>OY759173.1:3809381-3984381 GCA_963662145.1 Sturmia bella | reverse complement strand
CAATTTTAGCGTTAAATAAATCATGTATTTATTTTATGATGCGCTAATAACTTGTAAAAATATTGTTTAGCTGAATGAACTAAATATTAGTAATATATTATTTCCAAACATACTATATAATAGTTGAAACACTAAATAATGACTTGTTATACATATATAATGACAATTTTAGCGTTAAATAAATCATGTATTTATTTTATGATGCGCTAATAACTTGTAAAAATATTGTTTAGCTGAATGAACTAAATATTAGTAATATATTATTTCCAAACATACTATATAATAGTTGAAACACTAAATAAGGACTTGTTATATAAGCAATATATAAACAATTTTAGCGTTAAATAAATCATGTATTTATTTTATGATGCGCAAATAACTTGTAAAAATATTATTTAGCTGAATGAACTAAATTTTAGAAATATATTATTTCCAAACATACTATATAATAGTTGAAACACTAAATAATGACTTGTTATATAAGCAATATATAAACAATTTTAGCATTAAAAAAATCATGTATTTATTTTATGATGCGCTAATAACTTGTAAAAATATTATTTAGCTGAATGAATTAAATATTAGTAATATATATTTTATATATTTATTTGAGCTTAAGGTCTTTTGTATATTTATATATAGTGTTTTCTCTCGCGTGTCTTTTGGTGAAAGAATTTTTGAGATCGGACATATAGTTTTCGTGTTATAGACGATTTTGTTGATCGCGGCATCGAAAGCATTAGTGCGTGTGTGCGTTCTCTTATTGAATACAATAGTGGAAAATTCCACTCGTGCAGAGGTGTTGTCGTATCGACGTGTTTTTCATTTTGGCTTGTGATCTTGATAGACAATTTGGCTTTGGTTGTTGGACTTGATAATCTTTTTCTGATTGGTAGCACTTGTGTGAACATTACCTTGGCATTAGTCTTGGCTCTGGTATTTGCTAACGATTTGCGTCTGGTTGCGGTTTTTGCTACTGACGGCAGGAAGTTCACTTGGTCTTGCATTGGTAACACTTGTGTGGAGATTTGCTTTGGCATTACTCTTGGCTGTTGTATTTGGTGACGATTTGCGTTTGGTTGCGGTATCTGCTACTGATTCGTTTTAAGTGAGTAAGGTAGGTGGATACTTTTGTTTAAGTTTGAATATTTTTCCTGCCGGTATGCCGTCGAGCATAAGCTTGCGGCGCTCCAACAGGGGCAGTGGAAGCGAGGTGTCTGACGCTGTTGGGTCGGAGGCTATGCCGCCGCCTCGCAACATGAAGAAAGGCAGATTGAGTGAGTCCGACAGCGAGGCGGAGATGTCGGAGAAGCGGCATAAGCCCAATTCTCCGCTGGCCAGGCGGGCTGCTGCTGCTGCAGCCAAGGCAGAGGTGGCAAAGGTGGCTGCTGATAAGGCAGCGAAGGATGCGAAGAGGGCTGAGATGGAAGGCGTGGAGAGCGGCACCACTGAGGTGGAGGCTCCGAGGGCTAAAGGGCCGAAGAGCCGGAAGAAGGCCAAGACTGGTTCAATAGGTGGCGCTGAGGTCCGTAGGTTGGGAGTTGAGGGAATGAAGGCCATTACGCAGGCGATGACTGAGGTGCTCCTGGAGAAGGCAGCGGACCCGGTGGTGTTGAGGGAGGTGCTAGCATGTGCTGGGAGGTATGAGGCGTTATTGATGGAGCTCATGCTGGAGAACGAGAGGTTGAGGGGACGAGCAGAAGCGGCACCGGTGGTCCCAGTGCCAACAGTGTTGCCGAGGACAGTGGGGGCGGGGGCTGGAGCATCCCTGTCTGCACCCACACCTGCGGCGTCGTACCCGCCACTGCCGGTGGTCAAACCAGTAGAGACCTGGTCGGTGGTCGTGAAGAGCCGCACGGGTAAGACATCGAAGGAGGTGGTGGAGAAGGTGGTTGGGGAGGTTGGTCCCAACCTGGGAGTACACGTCCATGAGGTGCGCCAGACAAAGGGGGGTGCGGTTATAAGGACACCGTCAGTGGCGGAGAGGAAGAAGATAGCGGCAAACACCAAGTTCGCAGAGTGTGGGTTGGAGGTAGCTGTTGCGGATAAGTTGGGGCCTAAGATAGTGGAGCAGCGCGTGCACAAAGCGGTCTCCCCGGATGAGTTTATGGAGGGCCTCTTCTCTATGAACCTCGGGGAGATAATGGACCAGGCAGCATTTGGAAGGAGCGTCCGGTTGGCTAGCGCACCCTGGAAGGTTGGAGAGGAGGGGACGGTCAACGTAACGCTGGAGTGTACGCCCAAGGTAGCAGAACATCTGCGGTCCACTGGCGTTTACGTGAAATGGTTACGCTTCGCCGTAAGGACGCTAGAACCGGTCCCGGCGTGCTACAGGTGCCTTGGGTTTGACCATCGGGTGCGCGACTGCAAGTTCCAGTCGGACGTATGCCGCAGATGTGGAGATGCTGGTCACTGGTCGAGCAATTGCCCGAACCAGTTGAGGTGCAGGAATTGCACCTTTAAGGGTTTGCCGGCTGATCATCTTATGATGTCACCGGCATGCCCTGTATATGCGGCCATGGTGGCTAGGGTGAATGCCCGTCACTAATATGGAGTCGATTATCGTGATTCAGCAGAACCTGCAGAGGTCGTACGTGGCAACGTGTTGGATTGGTCAGGAGATGCGGCGGCGGGGTGCTTCCTTTGCATTATTGCAGGAGCCCCCGCCAGGGGGAGAGGAGTAAAATTTTTTGTTTACGAAATTCCGTTAGAAGGCAAAAATACCTATCTAACGGTACCAAAATTATTTCTCTACTCCCCTCCGTTCGCCCATAAGCCGTTGTCCGCCTTTTTTTGATGCCCCCAGCGGAAAAATGATACTACCCTAATGGGCTGGTGGGCGAACGGGGCGTGCCACAGAAAAAATTTTGGTACCGTTGGAAAGGTCTTCAAGCCGGCTAACAGGATTTCACAAAAAAAAATTTCCCCACTTCATATGGGGCATGCGCACGAGGGTCCAAAGTGCGCAATTGGGGTAGCGCCAAGGGGTGAAGAGTAAACATTTTTTTTTTACAAAATTCTGTTAGGCGGCGTCAATACCTATCCAACGGTACCAAAATTATTTCTGTACTCCCCTCCGTTCGCCCATAAACGCGTTCCCGCCATTTAGGCGATCCTCCTCGGGGCAACCACCAAGGGGATGGAGGGAAAAATTTTTTTTTACAAAATTCCGTTAGCCAGCGTCAATACCTATCGAACGGTACCAAAATTATTTCTCTACCCCCCTCCGTTCGCCTAAAAGAGAAATGCCGCCAATTTATTTTTCTCCATATTAAAAACGGCGTCAGTAGCGTCCTCCATTCAACTACCGCCAGGGGGAGAGGAGTAAAATTTTTTGTTTACGAAATTCCGTTAGGGGGCATCAATACCTATCTAACGGTACCAAAATTATTTCTCTACTCCCCTCCGTTCGCCCATGAGCCGTTGTCCGCCTTTTTTGGATGCCCCCAGCGGAAAAATGATACTACCCTAAATGGGCTGGTGGGCGAACGGGGCGTGCCACAGAAAAAATTTTGGTACCGTTGGAAAGGTCTTCAAGCCGGCTAACAGGATTTTACAAAAAAAAATTTCCCCACTTCATATGGGGCATGCGCACGAGGGTCCAAAGTGCGCAATTGGGGTAGCGCCAAGGGGTGAAGAATAAACATTTTTTTTTACGAAATTCTGTTAGGCGGCGTCAATACCTATCCAACGGTACCAAAATTATTTCTGTACTCCCCTCCGTTCGCCCATAAACGCGTTCCCGCCATTTAGGCGATCCTCCTCGGGGCAACCGCCAAGGGGATGGAGGGAAAAAAATTTTTTTACGAAATTCCGTTAGCCAGCGTCAATACCTATCGAACGGTCCCAAAATTAATTCTCTACCCCCCTCCGTTCGCCTAAAAGAGAAATGCCGCCAATTTATTTTTCTCCATATTAAAAACGGCGTCAGTAGCGTCCTCCATTCAACTACCGCCAGGGGGAGAGGAGTAAAATTTTTTGTTTACGAAATTCCGTTAGGGGGCATCAATACCTATCTAACGGTACAAAAATTATTTCTCTACTCCCCTCCGTTCGCCCATGAGCCGTTGTCCGCCTTTTTTGGATGCCCCCAGCGGAAAAATGATACTACCCTAAATGGGCTGGTGGGCGAACGGGGCGTGCCACAGAAAAAATTTTGGTACCGTTGGAAAGGTCTTCAAGCCGGCTAACAGGATTTTACAAAAAAAAATTTCCCCACTTCATATGGGGCATGCGCACGAGGGTCCAAAGTGCGCAATTGGGGTAGCGCCAAGGGGTGAAGAATAAACATTTTTTTTTACGAAATTCTGTTAGGCGGCGTCAATACCTATCCAACGGTACCAAAATTATTTCTGTACTCTCCTCCGTTCGCCCATAAACGCGTTCCCGCCATTTAGGCGATCCTCCTCGGGGCAACCGCCAAGGGGATGGAGGGAAAAATTTTTTTTTACGAAATTCCGTTAGCCAGCGTCAATACCTATCGAACGGTACCAAAATTATTTCTCTACCCCCCTCCTTTCGCCTAAAAGAGAAATGCCGCCAATTTATTTTTCTCCATATTAAAAACGGCGTCAGTAGCGTCCTCCATTCAACTACCGCCAGGGGGAGAGGAGTAAAATTTTTTGTTTACGAAATTCCGTTAGGGGGCATCAATACCTATCTAACGGTACAAAAATTATTTCTCTACTCCTCTTAGAGTAAGTGTTGTTTTGTGAAAACCTGGTAACTGATAGAGGCATACGCACCGACCCGGCTAAGAACTGTGTGATAAAAAATTATCCTACACCTAAGAACGTGTATGAAGTCAGACGTTTTATAGCGTTCTGCAATTACTATAGACATTTTTTTTGCTAGTATAGCGCGCGACTTAAACGTACTTTTGAAGAATAATACACCTTTTGTTTGGAATGAAAGCAGTCAGAGGGCATTTGAAACATTTAAATTGAAGTTAATGAATCCACCCGTACTCCAATACCCAGACCTTAGAAGCCATTCCTATTAACAACACACGGGTCACATTTTGCATTGGGTGCAGTCTTAGCTCAAGGTGAAATTGGCTCCGAGTTGCCCATATCGTACGCAAGTAAAACATGAATAAACATGACCTTAATAAGCCCGTAATAGAAAAGGAGCTTCTAGGGCTATAAATTTATTCCGTCCATACCTTTATGGTAGAAAATTTTATGTGGTTACTGACCATAGACCGTTGGTGTCGTTATTTTCACATAAGAATCCTTCGTCAAAAATGACACGGATCCGTTTAGAATTATGTCACTATGAATTCGAAATAATATACAAAAAAGCTAAACTAAATACGAACGCAGATGCGCTATCGAGAATAATGATAGACAGTGATTCGTTAAAAACATTAATTCCCACTGAACAGGAAGAGAAATCAGAGAAAATATTGGCTATAACACGTAATATGGAAAGACCGTTAAATTTGCAGGGTCGAGATAGTGTTCCTAATAAAGAGCCTGATCAACTATTTATTTGGGAAAGTACATCAATATCGGACATAAAACAGCTAATGAAACTTAAATTTGAACTGCAGAAAAGCGAAAAACCGAGAATTATAGTAACCGATAAAGAGGTAGTAATAAGATGTAGCTATAATCCAATTAGCACAAAGTTGTCTTTGGAGAAGTTATTATCTAAGATGCTATCGCTAGGGTTAGGTAAACTAGCTTTGGAAGTCAAAGATAATGTGTTCAAGGTAGTGCCAGTAGGGGAATTTAAAATATGTTTAATAATTTGAAAAGGGGAAAGAATGAGTGTATACAAATTTTAATATACAGCGCACGACAACGAATACATGATAAGAATCAATAGAATGCACTTATTACTGAGTACTACAATTCGAGGTTTGGTGGCCATTTGGGGGTTAGAAAAACTACGTTAAGGTTGAAACAAAGGTATATTTGGAAAAATATGGGAAAGATGGTGAAAACATGGTCTTGGTAAAAAAAATTTAATCGTAAAAAGCATCAACCTCCATACCGAGGACCTTATAAAGTCATAGAGATCAAGAGAGTTAATTCCGTTCTTGACTTAGGTAATACACTTAAAGAATTCCATAACAATAATATCAAAAAGTTTTAGTACTGTTTATAATTTACAATAATAATATTTATAATATTAATTTAAATAAAAAAAATTTAAATTTTACTTTGTATTTCGAAAAAAAAAACAAGTAAGAGTGCTATATTCGGCTCGGCCGAATCTTAAATACCCTTCACCGATTTCTTGCAAAATTAAGAAACGCTATATCTCGTGTATATATGTATCGATTTAAAAAATGTTCTAATTTTGCCTCTGAATAGCCTATATGTACCATTCTGACCAATTTTTAGTGCAAAAAATTGTTTCGTTTGGCTTCCAGGACCGACTTATTGAAATATCGGAAGGTGCTATATCTCGAGTGTTTATGGGCCGATGTCAAAAAAATTTCCAGTTTTGCTTGTGAGTACCATTCTGATTGATTTTGATTTATTTTTTTATAGTTTTATTTGGCTTATAAAGCCGATTTCTTGAATAATCGGGAGACGCTATATCTCGGGTATTTATAGGTCGATTTCAAAAATTCTGTAATTTTTGGGACCTAATGAGCATTAAAAATGATATGGCTAACTTTTTAGGAAAATTTTTTTTTTTTTCAAAAATCTGAAAAAGAAAATGGTCAAACATACCCTTAAAACCCGTTTTTTCGGATATATCTCGGCTATCCGTGGACCGATATTACTGAATTTCAACAGCAGACCCACTACCGGGATTTAACACATTTTAGCGAAAGAATGAGGTTTCTATCTCAAGCCGTTTTCTCAGAAACGGTATTTCAACGACTACAGACGGACATCGTTTAATCGTAATCTCTATTGATTCTGATCGAGAATATATATACTTTATGGGGTCTTAGATGCGTATTTCAATGCATTACATACGGAATCACAAACTTATATACCTATACCCTTACACATTTTTCTGAAGGATATAAAAATATGATAAATATTGTTATGTGGTAACGCTACTCGTATGTACATACACATGCAAGCAGCGATTTTATTCAGTATTGGTTTTGCTTGTGTTAGTTTTTTCTCAACCACACAACCCCACATCGAATAACTTACGTTATTGCTTGTTTGTTGTTGGTTGCGCTGTTTTACTTCTTTCCTTAAAAATCTTACCTTAAAAATCTTCTTTCAAAATGCATCTGGTATTCGTACTAAGTTAGCTGATGTCTTTAAATTCACTGCTGAAGCCGATTATGAAGTCATTGTAATTGTGGAATCTTGGTTAATACCGGATATCTGTGATGGTGAATTTTGTGACTTGCATCAGTATCAAATATTTCGTAAGGATCGTGATTTGGAGAGGTTGGGTAAATCTCGTGGCGGAGGTGTCTTTATTGCTGTGAAAAGAACATTAAAAGCTAATCTTGTTGCTCTATCGGATACCAATCCTTCAATAGATCAACTCTGTGTATGCATCATGAGCTTTAGAAATCTGTTTATTTCTGTTTCGTATGTTCCACCAAAAAGTGATGATTCTGTTTATGCTGCCCATGTTCTAAATGTTGTTCACCTATCGGAGGCTGTTGGCGCTGAAAACCTCTGTGTATTTGGTGATTTTAATCTTAGTGAGATTGGATGGAGAAATTTGTTCAATGATGGCTATCTGTCGCCATTAAATGTTAATAAATCGCATGAGATAAATCTTGTGGATTCGTTTTTAAGTCTTGGTTTGGTACAAATTAATTCTTTCAGGAATAAATTAAACCGCATTTTAGATCTAATATTTCTGCCGGAAACACTAAAATACTCCATATCTGATTGTCCGTTTCCTATGTGTATGACTGACTTGCATCATGTCCCATTAATGTTGGAACTATCACAGTTCGCCTTTATTTCTGTTTGTAAAAATGATAACTATACTTATAATTTTAAGGCTTGTGATTATAGTAACTTAAACGCTGAAATTAATGTTATAAATTGGGAAGGGATTTTTAATGCTAATGATATGAAAAATTGCTATAGCATCTTTATAACCACTTTGAATACTCTAATTGATCGTTTTGTTCCCCGCTTGCCACCAAAAATTCACAAACTTCCGTGGTACACTAAAGGTCTAAAAAGATTAAAAAACCTCAGAAACAAGTTCTATAAGCAGTATAAGGTAACTGGTGATGCACTTTATAAAGCACGCTACGAGCATTATATGCGAGAGTTTAACTTTCTTGATAAGTTTTTGTATAAGCAATATTTGCTGAATCTCGAAACTTCAGTAAGAAATAACCCAAAGCAATTTTGGAATTTTATTAGATCTAAGAAGTCGAGTTCGGTGTATCCATCTGTCATGCATTATGAAGGAATAAGCTTAAATTCTGGGGATGACATTGTAAATGCCTTTTCATTGTTTTTTCAATCAAACTTTGTGGTTGGCAATGCCTCTATAGATTGTAATGTTTTGAAATTTATACAGCCAATTGTCGATTTTGGTTGTGTTCAATTAACAACTGGGGACATCCTAAATAGCATAGAAAGTATTAAAAATTCTTCTGGTGTTGACATGGATGGTTTCAGTTCATTTTTCTTAAAGAAATTATCTGAAAGTTTGATTATACCTTTACAGTATCTCTTTAATAAATCCTTGGCTGAAGGTCGTTTTATTGATAGGTGGAAAGAAGCTTCTATTACTCCTATTTTTAAAGGAGGTGATAAAACTTGTGTTAATAATTACCGTCCCATTGCAAAGTTATCTAATATATCAAAAATTTTTGAGCACATTATCAAGGAAAAGATGTTTTTTTCAATAAAACGCTATATTTGTAATGAACAGCATGAATTTTTTCCTGGCCGTTCTACTGCTACAAATTGTGCAGTTTTTAACCACTACTGTATTTCTGTTTTTGAAAAACATAATCGAGTTGATACAATTTTTATGGATCTATGCAAAGCGTTTGATAAGTTTTCTCATAATATACTCTGTCTTAAACTAAGGAGAATGGGCTTTCATGGCTAATTTCTCAATTGGTTAAGGTCTTATCTTTCTGATAGAAAATATACAGTTGTTCTGGAAGATTTTGTGTCCCTGCCATACACTGCAACATCCGGGGTACCACAGGGTAGTATATTAGGGCCGCTACTTTTCTTGATCTTTATTAATGACATTGGAAATTATTGTTCTGGTTCACAGTTTTTGTTGTATGCAGATGACCTCAAAATTTTTAAAGAAATAATATCAGACAATGATGCATTTGTTCTTCAGTCTTGCATCGATGAAATATCCCACTGGTGCGATATGAATAATATGTCCTTAAATGTAAATAAATGTTGTCAAATGTCCTTTCACAAACCCAATATTCGTTCTGTGAATGCTTTCCAGTACAAGTTATCTGATTGCAATTTAGTAGTGGTCAATCAAATGTTAGATCTGGGTATCATTTTGGACTGTGAACTTAACTTTAATGCTCATCTTGACTACATGATACCTAAAGCCTATTCCGTCTGCTCTTTTATAAGAAGAAACTGTCAAGACTTTGCTGATCCCATTACTTTACGAATTTTGTATACAGCTTTTGTACGCTCTAAATTGGAGTATTGCTCGTTTATTTGGAACCCTATTTACGATGTACATACAAATAGAATTGAAAGAGTTCAAAAGAAATTTGTTAAATATGCGCTTCGTAATTTTCAAACTTTGTCAATGCCAATTTCATATAATGTTCGTTGTTTGCTTTTGGGTTTGAAGCCACTTTCTGTAAGACGTACTATGCAATCCACTATTGTAATTTATAACTTGATAAACGGTCATATCGATTGTGAACACTTATTAAAGTTAATAAAATTTTTTGTGCCATGTAAGTTTTTCAGATCCAGTAATTTATTCTATGTTTCTAGTCATGGTACTAATTATGCAATGCGTGAGCCGTTGCTACGGGCCTTGCATACTTTAAATAGCATCAATAATATCGTTAGCATTGATTTTTCGTTGCCGATTACTGATTTTAAATTGTTTTTAGAATATAAGGATTTATTTAATATATTTTGTAATTAGATTATTATTAGCCTGTAAGGATATTGTATTCCATAGGCTTAGATGGATAAATAAATAAGATAAATAAATAAATAAATAAGATTAACATACCCACGCACGAGTTAAGGTCAGGCAAATCAACAACCCTCTTAGTTAAACGCTGATAAAGATATCTTAGCGATAAAAGAAACAAACATGCTTATACATGACGGGAACAAGAAACATGATATCAATGAAAGTAGGGTTTGAAACATTCACGATAAAAAAAGGGTCAAGCAATAAAATCATGGTAACAAATATAAATACAAAGCAACTAAACTAAGATAAAATTAGCTGTAAGAACATCCATAAGGATAACTTAGACCTAAATAAATATTGAAAAAATTAAACTACTAGTAATAAAACGCTCAACTGAAGATAAGATACAAACATCAATAAAATTAAAGTGTTTTGTAATATTGTAAAAGATAAAATGGTCACTAAACATTAGAACTAAATATTCTTTGTATTGTAAACACAAAAGTACATTTTTAGTATTTAAGACTCAAATTTACAAATGAATAAGGCAGTTAAAAATAAGTTCTAGACATATACTTGTCGTGTATATTTTAATTCAAGGAAATAAAGAAAATAAACGCGTAAGCGTTTAGGGAAAAAAAGGTTTTTTTTTTATTTCCACAAAACTGGAAAGTCTTAACTGGCGATCCTGCCAGGAGAATAATACATTGTTATTCTTCACGAGGCGGACCACGGAAATTATCCTTGCCACAACAGGATAATAACACTGACTCTTGTAAAGTAAATCAATACTCCAGTAAAAATCTAAATAAATTCTGACCACAATAAGGTAAATTTGTGCTCTAGAAAAGTTAACAATTAATGAGAGGAAAAAGGCAAAGAATCTTCGACAGCAACAGGTTAATAACAGAAGAAATTATGGCAAATTTTAGCAACCAGCAAATAAGCATGCAAGCCTTAATAGAGCAAATCGCAGGCATGCAGGTAACCATGGAAGCACTAAGCAGGAAAAATGAAGAACTTGAGGAAAGACTGAATCAAGTACCCAACGTGCACCCAGACATACCACAACCCTTACGAGCCGTGATGATGACGTATAACACCCCGGAGCAGATCAATCTGGACGTATTCAAAACATTGCCGGAATTCAATAACAATCCTTTAGAATACCGCTCATGGAGGGAGGAGGAACAAGGTTGATGGATGGGATAAAGCAGCATGAATCCTCAAACAGGTATTGCGAAGCCTTGTCAATAGTAAAGACGAAAATACGAGGGTCTGCATCAGATGTGCTCATCAACCACAATACAATATTCAACTGGGAGGCAATAAAAAATCGCCTAGATTACACGTATGCCGACCAAAGACCCATCTACGTATTGCAAGACGAATTAAGAAGACTTCAGCAAGGAAATAAGACTTTGAGCCAGTATCATGACGATGTAAACAGAACGCTGACTCTCATCACGTCGAAAATTTCGATGTCAGGCCATCCTAAGAACACAATAGAAATAATGATGGAAGAAGCTATTCAGGAAGCAGTCAGAGTATTCAAAGATGGAATCAAAAATTCTTACATAAGATCCACTCTTTATGGCAATCAAATTAGAGACCTAGAACATGCGTATGCAATTGCGAGGACAATTGAGCATGACAACTCTCACAGGCGGTTAAACCTAAGCTATGAGGAGCCCAGACAGGAAGGATATGCTCGCCCAAGGCATCAATCGAGGCAAGAATTCCAAAGGCGTCCAAATGTAACAACGATTAGGCACCAGGAACAACATCACCAACAGAATTATCCCCGTCCAGAACCAATGGACACATCATCGGGAAATACTCGCCAATTTACACCAAGACAATGGATCAACAACACAGCAATACATCAACAGCAACAATATAACCAGCCCAGACCAAGGTTCAGCCCACACGGTATTTTTAACTCCGGTATGAATAAAAGACAACGGGAACCCAGCGGCAACTATCAGCATAAAACGATGCGAATGAACAACCTATGCACAGAAGACGACATGTATGTAGAGACGGGAAATTCATCGAATAGTACTGTGAGTAAAAAGAAAAATAATTTTAAGCATTTAAACTAAGACACGGGTTGCCTTGTCTCACCTTGTCAGACGGTAGTGAAGAATATCTTGTACTAGTTGACACAGGTGCAACCCATAATTATGTAAATTCAAGAATTAAGCTAAGTGAATCAAAGAATCTAAAAGGAAATATTAAAGTCTACTCAATCCATGGTGCATCTATTTTAACAAGAAAACAAACTGCTCAAATATTTAATAAGGTATTAGACTTTTACGAAACAGATGAATTAAAAGATTTTGATATATTATTGGGATATAAAGGATTGAAAGCATTAAAGGGAAAGATAGATTTGGAAAAAATGATATTTAGAATAGGAGAAGAAGAAGAACCAGCTAGAATCAATTATTTAGTTAACGGAAAATATGAAAAAAGAATAGCTCAGTTGATGAGGGAAAATAATGGCATTGGGCCACTACCTTTTACAACTCTGATGGAGGCTACAATTAGGACAGTGACAGAGGATCCGATTTACACAAAACAATACCCATACCCTATAGCTGACAATGAATTCGTTAATAAGGAAGTCAAAAGATTACTCGACGAGGGTATAATTACAAAAAGTAATAGTCCTTTCAACTCACCGATTTGGACATTCCCTAAAAAAGGAGTAGACGAATCTGGTCAACCCAAGCGCAGAATGGTCGTAGACTTTCAAAAGCTAAATAAAAACACTATTTCAGATAGGTACCCTATACCGGACATTACAACAGTATTGCAGAATTTAGGACAGGCCTCATTTTTTACAACACTTGATTTGGAATCGGGATTTCATCAGATAAAAATCAAAGATTCCGACCAGGAAAAAACAGCTTTCTCTGTCTTAGGCGGTCATTATGAATATAAGAGAATGCCTTTCGGCTTAAAAAACGCCCCCGCAATTTTTCAAAGATGTGTAGACGAAATACTCCATGATTACATTGGAAAGTTTGCCTATGTTTACATTGACGACGTTTTAATATACTCATCATCGGCTGATGAGCATATGAAACATATTGAAATTATTTTCGAAGCCCTGAATAAGGCAACTCTAAGAATATCCAGTGAAAAAAGTAAGTTTTTCCAAACGGAAGTTGAGTATTTGGGACACATAATTAAACATGGAAAGATCTCAACAAACCCAGGAAAAATTGAGGCAATAGATAAGCTGGCCATTCCACAGAACCTGAAGGAACTTAGGAGATTCCTGGGAATGACAGGTTATTACCGTAAGTTCGTGAAAAACTATGCAACAATAGCTAAGCCACTTACTGTTCATCTAAGAGGATAACATGGCAATGTAAAAAAAACCCAAAGTAAAAATACAATAATAAAACTAGACCAACCGGCCATAGATGCGTTCAATAAACTTAAAAATTGTTTAAAAGAACAAGTGGAACTTTATCAACCCAGGGTTGACAAACCATTTGAACTCACTACTGATGCCTCAAACATAGCCTTAGGCGCGGTACTATCGCAACTAGGTAAACCAATTGCTTTTATTAGTAGAACTTTGACAAGTACTGAGGAAAATTACAGTACCAATGAAAAAGAATTACTGGCTATAATCTGGGCATTGCAAAAACTTAGGAACTACGTCTACGGATGCCCAGATTTAACCATATATACTGACCATCAGTCACTCACGTTTTCCGTTTCGGATAGAAATCCAAACACGAAACTGAAACGTTGGAAGAACGTGATTGAGGAATATGGTGCTCAGCTTAAGTACAAGCCGGGTAAAGATAATGTGGTGGCAGATGCCTTGTCAAGACACACCGTAAATGTATTAAGTACGACATCAGAAGACACCGTACATTCAGCCGAATCATCCCCAGAAATTGTAATTAGAACTGTCAATACCCCATTTAATGCATATGGCATACAAATTGATTTAGTACCAAATGAACACATCAATGAAGTAAGAACACGTACAGTTTTTGCCAATAGAGTAAGACATACTGTAAACTATATATCAGAGCAAGAACTGATAAAAGAATTGAAAAAGGTGGTCATACCAAAACGAATAACAGCCATACATGCGACAGCAGAGACTATATTTAAAGTAGCTCCTGTCATAAAAAATACATTTTTAAATACAACATTTGTACATACACCAGTCAAATTGAAAGACATCATCGATAAGGAACAACAATATAATATTGTTGAATTTACACATAATCGTGCACGTAGAGGCTACAAAAACAACATCAAAGAAATATTATTAACATGTTATTGGCCCGATATGAAGAAGTTTTGCAAAGCATACAATAAAAAGAAATGCGGTCGGGGGACCCCCGTTAGGAACGAAGTTCCTTACGTTTTTTTTTCATCTTTGAATGTAATACAAGGTGAAATCTGTATGTTTTAATTTGTGTTGTTTTTAAAATTTTGAAATTTTATGATTTCTTAAATTTGTGGAACGTTTTCCAACTAATTAATATTTATTTCTATGTGTCTCCGCTGCTATCAGTGAAGACACTGTCAATCATACACAATTGCTTTTCGACAGTACACCAATACATATAAAGAGCTCACACGCTTTCGTGACGATTTCTACTAATTTCCACTACCAGCAAGCCGCGTTAAGGAACTTCGTTCCAAAAATGCTCACCATGTCTTTTCGGTAAATACGAAAGAAATCCAGTAAAACAACCTTTGAGGGATGCTACAATACCAACAGAACCTGGCCAGCTTATCCACATGGATGTATATTACAATGAAAATAAAACATTCATCTGTGCTATCGACAAATTCTCCAAATACGTCGTAGTAAGACAAGTTTCAGATAAGACACATATGGACGAGAAAATAGAAGAACTTATCATTAATAACTACCCGAAATGAAAACGTCTCATGACAGATAACGAACCATGTTTGAACACGGCCGCAGTAAAGATAATGTGCCAAAAACATAATATTGATAAAATAAACACACCAGTATACAGATCATCGGCGAATGGTCAAATAGAAAGAGAACATGGAACGATAACAGAATTAACGAGAATATTAAAGATACACAATGAAACGAGTTCAACCGAAGAATTATTTACAGCTATAAAAGCATTAAATAACACAATACATTCAGTCACTCAACGTAAACCCAGCGAAATAGACTTTGGCACTATTCAATTTGATAAGGAAGAAATTTATAAAAAACTAAAAGAAGCGTCTGACAAAGTTGTAGAAAAATTAAATCAAGGATCAAGGCACAGAACCTTTGCAGAGGGAGAACAAATTCTAGTGAATATAAAGAATTTGAGGAAAAAAAGTGACGCTAAATACAAAAAACATATTGTTCACGAAGATCGTGGGGACACGATTCTAACGAAAGGAGGAGTAATAGTTCATAAAAACAATATTAAAAATTACACTTTAAATAAAAATGATGTTACTATACCTGATATTACTCGCCGCGGTAAGCCAAGTAGGCAAAGCATCCACGGAACTAAGAAATCTACAAAATCAAAAATATGTTCTAACTAGAACCGATGACGTCCTTTTGTACGATGATCAGGCATATCTTTTTCATGTCACTAACTTGACAAAAATTTTAACTCCATATAGAAAAATCGTTACAGAAGGATATGAACCAACGACTCAAGAAATTATCTGGATAAAGAAGATAGAAGCTATAGCAGACCAATTAAACGAACACAAACGGTACCCAAGATCCCTAAATTTTCTGGGATCAGCACTCAATTTCATTACGGGAAATCCAGACCACGACGATCTTATAAGAATGGAAACGGCAATAAATACATTAATAAACAATAACGAAAAACAGCGTCTAATTAACTCCAGGTTTGAGAAATTGATCGATTCACTGCAAGGCCATAAGTTAGAAAACCATCTTATTATTGAAGAAGTGCATGAACAGCTACTTCTACTTGTTAGGATAATTAATGCAGCGAAAAATAATGAATACTTAACAGAGTCACTAGATATGGACGACATAAAAGAAGTGATACAACACGAATTAATTACGTGCGTGTAATAAATATATTGGAATACGCAGACATTCATATTGCTGGAACAATTTACAAATACCCGATACACAACAATCATTGTAAATTTTTTAAGGTCACACCTATAAGTTTTAGGCATGAAAAAATCCAAACGGATGAGCAAATTGCCTATTGTAATAAAGAATACTGTTACCGCCACTGGCAACTCTACACTTTCTGGCAACTCTACACTTTCGATAACACATATTTGTCCTCTTTTTCTTTATCGTACCGTAATATTATAAGCTCTGCTTGTTATCCAAATAAAAGTGTAAAACAAGATAGAATATAGTAGATTATAATGATATTGTTCAACCGTGCATAACTACGGATATGCCGTAAATGTTCGCGGAAGCCATTCCGTGGACAAACTTCATATAAGAGACACCACAAAAATTGCCTGCGCATATTCTTGGCTATTGCACTAAAATGTAAGATATATAAAAAACTTTGAATTTATGATTTATTACTGAATTGTACCAAATATTTTGTAGGAAATTTAATGCTGGTTAATAAAATTATTTGCAATTAATAAATGTGCATCTTGTTTTATGAACCCATTCAAATTCAAGCCATAGCCAGGATTAAAATCGGAGTAAACGCCTTTCTCGTTTACAAAATTTAAATTTCATTTTAGTGCAATAGCCAAGAATATGCGCAGGCAATTTTTGTGGTGTCTCTTATATGAAGTTTGTCCACTGATCAAATACAAGCACGTGCTTCGGTTCCCAAAGAGCTACCCGTATTCTCAGGAAAGCCTGAGGATTGGCCATTATTCAGCTCAACCTTTCAGTGGTCCACAGAAGTATGCGGTTTGAGTGATTCAGAGAATTTAATACGGCTACAACGTTCACTGAAGGGCGATGCCCTAAAAGCAGTTCAAAATATCCTAATACATCCATCATGCGTAGCCACTGCACTTTCTACGTTAAGGTTTTTGTTCGGACAACCGGAACACATTTTGAACTCTATTAGGAATAATATAAAATCAGCACCGCCAGTTAACGCCAACAGACTAGAGACCATTAGCAATTTCGCTATTCAAGTTAAAGGCTTTCTGGCTACACTCGAAGCCTGTGGGCTAAACGAAGAAATTAGTAATTCCTCTTTGCTTCAGGAATTAACTGACAAACTTCCACCTAATCTGCAATTAGATTGGGGTAGTAAAAAACTTCAATTGCTTAAAGAAAATAAAAAAGCAAACCTGACGGAATTTTCTGTTTGGATATTTGACGTTGGGCTATCAGCTAGTATCAGCAGTTTTAGTAGTAAATCCAATGCTAACCAGAACAATGTAAATAGGTCGCGGAATGTCCACATACACGCCCATAATTCTCAGCAAAAATCAAACTGCATCATCTGCAAAAATCACTGTAGAGATATTGCACATTGTAAAGAATTCTTGTCAGCTAACCGTTCCGAAAGGTGGAATTTAGTGCGACGCTTTAACATTTGTAAAAAGTGCTTAGCAGTTCAAAATAAAAATAAAATATGCAATTGTAATTACAAGTGCCAAATAAACAGCTGTTCTTATAGCCACCACTCACTTCTTCACAAATTCACCACACCACCTGATTATTGCGGCGAAAACATCGATATCAAAAACACGAAAACGATGACGTCTTACGATAACATTGACACAAATCAATCATTTAACTGCAATGCACATAAAAGTAAAGCCGACTGTGTTCTTTTCAAAATAATCCCGATAACAATGTACGGCAAAAATAAAATAATTAGTACATACGCATTTATTGATGAAGGATCTTCAATAAGTCTCGTTGATGAAGAGTTAACCAAAGAATTAGGCTTAAATGGTACGTCAAATCCTCTCTGTCTCAAATGGACGGGACATATGCAACGAAGAGAAGAGAATTCCAAACAGATTTTTCTATCCATTTCAGGTCAAAGCCAGAAACGTTTTTCAATTATTGCAAACACTGTACAGCAACTTTGTTTACCCTTACAGACGATAAATTACAAAAAAATGTGCGAACAGTTTCCTCACTTAAAGAATTTACCAATCGAGGACTATTATGACGCTTCTCCCCGTCTGCTAATTGGCGCTAACAACTGGAGCTTGGGTATTCCGAGAAGAATTCGCGAGTCTTCGCCAAACTCACCTGTTGCTGTGAAAACTAAGCTAGGCTGGCTTATTTATGGTAATATTGGCTCAGAATCTAAGCCGCCTGAGTCTCTGAATCTACACGTTTGCGAGTGCGAAGCGGGTGATACAAATTTAAGTGAGCTTGTTAAACAATATTTTTCGCTTGACTCTGTAGGTATCAAGCTACCGGAAAAGCCAATTTATGGCAAAGAAGACGAACGTGCATTACATTTATTACACAGTAATACCTATCAAGGCTTAGATAACCATTATGTAACCGGCTTATTATGGAAATACGATAGTATCAACCTACCGGAAAGTTTAGCAATGGCAGAAAAGCGATTATTATGCCTTGAACGGAAATTAATAGCTGATTCATATTTATTACCTGTTTTTCAAAAAACTATTTCAGACTATCTGCAAAAAGGCTATATTAAGAAGATGAGTCAGGCTGATTTGGATTGTTCTAAATATTTAGATCGCATTTGGTACCTACCTATTTTCGCGGTACATAACAAAAATAAACCTGACAAGGTGCGTATCGTATGGGATGCCGCTGCTAAATCGCACGGCGTATCTCTGAACAGCATGTTAATCAAAGGACCTGACTTACTATCGTCACTAACAGCAATATTATTTCGCTTTCGTCAAAAATCTATTGCGATTTCTGGTGACATACAAGAAATGTTTCACCAAGTGTACATAAAAGAATGTGATCAACATGCTCAGCGCTTTCTGTGGCGAAACTGTGAGATGGATAGGGAACCTGATACATACATAATGAAAGTAATGATCTTTGGAGCAGCCTGTGCTCCTAGCATATCGCAATACATTAAAAATGTAAATGCAGAAAAGTTTAAAAGCCAATATCCTACTGCAGTGCAGTCCATACGATTCGATCATTATGTAGATGACCTTCTAACTTCAGTCAACACTGAAAATGATGCTATCCAATTAGCTGAACAAGTTAAATTTATTCACACGCAAGGTGGTTTTCATATAAGAAACTGGTGCTCCAACAGCTTACGTGTTTTGGCTGAATTAAATGAAACAGCTGAAATTGTTGAAAAAAGTTTATCTATAGATGAAAATAAAATTGAGAAAGTTCTCGGCGTCTTTTGGTTGGCATATAAAGACAAATTAATTTTTAAAATTTCGGACAATATTTTGCAAAGCGATATATTCAATTGCAAATCAATTCCAACTAAAAGGCAAATTTTGCGTGTTATTATGACAATTTACGACCCACTTGGCCTGATTGGAAATTTTATCATGTATGCAAAAATACTTTTGCAGCACATATGGCGCAGTAAGATTCATTGGGATGAACCAATAATGGCAAATGAGTATGAAAAATGGAAGAAATGGATTTCTAAAATTTCAGAACTCAGACAACTGTCAATACCTAGATGTTATTTGCAAACATTTAAAGATTATAATAATTTGCAAGTTCAATTACATACATTTGTTGACGCAAGCTTAGATGGATATGCAGTTGTTTCGTACTTCAGAATAACCGATGGCACCAAGGTAATTTGCTCGTTAGTCGGCTCAAAAACACGCGTTGCGCCGCTGAAAATAACATCCATACCCCGGTTGGAGTTAATGTCTGCGTTAATAGGAGCTCGATACGCGAATACTATTATCGAAAACCACACAATAACAGTAGCTAAAAAATACTTTTGGACAGATTCAAAAAATGTTCTTGGTTGGTTGAGATCAGACCACCGCAGATACTGTCAATTTGTAGCCTTCCGCGTGAGCGAAATACTTGAGAAAACTGAGCTGGTTGAGTGGAACTGGATGCCTTCGAAACTAAATGTCGCTGACGACGCCACCAAATGGGTTAAGCCACCCGATTTCACTGAACAAAGTCGATGGTTTTACGGTCCCCAATTCCTTCTATTACCTGAAAGCGAGTGGCCAACGGAAAAAGAGATAACATGTACAACAAATGAAGAAATTAAAGCGCATATACTGTTGACGACCAATTTGCCTTCAATGTATCGCGATTTTCAAAGTGGAATCGCTTACTCCGAACTGCGGCTTATGTACAGCGCTTCAAAACTCTACTCTTATGTAAACGAAATAGTAATTCCGAAAAATTATTTAAAGCTATTACTGAAGTGCCTCCTTTAACATCCCATGAGCTTAAAGCAGGTGAGATTTTCTTATATCAACAGGCTCAAAAGAAGTTTTATGCACTGGAAATACAGCTTCTGCAAAAAGGGAAACCTCTTCCAAAATCAAGCGAACTCTACAAACTGTCAGCCTTTCTAGACACAAACAATATTTTACGCATCGATGGCAGAATAGATTTAGCAGAAGCTGTCGAGGAACAAAAGAAGCCTATAATACTGCCTAGAAGATCTGCGGTAACCCAACTAGTTATTCATCACTATCACTGCAAGCTATATCATCTGAACCATGAGACCGTAATAAATGAATTGCGTCAAAAATTCTTTATAGGTCGACTTCGAGCATCGTTAAAAACAATCAGTAGAAACTGTCAAACTTGCAAAGTACAAAAGGCCACACCAATTTATCCCAGAATGGCCAGATTGCCAAGAGCTCGATTAGCGGCATTCTCTCATCCATTTAGTTTTACTGGCCTTGACTTTTTCGGTCCAATACATATAGTCGTCAACCGTCATATCGAAAAAAGGTATGGTGCATTATTCACATGCCTGACAGTACGGGCTATACATATTGAGATTGTGCACTCCTTGACTACGTCATCTTGTATAATGGCGATTCGAAATTTCACATGCAAACGTGGTACACCGCTCGAATTCTTCAGCGATAATGGCACTAATTTCGTTGGTGCAGAACGGGAATTACGCGAAGCCATAGCGGCCGTTAACAGAGACGAATTTGTACGCGAATTCACAACAGCAACTAGTAAATGGAACTTTAATACCCCAGCAGCCCCCCACATGGGTGGAGCATGGGAGCGTTTAGTTCGTTCGGTAAAGACCGTCCTGTACAAGATAATGCCAACGCATTTACCAAGCGAAGAACTTCTGCGTAGTATGATGTCAGAAGTCGAGAACATTGTAAATTCTCGACCACTTACGTATGTGCCGCTTGATAATGAGAACTCCAACGTGCTTACACCAAATCACTTTTTAATCGGATGTTCAAATGGTATGAAACCGTTGGCGGTATACGATGACAGTCGGACGACGCTACGACATAATTGGCTACGTTCTCAACAATATGCTGAAAGGTTTTGGAAACAATGGGTTTCTGATTATCTGCCAACACTGACGTGTAGAAAAAAGTGGCACGACTTAGCTAGACCGTTGCGAGTTGGAGATATAGTAGTAATCGCTGATTACAAGTTGCCTCGCAATGTTTGGCCTAAAGGCAAGGTGTTAGAGGTAAGACTAGCGACTGATGGACAAACCCGAAGTGCGAAAATAATGACGGCTCGTGGTGTGCTTGAAAGACCAACTACGAAGTTGGCTGTATTAGACGTGGCTACAGAATAAGAGTAGGACTACGAAATATCTCGTCATACTGCGGGGGAGTGTTACCGCCACTGGCAACTCTACACTTTCTGGCAACTCTACACTTTCGATAACACATATTTGTCCTCTTTTTCTTTATCGTACCGTAATATTATAAGCTCTGCTTGTTATCCAAATAAAAGTGTAAAACAAGATAGAATATAGTAGATTATAATGATATTGTTCAACCGTGCATAGCTACGGATATGCCGTAAATGTTCGCGGAAGCCATTCCGTGGACAAACTTCATATAAGAGACACCACAAAAATTGCCTGCGCATATTCTTGGCTATTGCACTAAAATGTAAGATATATAAAAAACTTTGAATTTATGATTTATTACTGAATTGTACCAAATATTTTGTAGGAAATTTAATGCTGGTTAATAAAATTATTTGCAATTAATAAATGTGCATCTTGTTTTATGAACCCATTCAAATTCAAGCCATAGCCAGGATTAAAATCGGAGTAAACGCCTTTCTCGTTTACAAATACTGTTCAAATTAGCAAAACGATTTTCTAAGAATAATCATATTTCATATTTACAATTGGAATATTATTGAAATTATTATAGTGAAATTTATATTTGAATTCAAACCGATAGTTTTAAGTTACAACCGTGTTACCGACAGAAAATGTAACATTATTGTAAACATGTAAGAAAATTTAACATTCGAATTCTTTACAGACCCTTTTGTCAAATTTAAGCGCCAAAATTATTGTAAAAAAACTGAACGAAAAGAGCCTTCGTGGTAACTATAAAATGAAATTTCTGGCACTTCTTATTACACACTTAAGCTAAACGGTGAGCATCCTATGCTTCACAAAATAAAGCAACTTATTTCTAAGACCTAAAAATAATATCTTTTTTTTCTATCTCAACGCATGTGTGTATGCATAAATAATATATCACGGAGATATATATTATTACTTATAAGTTGAGACGAACAGCACTGAGGTTTCAGCCAGTCTCTCCACTTGTGAGACACAAATCTGCTACCGAAGTTTGGCCAAACATTCGAGTAGAATTTGTACATGGTCCTCTCACCGACGTCATACCGGTCACCTTGTTGAATATTCCCACCTACGAACTCGCAGTTGTGTGACTTCTGCAGCAAGAAATTGAAAGTAGTTGGAAAGACGAGCGCGAGTAATAAACTAGGTCATACACGCAAGTAACATTCAAGATTATGCCGAAAAAGTACATAAGTGAACAAGCGCAATCATATTAACAAATTTAAATTCAAAAATCCAAAAAAAAAAGTGCAAAATTGATATGTGTTTCCATATATATACATACATAGGAAATTGTTATTACATTTGCAATGTAAGTGCCCAACAAGTGTAAAGTTTCTAAAAAAAAATTAATTAGATATATGTAGGTACATACATACATATGTATCTTCCAACATAAAAGTTTCATAAGCAAACGTAGTAGTGAAATACATATAAAATCAAGCCAATATTAAAAAAAAAAAAAAATCAAAGTGAAAAAATCTGGTTTAGTACAGTTATATACATATAAATATTTGTATGTAAAATTGCAAAGAAAAAAGGTACATACCGATATACAGAAAACAAAACCGCTATGTTTGCTGATTAAATATTCTTCAAAGATAATTGAAGGTCAAATACTGCATTTACAACACTACATTCAAACTTGTCCTGCAATGCTAAAATAGAGAGAGTTGTACATGCATAAAAGATCCAATAGAACAAGTGTGATCAAACAACATCAAACCTGTAGAGAATTATAACGTGTTGTTGGAAGTACAACTTATTTATTTGCATAATTATCATTCCACTTACATTTATGAAACAACTGTCAAGTAAATAAAAAGCACAGGTGGACAAACAAAGAACATTAAAAAGGTCTATTCCTGTGTTAAGAGTGTTTAAAAAATTAATCTAATTGTTTGCTGTAAATACTAAATAAAATTGATCAGAACGTTCATATTTCCCAATTTCATTCCTTATTTCAATATTGGAAACAGTAGTTGAATTTTTCGAAAAAAATTTACACAAAGTTAAACAACAACGAGAGTAAGAGCAAAAATTTTATTTCAGTAAATACTTCTGAGAAAATTTAATGGTGGAAATATCACGTAAGCAGGCTGTTGAGCACAAGTTGTTCAAGTCTGCAATTAATTATGCTTGAGGCATAGATATTCTAATTGAAATAAATGAACAAATAATTTTCAATGACATCAAAGGCATAGTGTACAAAACGATTCATTCTTATAATACAGTCCACTACTTATTATGGTTTATTTGACATAATTTTAATTTATTCAAAGGAGTAAATTGGCTTTGCGACAAGTCCGAGCAAACTTACATGTCATTTAAACGCCCAAGGCTTTTGTGAATTAAAATTCCGAGCCTAAAGTTGCTTTGCGATAAGTCCGAGCATATTTATTTTTCATTTAAACGCCAAAGGCTTTTCCGAATTAAAATTTCGAGCCTAAAGTTGCTTTACGTTAAATCCAAGCAAATTCAAGATTTGCGAATTCTAAAATCTCTTTCCGATAAACCCAACCGGATTCCTTTTTCTTTAACCGCTCAAAGCATGTATAATATACAACTTTATAGCTGAATTTGCTTTGTGACAAATATAATTAATTCCTTTAATCGTACTACCAATCCATACACCCAAATTACAAAGGGAATGTATATATACAATAGCCAACAGTTCACTTGAATCAAAGAACAAAAGAAAAGTTTCTTGCCTGAACAAAGTTTTTTTTCTTCATCAATCTATTATTTATCTGCTTGAGAACTACGCATTATTCAACGAATCGAAATTGAATAGTATTCAAATATTCTAACGAACACAACAAATACACTACATTTCGGGTAATCCTCATTAGAAATAAGAGTTGCGTTTTACCCCGAATTTCATTTTTTTCTTCACATTTTTCCAAATCAAATACATTTTCCATGGCGGATGCTAAAGCTAACCGATTTACGTTCACCAAGGACAATCTAATCGCACTTTGTACGCGATTTGGTGAACAAATCACAGAGGAGCAGTCTGAGTCGATCATTGATATGAAGATGAAGGCGTTAGACTCTCGGTGGAATAAAGTTGAAGAAGCATTTGAAGAGATGATGTTAGGAGAAAGTAAGGAAGAAACAAAACAAACAGCCCAGACGCAGTACGACGTATGTGTTGAAATGTATTACAATACAATATCTTCATTACTTGACAAAATTAAACCTTATAGGGATAGCGAAATTACACGTGAAGTTAAAGAAATACTTCCGCAAAACTATGTTGACGCAATTCCCAATTCTGGCCTGAAGCTTCCCCCTTGCGATACGCAAGTTTTCTCAGGAAGTTATGAAGAATGGCCAGCTTTCCGTGACATGTTCACGGCAGTTTACTACAATCACCCACGATTAACAGCCGCTGAAAAACTTTATCATTTGCGAAACAAGACAAC
This sequence comes from Sturmia bella, assembly GCA_963662145.1. Lineage (NCBI taxonomy): Eukaryota > Metazoa > Arthropoda > Insecta > Diptera > Tachinidae > Sturmia > Sturmia bella. Next base: position 3,959,180 of record OY759173.1, on the reverse strand, counting down.
AGGAGCGGCGGGTACAATTGTTCAAAGATTCCCACTCACAGACGATAACTTCAATTTAGCGTGGCAAGCACTCAAATTACGATATTAAAATATCCGGGTATTGGTTGATAACCAAGTTAGGAACCTTTTTAACATTCCAGTAGCCACTAGGGAAGATAGCAAATCGTTGCAGAGAGTACACAGTTCTATCACAGACTCTCTATCAATGTTACAAGCACTAGGGGTCTCAACCGAAGGATGGGATCCAATGTTAGTAAATCTAGCCTACTCAAAGCTACCTAACACAACGTTAGCTCAGTGGGAACAATCGCTAAATGCCAGTAGAGAGCTACCGGCATGGTCCCAATTAAGTAATTTTCTACAGAAAAGATGTGAAGTAGTTGAAAGAATCTCAGATATTAACATCTCCAAGCTAACTCTTCCCACTCGCCTCGATCCCAAATCTCAAATTCATATGCACACATCTCAGGAAAAACTCAATTACAGCTGTATAATTTGCGATGGAAAACATAATCTAAGAACTTGTCCCGAATTTCGAAAGCTCTCGATACAAGAACGGGTAGATTTTGTCTACAAAAATCAACATTGTAATAATTGCCTCTCACCTGATCATTTGAAAAAAAATTGCAAGAGTAAAAAGACGTGCTTGAATTGTGGGAAAGATCACCACACATTGCTACATATGCGTGCAAAACAAAAACAAGTTAGTGAACAAAATGTCCAATACAATAACCGTCACCCTACGACCAAAAACATTGCATTACAAAACAAAACTATATCACCTTTAAGCGAGGAGGATGACATACCATCCTCAAATGCAGTAAGAATGCAACAAATACATTCTAATTATGCCACAAACAGTGCTAATATTCTGCTTCGCACTGCATTGATTCAAATCGAAAGCAGAGGTGAGCTCTTTACCACTAGAGCCCTCATCGATCCGGGCTCTGAAAGAACATTCCTGGCAGATAAAATACGCAAACGCCTAAATCTCCCATATAGAAACGCCCACTTTGAAATAGTAGGAGTTGGGGGGCAGAGCCAAATAGCAAAGAAGGAGTGTGAATTGATTTTAGTCTCACAAAAAAATAATTTCAGGCTTCAAATATCTGCCATAGTTTTACCCAGAGTCACCAATCAAATACCCTCCACTTCATTTCAAGTAAAGAACCCGTCTGACTTCTCCGGCATAGAATTGGCAGACCCATATTTCAATGTTGCGTCATCCATTGATCTAATTTTAGGCAATGACAGTGAACGATATATTAACCTAGAGGGTATAAAAAGAGATATCTGTGGCACTGCCTCAGCCTATCGAACAATTTTTGGATGGGTCCTAAGCGGGCCTGTAGAAAGTAAGCCTACTTATTCATTCGCGGCTAGCGTGGTTTCTTCCGAAACTTCTAATCTCGACAATTTATTGCAGAAATTTTGGGAAGAAGAAGAGATAACTACAGCCAAGCCAGTTTTGTTAGAAGATCAGATATGTGAAGATTTTTACTTAAAAACTACAAAACGTCTCCCAGACGGTCGATATAAAGTACGTTTGCTTTCCGGAAGGAATTTGATGACTCAATGTCGTTGGGTCCCTCACGATTCGCTGCATTAAGCCAATATGTTCGAGGGGAACAAACATTGAGTAAAGATCCGCCACTAAAATCAGAATATAATAAAGTTCTCAACGTTTGATCACATGGAACCAACGACATCCCGCGAATACTTCACTGATAATAAATGCTATTCATTTTACCTTCCACACCACGCCGTTGTACGTCCGGATAGTAAAACCACAAAAGTAAGGGTGGTGTTCAATGCTTCACGCAAAACAAAATCCGGGCTATCACTCAACGATGTCCTTTATAAAGGACCGACATTGCAGTCGGACTTAATGACAATTTTGCTCAATTGGCGCTTATATAAGTATGTTTTCAGCGGAGACATCGAGAAAATGTATAGACAAATATTAATTGATCCCTTAGATAGGCCATTCCAACGAATCCTTTTTCAAAAATCCCCCCGGGAGGCTATAAAAGACTATCAGCTGAAAACGGTTACGTTCGGCGTAAATTGCGCACCATTTTTAGCCATCGGAACGCTTCTTCAATTAGCATCGGATACACAGGAACAATATCCGAAATCCTCAATCATACTACGAAAAGAAACATATGTTGATGACATCCTTGCCGGAGGTCATGCAATCGAAGAAGCTGTTGACGCGCAGAAACAAGTAATTCTAGCTCAGGCGGGTTTGCGCTAAAAAAGATTACGGCTAATGATTCTCAGTTGTTGAAATTTGTTCCTAGAGAAAATTTATACGACTCCAATTTTCTTAAGTTTCATTCTTCCAGCGCAACAAAAACTCTCGGTATTCGATGGAACGCGCACACCGATACATTCACATATTCTTTTGAGCCAATTCCTATCACACAGAAGGAAACAAAGCGAAAAATACTGTCTTCCGTAGCCAAACTTTTCGATCCCGCAGGCTGGATCTCTCCAGTTATAATCAAAGGGAAAATTTTAATTCAACAACTCTGGCTGGAGAAAATTGGTTGGGATGAAGCAGTTAGTTCGGATTCTCTAAAGATGTGGAGCGAAATTATAAGCGACTTTCCACATGTTGAAGAGATACAAATCCCACGCTGGACTCAATTCACTCCCGATGATAACATCCAAATTCATGGATTTTGCGACGCCTCCAAACTGGCTTATTGCGCGGCGGTTTATCTGAGAGTACAATCAGCTAATAAAACTGTCTCCAGTTTATTGACTTCAAAGACAAAAGTTGCCCCTCTGGCAGCTACCACGTTGCCGAGACTAGAGCTCTCTGGGGCTTTGTTATTAACAAAATTGGTGCAACACACTATTACATCCTTAGAATTACAGAACCATGAAATATTTCTGTGGTCTGATTCCGCTATTGTTCTAGCATGGTTGGCCAAGGCTCCCGCAACTTGGAAGGAAATTTATGTCTCAAATCGTATTTCCCAAATCCAGACACTCTTACCCAATGCCAAATGGTGTCATGTTCCCACGAGTGCCAATCCTGCGGACTTGGGCTCTAGAGGATGTAGACCTCAAGAATTAGTAAGAAACTCGCTATGGTGGAATGGCCCCTCTGGGCTGGTCAATCCCATGTCTTATTGGCCGATAACCAAATCAATGCATAATCGACCATCCAGCAGTCTCGTTTATATGACTTCTAGGGCAGACAATATTCATAAAAGCAACAGGCGATATTCGCCCATTGTCAGTCTAGTTGCAGCGGTACAAGGAGAAGAACTTTTACGAAGATTCTCTTCGTATAACCGAGCCTTGCGTGTAATGGCTTATGTATTTCGATTTATACGCCATTTTAAACCTTCGTTTGCGAACCCAACTTTCCCCACGCAGTACCGAAGTATACATCTAAGCCATCAGGAAGTTGCATCAGTAAAAAATACGCTGTTAATTGTAGTGCAAAAACTATATTACAACACTGAATATGCGACCTTATCTGGGTCAAAACCGAGTCCACCAAAGAGTAGTTTGGTTACCTTAAACCCGTTATTAGACTCGAATGGGATCTTACGTGTTAACGGAAGATTGGCAAATGCACAATTATCATACAACGAGCGATTTCCTATTATTTTGCCACGAAATTCCCATTTTTGTGAGCTATACTTAAAACACCTACACGAGTTCTTAGCTCATGCGGAATACAACCTTATGTATCGAATGGTTCAGACAGAGTATTACATAGTGCGAGCAAAACATCGAATTAAAAAAGTAATAAGATATTGCAAAACATGCATAATACAGAAGAAAAAACCCTGTGCGCAAATTATGGGAGCTCTACCAGCTGATCGATGCTCCATTTCCTTACCTTTTAATACTACAGGCATTGACTTTGCGGGGCCCTTCGAGGTGAAGAGTTCTACAAATCGAAATGCACCAACACAAAAGGCATATGCATGCATATTTGTCTGCTTTGCAACTAAGGCAGTACACTTGGAACCTTGTTCCAATTTATCAACACCCAATTTTCAAGCAACCTTCGCCAGGTTTGTGGGTAGACGTGGACTTCCAAAAAAAGTAGTGTCTGATAACGGAAGAAATTTCCTTGGCGCCAGTCGCTCTTTACGGAACGAGTTTTCCAAATTTCTTAAGTCCGTTTCCCACGACATTGCACAAAAATATCTCACCCATGGCTTCGAATGGACATTTATTCCCCCTTATGCCCCACATATGGGAGGTCTGTGGGAAGCGGCCGTCAAAAGTTTTAAATTTCATTTAAAACGGATTGGCGCCTCACAACGTTTTACCTTTGAAGAGTTTGCAACCATACTCGCTCGCATTGAGGGAGTATTAAACTCCAGACCGATTTCCGCAATGTCGGAAGATCCCGGGGACCTCTCGGTCCTCACTCCAGGACATTTTCTCAGAGGGGGTCCGATTTTGGCAATACCTGAACCGCCTTCCGGCAACATCTCCGTAGTCAACCGATGGGAAAAGCTTAAGGTCATTCATCATCAGTTTGCGCTACAGTGGAAGCAGGATTATCTTAAATCCCTCCATAAAAGGTACAAATGGAAGTTTTCTGGGTCTAACCTCAAGCCAGATGACATCGTTATTATAATGGATGACAATTTACCCCCAAATGAGTGGCACTTAGGAAGGGTGATAAAGGTGTATGAGGGATTGGACAAGCACGTACGAGTTGTAGACGTTCGCACAGTAGGCGGGATAGTAACACGGCCGATATCCAAATTATGTTTTCTTCCCGTGGAGCCAGAATCCACCGGGACGCCATAAAATTTTGTTAACCTCATATTATTCCTTCTCTTACTCACTATTCCATCCCCATTGTTATCTTCACAGAATGTTTTCATGTCATATTTCCGTCAATCTCTTAACGTCACTAAATTGTTGTTGTTTTTCTATAGCTCACGCCTCCCACCACCACGGGATCCAGCAATTCACCAGTGCCAGCTGTGTTTTAGATACCATCCCTTGAGATTTTGTAAACGGTTTTTGGCCATGGATGTATCTAAACGCCGAACGATTGCACGGAAAAAGCGGTATTGTTTCAACTGCTTGGCACGGACACACTCAGTCAGTCGGTGTGCCAGTTCCGATAGATGTCGAAAATGTGGATTGACACATCATACGCTACTGCATCCACAACGCCAAATGCGAAAACACAAACAATCTATACGTGAACGGCTAGGTTCACGTACACAAGAAACTCGTGATCAACCTGCCTATAATGGGTCTATTAGATCTGCTCGATCTTCATCAATAGAAACGACCACGCATCGAGAATCAACAGAGCAACCAAACCAATACATTTTGTCAGAAGCTATCCGCTCCCTCGCCGCTGTTTTGTGTGCTACTAAGCCTACTGCTTAAATTGCAATGCTGCAAGGAGTGGCGGCATGTTCAAATTAGCAAAACGATTTTCTAAGAATAATCATATTTCATATTTACAATTGGAATATTATTGAAATTATTATAGTGAAATTTATATTTGAATTCAAACCGATAGTTTTAAGTTACAACCGTGTTACCGACAGAAAATGTAACATTATTGTAAACATGTAAGAAAATTTAACATTCGAATTCTTTACAGACCCTTTTGTCAAATTTAAGCGCCAAAATTATTGTAAAAAAACTGAACGAAAAGAGCCTTCGTGGTAACTATAAAATGAAATTTCTGGCACTTCTTATTACACACTTAAGCTAAACGGTGAGCATCCTATGCTTCACAAAATAAAGCAACTTATTTCTAAGACCTAAAAATAATATCTTTTTTTTCTATCTCAACGCATGTGTGTATGCATAAATAATATATCACGGAGATATATATTATTACTTATAAGTTGAGACGAACAGCGCTGAGGTTTCAGCCAGTCTCTCCACTTGTGAGACACAAATCTGCTACCGAAGTTTGGCCAAACATTCGAGTAGAATTTGTACAATACGTTAGGGTCACCAATTGTGAAAATTACCTAGGAAGATACATTTGTCGGAGAAACTACGAAACAGACGCATGTATAATTCCACTCCTTGAGGATAAAAGCAGTAAATGCACAGTCATACAGGAATACAATGACAAACTTTTGAAAATCGACGAAGGCTTCATATTGCTAGACGGAAACCACACAATAGAGAACAAATCAATGACAGGAACATATTTAGTTACATATACGGACCAAGTTAATATTGACGGAATTATGTACAGGAACATTCATGATAGACTAATAGAAGCCATACATAACAAACACCATGAAAATTTTGAAATAGAAAAAATTTTAGAATCAGATAGAGAAAACGCATTTAATAATATAGATTCAATTAGAAAATTCGTTATCCCATATGCAGAACATCCTATCAGATCAACTTTTTATTCATTTTTTATGATAATCACAGTTGTAGGCATAATTGTACTCGGAATGAAATTGTTTAAATATATTGTAATCTATAAACAAAAGAAACAAGCGGAATTGTACTACGCATATTATAATACAGTTTTAGAGGGAGTTAGAAAAGATCGGGACGATCTTGCTTAACCCGGGGGAGAGTTAAGGTCAGGCAAATCAACAACCCTCTTAGTTAAACGCTGATAAAGATATCTTAGCGATAAAAGAAACAAACATGCTTATACATGACGGGAACAAGAAACATGATATCAATGAAAGTAGGGTTTGAAACATTCACGATAAAAAAAGGGTCAAGCAATAAAATCATGGTAACAAATATAAATACAAAGCAACTAAACTAAGATAAAATTAGCTGTAAGAACATCCATAAGGATAACTTAGACCTAAATAAATATTGAAAAAATTAAACTACTAGTAATAAAACGCTCAACTGAAGATAAGATACAAACATCAATAAAATTAAAGTGTTTTGTAATATTGTAAAAGATAAAATGGTCACTAAACATTAGAACTAAATATTCTTTGTATTGTAAAAACAAAAGTACATTTTTAGTATTTAAGACTCAAATTTACAAATGAATAAGGCAGTTAAAAATAAGTTCTAGACATATACTTGTGTATATTTTCATTCAAGGAAATAAAGAAAATAAACGCGTAAGCGTTTAGGGAAAAAAAGGTTTTTTTTTTTATTTCCACAAAATTGGAAAGTCTTAACTCACGCAAAAAGAATTAGTTGTAATTTAATTTATTTTGTTTTGTTGTCAAGGTAGTCCGAAGAATTTTTAATATGTGGGAAATATGGCAGCGGATGGTAGGTATTTAACATTTTTTCAAGTTTTTGGTATTTAATGGTTATTATAAAATTTCACAATATATCATTATATATTATAATCTGTATGTATGCCACACATACAGTTTATAATATACAGGTATGCATGTACATACATACGTATGAGTATATGTATATGCACATAAGCATGTATACATACTTATGTGCATACATATGTAGTTGTATCCATACGTCTTAAATTGTTTAAAATATACAAGGTATTGTGATGGGCTATAGTCTTGTGAGAAAATTTTATCAAAAATGTCAGTCTCTTCAGAATCCCTATTTAAAACTGCCACAACCTTGGCGATATCTGCAAAACTATAGAAGTTACAGCTAATTGTGTGACTCTAGCTAAAATCTAGACGCGTTGTGCGTCTCAAGTTTGTAAATGCTCAATATTGCTGGTATTACTTGGAATACCACTCAACTTCGTTATCCAGGGAACCTACATATATACATACACCTACATAATTTGTAAAATGTCAACTAAGCCAAGATTCTTCATTCCAATATGTACTATGTATGCTCATACATATGTATATTTGTAGGTTTAGTTAGATATTTTCAGTAGTTCATTGCTTTTTTTTAATTTACATTTTAATAAAAATTTATATTTTAATTTTGTTAAAACTCTTGCTTACTATAATGTGCAGTATGTTTGATAAATGACCCCTAAAACACAATGTTGTTTAAAGAAACATTAACGGCGCCAAAATAAAAAACGCCAAAAATAAAAGATTTTCTTCACTATCTGGCAACAAATATTTCTATTTACTTACCCCTAATTCATAAAAATTTCTTATTTCAGCTTATAAGCTGGTAATAGTTATCATACGCTAACAGTGTTATAAGCAACACATAAGAAATTCAATTCATAAACACATTATATGCGTGAAATAACTAATAAACTCTTTTGTTACTTTTGTACTTTATTGTTGGCAATACCATGCAATGTTCGCTCTCATTTTGTGCCTAGTGCTGCATATATGAGATGTATGTAAGAAACGGTTTATTTGCGAAAAATGCAAAATATTATTTACTTATATAACATAATTTTGTTCGAATATGAAATAATTTATTGAGTTACCTATTTTTATTGCGAAAAATATGTATACAAGGCTTTGAATTGTAAAAAAAAAAGAAATGCGGTCGGGGGACCCCCGTTAGAAACGAAGTTCCTTACGTTTTTTTTCATCTTTGAATGTAATACAAGGTGAAATCTGTATGTTTTTTTGTGTGTTGTTTTTGAAATTTTTCAATTTTGTGATCCTTTGAATTTTTGGAACGTTTTATTTTTTACTTTGCAGTATTTTTTTTGTCAATCTTCTACAAAACGAAGAAAAGCAACTGTTGGGCAATTTTTTAATATTGCTGTTTTTTGTTATGACATACTTTACTTTAGCGACATCTAGCAGCTGATAGTTTCCGTTTAATTAATTAGTATTTATTGGTAGGTGTCTCCGCTGCTGTCAGCGGAGACACCACCCATCATACTCAATTGTTTGTGCACCAATACATATAAACAGCTCACACGCTTTCGTGACGATTTCTACTAATTGCACTACCAGCAAGCCGCGTTAAGGAACTTCGTTCCAAAAATATTTCTAAACACATTTGTTTAACGTCTGTTACCAAAAGTAGTCGACTACTTACTCTCTAGCATTTGTTTGTGCAGCACTATAATTATTTGCAAATATTTTTCATGAAAACATAATGAAAAGTAGTAAATATTATTTAATTCGCAAATATCTTTTATTAAAATTATTTTATTGATGAATTCTTTCTTCGTAACTCTTCACCAACTCAACGAATGTCTCTTTATCAAACGCTTATAGTTATGTAGAGGCCAATGCGTGTGTATACATTGTAAATACAGGCAGGATCGCTACTGTTGTTTGTGCGTAGATATGTATGTGTATGCATGCATACATATGTACAAATGTACATGTCAATTCAAATTTGCAAAAGAGATAGTACTATACATATGTATGTACGTCTGTATTTCTTTGTGTATTGTATCGATATAATTCGTCAAAACATTTGCAATTTATATAAAAACTAAAGAAAATTTTGTTTGATAAAAAAATAAGATGATTTTTGCAGGGTTAAAGTGTCTTTATGACTGTATATGACTGATTCTTACACCACATCATCAGTAGAATTTAAAGTAACTATGTACCTATGTACATATTTTCGAATTTCATAGTTTAATGTGTAATGATAATTTGGTGTAAGAAACAATGAAATGCAATCATATACACATTCAAGAAGCAAAAAATTGGTAAATATTATTGTTAAAGTAAAAAAATCATCAATTCAACAATTTTCACTATTAAACGCTTATAGTTGGGTAGAGGCCACAATAAAAATATCCAATTTATTAAATGATTATAAGCAGCATAATAAGCTATAAGTGGATTATGAATACACTTTTCTGGATTTTTGCTTATAAGTTGGTTATAACACTCTTATAATGTGTTTATGAATTAGGCCGTTAAAGTTTGTTTTGTGTACAAAATGTTGTACTTAAAACATACCGTTTATACTAAGGATCACTTTTTACCATCGCAGACAAAAATTAATTTAAAAAATTTAATTTTGTTCGCAACTAAATTTATAATTCACCCACAAAAAATGTATTAATGTGTCACTTTGACACCTGCAACATGTTATTACTTGAATTGTCAATAAACGTTTTTTTACTTCCGCTTTAGCTTTTGATGAAGTGGGGTGTGTTTCTTTCTTTCTTTCCTTTTTTTTATCCACCAACATCAGGTTATGGGCCGCATGTTTTAAAAAATCGGTATTAAAGTAATAAACCGCCTTACGTGAATTTATCTGGTTCGATAGCTTTTCTCGGGATATCAATTTTTAAAGCATATTTTATTTCGAAATGGGTCAAGATAAAATTGAAAAATTGAAAGGGAGAGAAAACTATGATACATGGAGATTTGCTGCAAAATCGTATCTTGTGCTAAAGGGTTACTGGCCGTGCATTGAAGGTTCGGAGGCGGACTCCACAAAAAATTTGCACGCAATTTCTGCTCTTGGGCTTCTAATTGAACCATCTAACTATTCGTATGTTCAAAATTGTACATTAGCTAAAGATGCATGGAATGCATTGGAAGCTGCATTTGAGGATAATGGTGTTTTACGTCGCATGGACTTGCTAAAATATCTTATGCGCTTGGAGTTGACAGATTGCTCTTAAATGGAAGACTATGTTAATAAGATGGCATGTACTCAACAAAAACTGGAAAAGTCAGGCACTAAGATTCCAGATGATATTGTGGCTCAGATAATGCTTAGTGGTTTACCAGATGAATATCGTCCGATGGTAATGGCGCTTGCAAATAGTGGAAAGACATTGACAACTGACCTGGTCCGTACGAATCTCCTCCAAGAAATTAAGCACGAAGGCTTGAATGGTGATGGATTGGCGTTGACATCTAAAAAGCCGAAGAAGAAACAGAACTCGAAGGTAAAAAATAAGTCATCAATTGTTTGCTTTGAATGTGGTGAAAAAGGGCATTATTCCAACAAATGTCCATCAAAAACCAAAAATAAAAGAGATTCGAACAACTTATTACTGGCCTCAACAGGATTCATTGCTAACTCTCAGTGTGCATGAGATTGGCTAATTGATTCTGGTGCTACGTCTCATATTACAATGGATTCTGGATGCCTCTATGAGCAGCGTGAGCCAAAGTTCAACCACATTGTTGTCGGAAATAACGCACGGATGAATGTGGAAAGTGCTGGAGATATCCGAGTAAAATTACAAGCAAATACAGATACACAGTATAATTTGACCATGAAAGATGTTCTTTGTATACCAAACATCTGTGCAACTTTATGTCGGTAAGTCAAATGGCCAAGCATGGAAAAACTATTGTGTTTAACAACCAAAATTGCCGTATATTTGATGAAAACTCTAACTTGATTGCAATTGCACCACTTATTGACGATTTGTATCGACTAAGCTGCGAAACTAATCAAATTGGCAATGCTGCGAAACTGGCAATGTCGGCAACTGCTTTATCGACCTCAGCTGATCATATGTTATTGCATCGACGTATGGGACACCCGTGTGACAATAATATGAAACGTATTAAATCCTCTGTTATTGGGTTTAATTTACCAAGTGGAAAACTCGACAAATGCACTATCTGCCTGCAAGGGAAACAAACGCGAGCTTCATTTAGAGAAAGTGGAGAGCGAGCTACGGAAATTCTGCAACTAGTGCACACGGATGTTTGTGGCCCAATATCAACAAAATCTCTTGGAGGAGCCAGGTATTTGCTGACATTCGTTGACGATTTCAGTCGTAAAGTTTTTGTATACCCACTTAAACGTAAAAATGAGGCTTACGAAAGTTTTATTCAGTTTAAGAATTTAGTTGAAAATCAACAAAAACAAACTATAAAGATACTGAGATCTGACAACGGGAAGGAATTTTGCAACAAAAATTTTAAAGCAATCACTGCCAGACACAGTATTTTGCATCAATTAACTGCTCCCTATAGTCCAGAGCAGAACGGCGTTGCTGAACGCATGAACCGGACTATCATTGAAAAGGTACGTTGCATGCTATTTGATGCGAAGCTTGGTAAGCAATTCTGGGCAGAAGCAGCATCAACAGCAGCATTTTTGATTAATCGCACTCCGTGCAGAAATATGTCCGACACTACTCCACAGGAAATCTGGTCCAAGGTGAAACCAGATTTATCTGTACTGCGTGTTTTTGGATGCAAGGCCATGGTACATGTTCCAAAGGAGAATCGTAGGAAGCTTGACTCCAAATCAGTAGAATGCATTTTTCTAGGTTACAGCGAACAATCGAAGGCGTATAAATTGTACAACCCTAGAACTAGACAAACTATTGTGAGTCGTGATGTGATTTTCTTCGAAAATATCAGCAAAAATGCAAATGAAACCAGTGATGTCACAATCTCCCCTTCGCGAATACCACAAAAACCAAACCGACAAGATGAGAAGTTGATTTGTAGTAGCGATGACTCCAGCAGTGATGATTCCAGCGACGACGATGAATGCGAATTCAATGATAAAATGCCTGCACGCAGTGAAGGTTACAATCACTTCGAAGGTAAGGGCTATGCAACAGAATTGGATGAAACGCAGTGCGAAGACAACACACCCCGTGAACATAAAAATGATTTGACAAATGAATCGAATGTCGAATTCAGTGAGGGTAATGCCAACGTTCTTGATGGGAATTCTCCAAACGATTACTGCGACCACGAGGACGTGGAAGTCAAAATCAGTGAAATTTCAACGGTATGTATATCTGACGATGAAGAGAATCCAAGACGTGAATCAGATGTGACACCCCTTGGTTTACTGGCAGCAACATCGGACGTGAGTGAGCCAAAATCTGTTCGGGAAGCATTGAATGGCGCTCATAGTAGTGACTGGACCAACGCCATGCTTGACGAATATAATGCCTTGATGGAAAATGGTACGTGGATATTGACAGATTTACCTCCAGGGAGAAAAGCGATTGACAGCAAATGGGTGTTCAAGGTGAAGCGAAATGCAGAGGGCAATATTGATCGTTTTAAGGCACGACTTGTCGTGAAGGGTTATTCACAAGTGAGGGGCATAGATTACGATGAAACGTACGCACCTGTCGTGCGATATTCCTCTGTCCGCTTTCTACTCGCAATGGCGGTGAAACTTGATCTGGTGGTGCACCAAATGGACGCTATTACAGCCTTTTTGCAAGGTGAGTTGCAAGAAGAACTTTATATTCGCCAACCACAATGCTTTGATGACAAAACTGGCAGAGTATGTCGGCTCTATAAATCATTGTACGGATTGAAACAGTCAAGCAGAGTATGGAATCTAAAGCTGAATTCTGTACTAACTCAACAGCTTGGTTTCAGAAGATCAGCAGTTGATCAGTGCATCTACTACAAACATTCGGCGCAGAATGTACTTATTCTGACAGTTTATGTAGATGACATATTAATATTTGGAAGCAACAGTACGATGATTACCAAACTAAAAAAGGACTTATCTAGTAAATTTAAGATGAAAGACATGGGCGTCGCAACCTCCGTGCTTGGCATGCACATTGTAAGAAATAATGATAAGTCTATTTCCATAGATCAAAAGCAGTACTTGATGTCAATCCTGGAACGATTCAACATGAGCGACAGTAAGCCAGTGAGCACTCCACTCGATCCGAATCAGCGGTTATCAAAAGACATGTGTCCAAAAAATGAAGTCGAGCGACAGGAAATGAGTACAGTTCCATATCAGGAAGCGATTGGCTGCATTATGTATGCTGCACAAATTAGCAGACCAGACATTGCGTATGCGGTAAGCGTACTTAGTCGTTACAATACAAACCATGGAAAATCGCACTGGTCTGCAGTTAAAAGAGTTCTTCGGTACCTGAAGGGCACCATTGATTTAAAACTTACGTATCGAAAGGACACCAAAGGGCAAGTTGTTGGCTATTGTGATGCAGATTGGGCTGGCGACCAAGACGAGCGACGTTCAACAACTGGATACGTTTTTCAATTGCAGGGTGCAGCAGTTTCATGGGCCACGCGAAGACAACCAACGATTGCACTTTCATCGACAGAAGCAGAGTTCATGTCTATGGTGGCGGCCATACAAGAGGCACTATGGCTCAAGCGATTTGAATGCGAGATTTTCCCAATGGCCCCAAAATCAGTAGAACTTTATTGTGACAACCAAGGAGCGATTCAATTGGCTATGAATAGTAACTACCAAGCGCGAACGAAACACATAGATATGAAAAACTACTTTATACGGGAAAAGCTGGCTGAAGGCACTATCAAATTAAGCTACCGAAGTACAGATGAAATGGTTGCTGACATCATGACGAAACCCGTCAACCATTCGAAACTCTCCCATTTTATACCGCATTATGGTCTAAACTAATCATCTTTTCAATATAGCTTTTTTTTTTTTTGAATCTTATACATATGTATATATATATACATACATGGATTATTTTTGATATGAAAACATATAATATTTTTATTTTTTGTTATTATAAAGTTGCAGCTCTAGTGAGGGTGTTGTAGTTAAATATATACAGTGAATACTGTATATAACATATGAGAGCTACAACTTAAAGATTAATGTGTCACTTTGACACCTGCAACATGTTATTACTTGAATTGTCAATAAACGTTTTTTTACTTCCGCTTTAGCTTTTGATGAAGTGGGGTGTGTTTCTTTCTTTCTTTCCTTTTTTTTATCCACCAACATCAAAAAATAATAAAAACCTAAAAAATTATATGTTCTCAAAACATTCCTTTTAACTATATATATATATATAAATATATATATATATATATATATATATATATATATATATATATATATATATATATATATATATATATATATATATATATATATATATATATATATATATATATATATATATATATATATATATATATATATATATATATATATATATATATATATATATATATATATATATATTTAGCTTTTTAGTTGTTTGAAATTAAACGAGTTTAAGTTTATAATTCAATTCAAAACGTCTTATTTTTACAACTTAACTAATTGACACAATATAATAATTTTTGGAAACGCGTGTTTCTGGTCGTGTGCACGATTTAAGAGCGTAAAGAGGAATGAATAAAAAATGGAAGTAATTCTAACTTCTCGCTTTAACAAATATAAAAAGGTAGTTAAAAATTGAGAAAAGGAAGAATACGAAATATGACAGGGTGCCACATATATATATATATATATATATATATATATATATATATATATATATATATATATATATATATATATATATATATATATATATATATATATATATATATATATATATATATATATATATATATATATATATATATATATATATATATATATATATATATATATATATATATATATATATATATATATATGTCTAAATTAGCATAATGATTTTTTTATTTACGATCCATATACTTTTTTATATATATATTAATTCTTTTTATAAATACTTTTTGTACATACACATGAATTTGAATTGAATTTAACGCATCTGATTTGCAGTTTCTATTACATTTGTTAATGTTACTGTTAAGTACTTATTCCATTGTGCAATCGAATTCCGTCATTACATTCTTCTTGCACAATGTAAATTACATACATACGTACACTAGCGGTCAAGCAGTCATAAAAGACATACATTCATACATACATTATTGCTAAAGAGATTTATTCTTTAATTATTAATGGAGTTATAAAATACCTTCCGACTAAAACACATGGTCGGTCATCTTTCTACATTGTACAAGATTATTATTAAGAATTGTTGAATAAAGAATTGAATTAACAGCAACTGGCAACTTAATTTAATTAAATCTATGCGGATTTAATATTGGCGACGAGGATCGGATTTTCCCTAAAATAGTTGCTTAAATAATTCAATTCAATACAATTCCTATCTTGTTACAATTTTTTTTTTTACGGCTTCTTTATTTTAACAATTTGGTGTTGCAAAACAAAATCAACGCAATTGTTAAAAGCATACTATTGATACCTGGGCTGAATCATCAATTATAGATTGAGCTCCTCATCTAGTATTCATCTACATCGATGCCTCTTAAAACTGAAGAGGAATCAGGCGCCCCGGTAGCATCACGTGAAGATATCTCACCGAATTCCACAGCTTCAAATTCCACTAATCGGAGCAATCAACGCATAATGTCTGCTGTGGGAACGATGGAATCATTTGACATCAATCATCCTGAAAAGTGGTCAACATACTACGCTAGGTTCGAGCTTTTTCTTCTAGCCAATGACGTACAGGATGACCGAAAAAAGGCAGTATTTTTGACACTGGCGGGTGCACCGCTTTATGACCTCTTGTCGTCATTGGCATCTCCAAAAAAGGTGAGTGAGCTGAATATTGGTGAAATTAAAACAATGCTTACGAACCATTTTTCTCCACCCCCGTCGGAAATTGCATCATACTACAAATTTCACAAACGGGACCAACTGCCAAATGAGAGTTTTCCGGAGTACGTGGCTACTTTGAGGAGAATCGCTGTGGATTGTAACTTCGGCAACGCATTAGACCGTATGCTTCGCGATCGGTTAGTATGTGGACTGCGTGACGAGGCTCTGCAAAGAAATCTTCTCGCTGAATCCGACTTGCAGCTACAGAAAGTTATAGATCGGGCTACATCGGCTGAAGCTTCGTTTAAAAATGTGATGGCCATACGTCAGCCAGAGCAAATTCATCAAATAGGTAAACGTAACCAGCATCACAGCAAGCAATATAAAAATTCACAAAGTCAACGAAACGTCAGTGTTCTGTGTAACGGCTGTGGAGGAAACCACCCCCGTACTCAGTGTACATACAAAGAAACAACTTGCTTAGCATGTGGCATCAAGGGGCATTTGCAGCGTGTCTGTCGGGCTTCCAAACACGGAACTGCGTTTTCAGAAGCATCGAAAAAGTTCAATAAAACCCACCAAAAATTTATCAAATCGAAATCACAATCAATAAATCACCTGCTGGCATCTGAAACTCGTAAGCGCTCAACAACTATAAACATTAATGGGCAGCCTTGTAAATTTGAAATAGACTCTGGCTCTGATTATACCATTGTGTCGTCACACTCTTTCAACCAGTTGTGGCCGGCTGTACAGCCAATTCTATATGAGTGCACTTTAAGTCTGACTGATTTTCAGCATAACCCTGTACCTGTCAGAGGGGTGGTCGATGTTGATATTTGGTATAACAAAAAATTAGTCAAGGCTCTACCTCTTATAGTAGTTAATGGCACTCAAACTAATGTATTAGGGTGCAACTGGTTTGACCCGCTGGGTATAAGCATTCAAGGCGTCCATACAATTGAGGAATGTAATCCTGTTAAAGCAATCTTAGCTAAATTTGACCATCTTTTCTCCGAAGAACTTGGGAAGTTCACTGGTAAGCCAATTTCATTGCGTTTAAAAGAAAATTTTCAACCTATCAGACTGCCTGCACGCCGCATTCCAATGTCTCTTCGTGGTCAAGTAGAGTCCGAGCTTGATCGTTTATGTGCACAAGGTATTCTAGAAGCGATTGAATATTCCGACTGGGCGACACCCATCGTACCAGTTCCTAAAAGTGACAATACTATAAGAATTTGTGGAGATTACAAGTCCACACTTAATAAAGCGCTGTTACCACATAATTTTCAAATTCCACCTATTAGCTCCCTACTTTCATCAATTGAAGGAGGGAAGATTTTTGCAAAACTGGACCTTGCTCAGGCATACCAGCAGCTGGTAGTCGACGAGGAATCGTCTGTGTTGCAGACTATTATAACACACAAGGGTGCGTTTAAAGTAAACCGCCTCCAATTTGGTATCTCGTCAGCTCCTGGCATATTTCAAAATTTCATTGAAACGCTTGTACGAAATATTCCTGGGGTATTGCCTTATTTTGATGATGTAGTAGTTATGGGTAAAACTGAGTTGGAACTAGCTGAGCGTTTGGATGAAGTTTTGAAGCGTTTTGACAAATCGGGCCTTCGATTAAAAAAGAATAAATGCCAGTTTGGTGTAAGCTCAATTAACTTTTTGGGGTTCAAGGTTGATAGTCTTGGCATAAGACCGTCCCCGGATTAAGTAAAGGCAATTCAAAATGCACCAGCACCTACAGACAAAAAACAGCTTCAATCATTCCTAGGACTTTTAAATTTTTACCACTCATTTTTACCAAATAAGGCAACAATAGCAGAAAGTCTGCATCGTCTTCTAGATAAAAATAGCAATTGGACTTGGGGTAAAGAGCACGAATTAGCTTTTCGTAATTTGAAGAAAATAATCGCATCTAACAGCGTTCTCATACATTATGATGAAAAATTGCCACTTATTCTCGTTTGCGATGCCTCACCTTATGGCATTGGCGCTGTGTTGAGCCACAAGTTGCCTGATGGTTCTGAGCGGCCTATAGCATTTTATTCAAGAACGTTGTCGAAAACTGAACGTAATTATGCCCAAATCGATCGGGAAGCAACTGCTGTAGTAGCAGGCGTTAAAAAGTTTCACGATTATTTACATGGCAGAAAATTTACCTTGGTAACAGATCATCGCCCACTTTTAGGAATTTTTTGTACAGCAAAACCTACGCCATCTGTTTTATCGACGGTCATGCTTCGCCGGTGCATTTTTCTGAACGCCTACGATTTCGAATTCGTTTACAGAGAAGGTAAGAAAATGGGAAATGCCGACTGTCTAAGCCGTTTACCTGATGAAACAGAGCAACATGTTGAAACTAAAGGATGTGAAATTCTGATGATTGAACTAGCTGGCACTGAGGTTGTCAACGCTAAAAATGTAGCAAAACAAACAGCAAAGGATCCACTTCTTATCAAAGTTCTCAGTTGGGCGTTAAGGGGATGGCCTAGGGTCATTCCCCGCGACGATCAAGCATATCCTTATTTTATGCGCCGTAACGAAATTACTGCACTTAAAGGTTGCCTGTTGTGGGGAAACAGAACGGTTATTCCTCCCCCGAGTCGTCTTGCCATTCTTCACGCGTTACATGCGGGCCACCCGGGTATTGTAAAAATGAAAGGGCTGGCAAGAAGCTATGTGTGGTGGCCAAATATGGACTCTCAAATTGAAGACGTTGTTAAAGGTTGTGTGGCGTGCCAAGAAACTCGCCACGAAAAGAAACGAACACCAGTTCGTGCGTGGGAAAGTGCTCAAACCGCATGGTCGCGGCTGCATATAGATTTCGCCGGACCGTTTCGAGGCAAATTGTTTTTCCTAGTGGTCGATTCGTACTCTAAATGGCTAGAGGTACACATCGTCAAGTCCACATCGTCACAATGTGCAATTAAGGCATTACGCAAAATGTTTGCAACGCATGGTCTACCCGACGTTATCGTGTCTGACAACGGAACAGCTTTCACGTCAGCCGATTTCAAGAGCTTCGTAGAAAAAAAATCTTATACGCCATGTCCGATGTGCGCCCTTTCATCCGTCCTCGAATGGGCAAGCTGAGCGTATGGTTCAGACAACGAAAGATTTTTTAAAAAAGATGCCAGGTGATTCAAATACGGAGCTGGATCTTATTCGTTTTATGTTTAATCAACACATAAGCCCACATGCGGCAACGGGGCGTTCACCAGCTGAAATGCTGTTCAATCGGCAACTCAAAAGCTACTTTGATAAGGTTCATCCACACGAATTATCAAGTGCAGTAGAAGAGTTGCCTATTAAAGAATCATTCAAAGAAGGAGACTTTGTATGGATTCGCAACTACGCTTCAGGTCCAACCTGGGTACAAGCTCACATCCAATCTCAAACTGGTCCACTGTCTTACAAAGTGCGACTTCAGGATGACCGTATTGTAAAGCGCCATTTAGACCAAATTCGTGGTCGAAACGTTCACAACAATGAGTTAGAGTTTTCAAATACTTCTAACGAAATGACGGTCAACTTGCATGGCGAAGAATGTATGCCTTCTGATAATGAGGCAGAGCACGTCGTTGAACAAATTCCGGAATTATCACATGTGAATACTTCACCGCAAAACTCATTACCAGTCACTGTCTCAAACACACCGCAGCTACCGCCGAATATCTGTCTGCCCTCAGCGGATGAGGAAGCTCCAGCTGAGTTACAGACACCACGTCGTTCAAAACGCAATAGAAAAGCTCCACAATTATATTCTTCATCTGGGCGTTAAGGGGTGTTAAGTACTTATTCCATTGTGCAATCGAATTCCGTCATTACATTCTTCTTGCACAATGTAAATTACATACATACGTACACTAGCGGTCAAGCAGTCATAAAAGACATACATTCATACATACATTATTGCTAAAGAGATTTATTCTTTAATTATTAATGGAGTTATAAAATACCTTCCGACTAAAACACATGGTCGGTCATCTTTCTACATTGTACAAGATTATTATTAAGAATTGTTGAATAAAGAATTGAATTAACAGCAACTGGCAACTTAATTTAATTAAATCTATGCGGATTTAATAGTTACCATAAATTATATTAACAGAAGTGTAATTACATAATGTTAATGTGTGTACTAAAAGCCTTAAGCGCAATTGAAATTAAAATAAAAGAACACTCTCAAACCAAAAATCAACCGGTGAGTTACGTTTATCATTTCTACGAACAATTCTTCCCGCACACTAACAAATTTCTTTGTTATACTTTGTTTATCTCTTTTTTCCCTCGTCCTTGCAATTTCTCAACTCCGTGAGAAACTGCAAGCTATAGGGATTTACTAACTGGATAGTAAATCCTCCCACACTTTTATTCATGGTCCTTCGCCCTTAGTGAACTGGTAGCCCTCAGCTGGATACACTCCACTTCGTACTCATCAGGAAGATAAGTTGGATTGGATAAGTACTACTGTGTCAAATACTTTTACATACCTACACACATTTAAATATATACATACATACATAACATCATGGCAAAGTGAGTACATAAATCCCTTTATTTTCTATTAGTTAAAAAATAAAATTCACAATAAAACAAAGAATTTTTAACAAAAGTGCGCGCTTCGATCTCATTCGAAAATTAAATAAAAATCTCAAGATTCCACAAATAATTGTGAAGAGAACGCGCCATTCTGCAAATTTATTAAATTAAAAATCAATATTTGAAAATTATAAAGTGTCCATACAGTGAGTGAGTGGTTTAAATTTTAAACTTTAAAAAGATAGTGTTTGAAGGTGCATTATTACATACATACATATGTGCAAATATAAAAAGAATATTTAAACATACATATGCAACATTTTTATCGAAGTGATTTTATCTCTTAAGTCGCATCCATATATAAAGCTTCATATATATGTACGTATATAAATTTGCTTAAATAAAAACAACCAAAATTATCAAAAGGTCCCTGTGGAAAAATACGTAAGACAACCTACATATGAATGTAAATACATAAAATTGCTGAAATATAAAGAAACATACATACATACATGTGTGCATATGTACATACATATGTATGCATATAGTACAAATTGGTTTAAATTGCCAAAATTTCAATAATATCACCTAACGGAGAAATTTTAAGAACAATAAAGTTCCAATAAAGCGAAATTTTTTTAAGTTCAGTGAACCTTTTTCCAACCGTCTACCTGAAAATTACAACAAAACAACAAATATTAAATTTCAGAAAACAAATTAAGAGTAAAAGTCACATATGTATGTAAGTACAAACGCATCAAGTTAAAAAAAAACCACCACCGTTCCAACATAGAAAAGTAAAACGAACAAAATTCTCTTACACAAGTTCTCTTGCACTAAAACAACAACAGCAACAAGTGAAAAAACAGAAGAATTGATCTTGCTTATGATCAATAAAAGCTAATAAACAAACGCACTATGGGGCATGTATATAAAAAATTTAAATAAAAATAATCAAATTTAAAGTTGCAAATTTTAAGTAAAATTTTTATTTATTTGATTTGTTGTTGCTAAAAATAAAAGTGCAATTCAAACAAAAACTAAATAGTTTTATGGGAATAGTGATTGAGAAACAAAAAATCGATAATAAGAGAAAACGAAACTCACTTGGTGCATCAATTATAAATTATATTTATTATTCACCCACAAATATACCTATTTCTCACATAAATATTTACAAATATTATTTTCTTTCCTGGAATACACGCTTATACGCGAATATTGCTAACCATTACTATTATTCACTGAATAATATACATGTATAACAGTTTAAATATCGATACTTATTTGAATGTTTTTTTGAATTGTGAAATCGAGTGTGATGGTAAACTGGTATATCCGCTAAATATCGTTTAGAATTTGTTTCACAACCAACTCTCTTACCTAAAATTAGATGAAGTATTTGTACGTCGATTGAACATTTTACGCATACACATACCAACAGTGTCGAATCAAAATTGATCGTGTGATTTTCTAATATCAATTCAACCCAATTACAAATTACAAAGTAGTTGGCAATCCGAATTACAAAGGATCTTTTATATTTTTTTCTCGCTAGAAACTCACCGATTCAACCCCTGATTAGCCTCGAAGAAGAAGAAAATTGCTTTCTTAAGTAATTTAATCGAAATACCTGCAAACAAATTAATTTACTATTTGCTGTGAAACAAATTTGAACGTTCAAAGGATTTGCGGTATATGGTTTTTTCAGTATTTTAGATAGATTTCCGTAAAAAATACAAATAAAATAAATAAATAAATAAATTAGCGAAGCCAAAACTTTCCTGTTTTGCATAGTGTAAATAAGTACACATCTCTTTTTCAAAACTTTATATTTTTACCTGCAAGCAAAATGTCAGCTGTTAATACGCGATTCTTATTTGACACTGCGAATCTAATTACGTTCTGCAAAAAGTTAGATGAGCAGGATTTTTCGACACAAGCTGAGTCCCTTATCGAAATTAAAATGAAAGATATTGACTTCCGCTGGGAAAAGGTCGGGAAATCATACGAAGATTTTATGCTTTCTAAACAGGACGAGTCCCTTAAAACAAGTGCCCAAGAGCAGTATGACACTTGCGTGGATTCCTACTATAAGACTGTTTCAAGAATGCTTAACGCGATAAAACCGGTACGCAATAGTGAATTACGTGACAGCATGCCTCCATTTCAAGGAAACGCCGCCAATAATGGTTATAACACTGGGCTGAAGCTGCCTCCATGCGACACGGAAATATTTTCAGGAGGATACGAAGACTGGCCGGCTTTTCGTGATATGTTTACCGCCGTATATATTAATCACCCAAGATTAACACCTGCCGAAAGACTTTACCATCTACGAAACAAAACTACCGACACCGCTGGAGCAATAGTCAAAAGATTCCCTTTAACTGATGATAATTTTGAGTTAGCATGGCAAGCTCTCAAACTACGTTATGAAAATGTTAGGGTATTAGTAAACAATCAGATTAGAAATCTTTTCAATATTCCTGTAGTATTTGAGGAAGATAGTGAATCCCTCCAAAGAATCCACAGCGCTGTTTCAGACTGTTTGGCAATGCTTCAATCTCTAGGAGTATCTGCGGTAGGATGGGATCCTATTTTAGTAAATTTAGTCTACTTGAAGTTGCCTCATGAAACCTTAGCTCAGTGGGAGCAATCGTTAAATGCAAGTAGAGAATTACCGAAATGGTCACAGTTAAGTGATTTTCTACTTAAACGATGCGAAGTGGTAGAGCGAATTTCTACCATTCAAGTCACTAAATCTGTATTTGCTAAGTCAGTAGCAACTCAAGAAAAAGTTCAAATGTACTCATCTCAAGAAAAATTACACTATAAATGCCAAATGTGTGATGGAGATCACAGCTTACGAATCTGTCCACAATTTCGCAAGCTCACAATTCAGGAGCGAGTAGATTTCATTTTTAAAAATCAATTTTGCAACAATTGTTTGTCTCAAGCTCACACGAAAAGGAACTGCTCAAGTAAAAACAGTTGCCTCAATTGTGGTAAAAAACACCACACTATGCTTCATATGCGCTCTATAAACAATTCCCGTAAAAATTCGGACCAATCATTTCCAAACAAAAATGCGCAGCCTTTCCAAATTCGTCAAGCCGATAATCTGAATAACAGTTCAAACATTTCTGAGCCACATGAATCCGCTGATATTCCTTCTACTTCCAAAGCCAAAAGGTTTTCACAAATAAATTCAAATTATGCAACGAATAACACAAATGTACTCCTACGAACAGCTTTAGTGCAGATTGAGTGTCGAGGTGAATTGTTTACTTTACGAGCCTTAATTGATCCCGGTTCGGAAAGAACATGTTTGTCCGAAAAAATTAAAAATCGTTTAAATATTCCCTCTCGAAAATCTCACTTTGAAATTGTAGGAATAGGAGGCCAAAGTCAGAATGCTGAAAAGGAATGTGATTTGGTATTAGTATCCAAAATAAATGATTTTCGCTTTCAAATTACTGCGATTGTCTTACCGAAGGTCACCAATCAAATCCCAGCACAATCATTCAACGTCACAGATTCGGCTGAGCTCTCGAATCTGGACTTAGCAGACCCATACTGTAATATATCGGCAGGTATTGACCTAGTTCTAGGCAATGATAGTGAACGCTTTATTAATCTTGATGGTATAAAACGAAACGTGTGTGGATTCGCTTCTGCTTACAAAACAATTTTTGGGTGGGTGTTAAGTGGCCCAGTCCAATCGCAGCCAGTATTTTCACTTTTAGTAAGTGAACGCTCTGAAAATGATTCCGGCTTAGACACTTTACTTAGAAAATTCTGGGAACAGGAGGAAATTCCCTCTATTCGTCCTGTGTCTCCTGAAGATGAATACTGCGAAAACTATTACAAAGAAACCACACAGCGCCTGGCCGATGGACGTTATATGGTTAGATTGCCCTTTAGGCAAGATTATCCTGAATCTCGATCTTTGGGTCCTTCACGATTTATAGCACTTAGTCAGTACACTCGAATGGAACAAACACTTAGTAAGGATACATTTCTAAAAACACAATACAATGAAAATCTCTTGGAATATATTTCTCTTGGCCATATGGAGGAAACTACTTCTCGCGAAATTTTCTCCGATGGGAAGTGCACCTCATTTTATCTCCCTCACCACGCAGTTATCAAGCCCGAAAGTAAGTCCACCAAGGTCCGCGTTGTTTTTAATGCCTCGCGTAAGACGAAGTCAGGGTTTTCATTAAACGATATTCTCTACACTGGGCCTACACTGCAAAACGATCTCAATATTACAATACTGAATTGGCGTTTGTATAGATTTGAGTTCAATGGTGACATACAAAAAATGTATCGCCAAATCTTAGTAGACCCCAGAGATAGGCCGTTTCAAAGAATTCTATTTCAAAAGTCTCCCCAAGAAGCAATAAAAGACTACGCATTGAAAACTGTCACGTTCGGCGTAAACTGCGCCCCTTTTCTCGCTATCAGAACTCTTCTCCCATTAGCTTCAGATTGTGAAAAGCTCTTTCCCAGAGCTGCTACTATTTTACGAAATGAAACATACGTTGACGATATTCTCTCTGGAAGTCACTCTATTGAAAACGCGATCGAATCTCAATATGATCTCATAAAAGCGTTAGAGTCAGCTGGTTTCTTACTTAAGAAAATTACGACCAATGATTTCCAATTACTTAACACAGTCCCCAAAGAAGATCTGTATGACTCGAATTTCCTTAAATTTTACGACTAAAGTGCAACGAAAACTTTAGGCATTCGTTGGAATGCATTAACTGATTCTTTTACATATGCCTACCAGCCTGTACCCCAAACTTCGGAAATTACTAAACGTCGTATACTGTCATCCGTGGCAAAATTGTTTGACCCAGCAGGTTGGATATCACCCGTAATAATCAAAAGCAAAATTTTAATCCAACAACTCTGGCTTGAGCAAATTGATTGGGACGACCCCGTTAGTGCAAACTCGCACCGAACTTGGCAAGAAATAATACAAGATTTGCCTAAAGTTGAAGAAATCCAGATTCCTCGCTGGATACAGTTCACTCCCGCTGATACTGTTCAGATTCACGGTTTCTCTGATGCTTCAAAACTAGCCTATTGTGCAGCAGTATATTTGCGAGTGCAAACCTCATCCTTTGTAGTTCACTCGAACCTGATTTTTTCAAAGAGTAAAGTAGCCCCCTTGGCGTCAACAACTTTACCTAGGTTAGAACTTTCTGGAGCTGTCGAGCTAGCAAAACTGGTCAAGCACATAACATCATCGATGAATTTCCAAACAGTTGAAACCATTCTGTGGTGTGACTCATCAATAGTTTTAGGATGGCTAGCTAAGCCACCAGCAACGTGGAAAGAAATTTATGTTTCGAATCGTATCGGACAAATTCACCAGCTTGTGCCAGATGCCAAATGGCGATACGTACCTACACATTGTAATCCTGCAGACGTAGGATCGCGAGGATGCAGACCACAAGATTTAATCCACAATTATTTATGGTGGCATGGGCCCACCTGGCTTATTAATCCGCCCTCAGAATGGCCACAGAATAAACCGCTGAATTTAGGCAAACCAATAGAAAATGAAAATTCAGAAACTCGAAAAATAGAAAGTGCTTCTGTTCCCATCAGTAGCTTCAAAATAACTGTCAACGAAACAGATTTGCTCAAAAGGTTCTCATCCTATACAAGAGCATTACAAGTCATGGCATATGTCTTCCGATTTATAAGACGTTTCAAACCCTCTTTCGCTAGCCCAACATTCTCATTGTTTTATACTACTACAAACTGAGGCCAAAAGGAAATGAACTTAGTGGCCACGATACCGGATAACCCAATTTTTATTATGTTTATTTTACTATCGCTATATCTAGTTTCTTCGCATTTATGAATTATTGTTTGATGCATTATGTTTATGTTCAACCAATTTTTTTTTCTCTTTACATCAAATTATGAAAACCCTATCTAAAGCAAATATCGTGCTACTACCCAAATTAATCAACATATAATTTTAGTGGACGGAACCAAACACCACACTCCCTGGCCACTCACCACAACAGCAGACGACGTGAAATTCGCCACCAGCAGAATCGCAGCCGTCGCCGCATGCACCACAACGGTCTGCGTAACAGCAGCGATCGCGACAGCCGCAACAGTCGTAATGGCCGGCGCCAAACTGGCGCAGCCGCACCACAGCCAAACCAGCGAGTGCTTTCGGAGGCGATCCGGTCATTGGTGGATGTTCTTTGCGCATCCACTCCCTCAAAACAATAATTCTGGGCGGGAGCATGTCTAAATTAGCATAATCATTTTTTTATTTACGATCCATATACTTTTTTATATATATATTAATTCTTTTTATAAATACTTTTTGTACATACACATGAATTTGAATTGAATTTAACGCATCTGATTTGCAGTTTCTATTACATTTGTTAATGTTACCATAAATTATATTAACAGAAGTGTAATTACATAATGTTAATGTGTGTACTAAAAGCCTTAAGCGCAATTGAAATTAAAATAAAAGAACACTCTCAAACCAACAATCAACCGGTGAGTTACGTTTATCATTTCTACGAACAATTCTTCCCGCACACTAACAAATTTCTTTGTTATACTTTGTTTATCTCTTTTTTCCCTCGTCCTTGCAATTTCTCAACTCCGTGAGAAACTGCAAGCTATAGGGATTTACTAACTGGATAGTAAATCCTCCCACACTTTTATTCAATATATATATATATATATATATATATATATATATATATATATATATATATATATATATATATATATATATATATATATATATATATATATATATATATATATATATATATATATATATATATATATATATATATATATATATATATATATATATATATATATATATATATATATATATATATATATATATATATATATATATATATATGTAATGAAAAATGTCAACACGAATATATTTTTCATTCTGTATTGGCGGTCTTGCGTTGATACTCCTGGTAGCAAACCTGAAACTCATTTGGTTTTGACATACATAGTTATGTACATAAGAATTTTAGTAATAAGCAATAATGTAAAACACATGAATTGATAATCTTTGGAAAACTAGAGATAAAAAGGAAGATTGAAATAAAGGCTTTAAATGTTGTTTCTCAACAATTTTGAAACGCAATTACGTCTTTATTTAATCTAATAGGAAAAAACAACAAATTTCTTATTATAAAACAACATTTCTGCGAATATTTCATTTAACATGGAAAAGTTAAAGTTTGAGTTTATGGTAAAAGCGTCGCAAAGTGATAGTAAAACAAATATACTAACCATAACCTCAATTGAGAACGACAAAAATGAGATTTTTTTAATGCCAAATGAATTCCAAAATATTGCACTCCATGAAAAGTTGAAAAACACAATAACGTTTCAAAAAGTTAAGACAACGTTAACAAAAAGAGGTAATAAGAGAAAGGTTTGGATTTCTTTAAATGGAGATACATTGAAAGAATACAAAGATGATGATGGAAACATGCATTTTAATAATTATCTATTAGAACTGCAACAACAAAATGATAGCGAAACAATGGTTAATAATATTTCCACAGATGCTTTGCAACAAATTTTAGAAAAATTCACTACAAAAAAGGAAGAGAACCCCGAAACACACAATCTGAAAAATGTATCAGAAAAACTTCTCATAGAAAAATTCACCGGAAAAAATGCAAATGTTTTACAATGGCTAGACATTTTTGAAAGTGAATGTTTAAGATTGCAAATAAGTAATGATGAATATAAAATTGAAATATTAAGACTTTTTCTTGAAGGATCCTGCCTTGATTGGTACAATTCAATGCTTATTAAATATACGATAAATTCCGAGTGGAGTCAATGGAAAAGAAATTTCTGTGACACTTTTGCTGACAAAGGGTGGACTCCAGTAAGATATGCTTTTGATTATAAATACATAAACGGTTGTTTGCTGGATTATGCCCTAAAAAAAGAAAGAATGTTATTGGAGGTAAACAAGTCACTCGAAAAACAAATTTTAATAGATCTAATTGCTGTTGGACTTCCCAGCTATATATGTGATAGAATAGATAGAAAAGATTTAAGAGATACAAAAGATCTGTTCAATGAATTAAGGGGTTTAGAGCATTTAGTGAAAAAAACATTTGACAAGAAAGAAAAGGTACCTCTCCAGAGGTCAAAATTTGTTGAAATGAAGAAGCCATGTAAGATATGTAAAGAAGAGAAAAGAGGAGAACGTTACCACCCGGAATCAAGTTGCTGGTTTCGACAAAAGGATTTAATGAAAACTGTCAATAATTCGGAGTTAGAAATAGAATTAAATGAAGAAGAGCCAAAAAACTAACCGTGCCACCATTAATAAAAATCAAGCTACGTTTAAACGACACATTAGATGTTACAGCAATTTATGATTCAGGGTCAAATGTGTCTCTAATTAATGCCAATCTACTCAAAATAAAACGTAGGAAGACAAATGAGATTCAAACACGCAACTTGAGGACGATTAATGGTGTAGGCAACACGAATGGCAGTGTCAAAATACATATAAAAATTTTCAATATTGAAAAATCCATGGATATTTTTATTATAAATGATGCAAATTTTAGATACGACTTTTTAATAGGTCTAGATTGTATAAAAGAATTTAAACTAATTCAAAAAGATGATTTAAGTATTACTCAAAATTACATTGCAAAAGAGAATAAAAATAAACATCATCCCGATATTCCACCGTCTCCACGCGAACAAAACAAATGTGAAATAAATTTCAATCAACACATTAATACTGATGATTTTCATGTAACGGCAGACCTCTTAAACTTTAATCAGCGGATTGAAATTGATACATTAATTGAAAAATATAAGTCAGTTTTTGCAAAAGACAAATATGATGTCGGCACTGTCAAAGACTATGAAGCTCATATTGAACTGATGGTAGATAAATATTGCTCTAAACGCCCTTACAGATGTACGGTTGAGGATAAAAAAGAAATAGAAAATCAAATAACACAGTTATTGAAGAAAAATTTAATTGAAGAATCATATAGCCCTTTTGCAGCTCCAGTAACTCTAGCATATAAAAAAGAGGAAAACAAAAAATCAAGGTTATGCATAGACTTCAGAGATTTAAATAAAATTATAATCCCTCAATCGCAGCCTTTTCCACTCATAGAAGATCTCATGGTAAAAACTAGGAAATGCAATTATTTTTCAACTTTAGACATTAATTCGGCGTTTTGGTCAATTCCCTTAAGAATACAAGACAGACAAAAAACAGCATTCATAACACAAGAGGGTCATTTCCAATGGACTTGCCTACCATTTGGTTTAAAAACGGCTCCAGCAATTTTTCAGCGGATATTGAGCAACATCATAAGAAAGCACAATCTTTCGGATTTTGCCGTTAATTACATAGACGATATCTTGGTTTTCTCCAACACTTTCAATGCCCATATTCTCCACCTGTCAAAACTACTAGAAGCAATATTAACGGAAGGCTTCAGACTTAAATTCAGCAAGTGCACCTTTGCCGCAAATTCAGTAAAATATTTGGGACATATCATAGAAAACAATTTACTAAAACCACTTAAAGATTATTTAATAGCTGTTAAGGAATTTCCAGTTCCGAGAACAAGAAAAAACGTCCGCCAATTCCTTGGAAAAATAAATTATTACCATAAATTTGTTCCACACATAGCTATTATATTGGATCCTTTACACAACCTACTAAGAAAAAACGTAAAGTTTACCTGGTCAGATGAATGTGAACAATCATTTAAAAAAATAAAAACGTTACTTTGTTCTGAGCCTATATTAAAAATTTTTGATCCAGATTTACCAATTAAAATATATACCGATGCAAGCATTAAAGGAATAGGAGCTGTATTAAAACAAGATGATGAAAATGGAAATTGTAAACCAGTGGCATATTTTTCAAAAAAATTAAATGAATGAAGAAAAAGAAGGCGATATATCTCGAATGTTTGGCGATAAGAGAAGCTGCAAGATACTGGCAGCATTGGCTCATTGGAAAAGAGTTCACAGTTTAAACAGATCACAAACCATTGGAAAATATGAACATAAAAGCGAGAACCGATGAAGATCTTGGAGATCTTACTTACTACTTATCACAACACAATTTTAAAGTAATGTATAATCCCGGAAAATTAAATCAAGAAGCAGACTGTTTGAGCAGAAACCCCGTTTTGGAATCTTTCGAAAATGAAGAAGAAATTATAAAAGTTGTGAATTTAATAAACCTTCAAGAAATAAAACACGATCAAGGTACAAATACAGATCTGCAGAATAACAAAACCAAATTTAAATTAAAAAATGAAATATTTTACAAAACTTTAAAGAAAAAAGATAAAATAGTTTTAACAGAAAGTCTCAGTAAAAAATTAATAGAGAATGTACATAATAGATACTGTCATATTGGAAGAACACAAATGTTAAATAAAATAACACCATTTTATACAGGAAAAAACATAACTAAAAACATTAAAAGCATCTGTGAGAGTTGCGAAATCTGTATAAAAAACAAATCAAGAAAATCATCTAAATATGGCTTAATGTCACAGTTAGGTCCAGCAACACGACCATTTGAAATTGTTTCCATTGATACCATCGGAGGCTTTGGGGGATCGCGTTCTACAAAAAAATACTTACATCTTTTGATAGATCATTTCTCAAGATATTCATATATTTCGACATCGAAGTACCAAAACGCGAAGGATTTTATAAAACTTACTAAAAGCGTAACACGAGACTTTAAAATAGATATGATGCTCACAGATCAATACCCTGGCATAAATTCCGAAGAATTTAAAGATTTTTTAAGGACACAAAATATAAAATTGGTTTTCACTGCTGTTAATGCCCCGTTTTCAAATGGCCTCAACGAAAGAATGAACCAAACGCTGGTTAATAAAATTAGGTGTGCGATAAATCAAACTCAAAAGAAGACATCATGGACAGCAACTGCAAGAGACTGTGTCGAAAAATATAACGAAACAGAACATACAGTTACCAAATTTGCTCCAAAATATTTACTAGAAGGAGAATGTATAAACATTTTACCATACGAGTTAAAATTAAAATGTACGACCGAAGATCTGGAAAGAGACAGAAGATTAGCTCTTGAGAACACAATGAAATATCATAATTATAATAAAATACTATTTGATAAACGTAGAAGAGAAGTTACACTCGATGCAGGAGATTTAGTTTATGTAGAAAACGGTAACCGCTTAAACAGAAAAAAACTAGATGAAATAAGAATAGGACCATATCAAATACTCTGTAGTGAGTTTTGCATATAGTATTTGATTTAGAAAGTGTATTTTATATATTGCAATGCACTGTACTGAATAATACTAACATACATATATTTACTCTTGTTTAATATCATTCATTACATACATATATTTACTCTTGTTTAATATCATTCATTACATACATATATTTACTCTTGTTTAATATCGTGCATATACATATGTACACTTACTCTTCTTTAATATCATTCTTACATACATATGTTTGCTCATGTTTAATATCACACTTAATTGGAGTACCGTTCTTTTTGATGATATTATTTTTTTTTATTAAATATTGATTAGACATTCATATATACATATACGGGATATTATATGTAAATGTCACTCAAATTGAATGCGCGAGAGAATGTAATTATCACTCAATTAAAATGACTCCTTTCCTTAACATTGTAAATTAGTATTAAGAACTTATGTATCGTATTTTTACTCATCATATTTAGAAATGTAAAATACCGTTATTTTTGTATAAAAGCAGAAGAATTTCAATAAAAATTTTAATCTTGAATTAGCCAAGCTTTCGGCTTATTATTCAATCCCCTTGGGCATATCAAGCTGCCCAGAATAGCTTATTGCTAGTGGCGTTTATTAGCGCCGGCAAAATAAATAGTCTAGTTCAGGGAACACCACATGGCGATCCTGCCGATATACTAATCTGGCATTGAAACAACAAATTAATTACAACGAGAAAAGTATGTCAGATCATATCACATCCACTGGTGCAGTTGATTCAAAGGCAGCAGACGATAGCAAAGCTGGACCAAGACCCATTTCTTTAGAAGAATATAGGAAGAGGCAAGTCCGCAGAATAGAGGAGAAGTTGGTAGCCATTCCAAAAATTAAACTGCCAAGGCACAGAAGAGGAGGAAAATTAGTAAAGCAAAGAAGAAGACTAGCTGACCTCAAAAACAGTGTGAATACAGAACCACCTCCACCATGGGAAAGGGCTTGTGAAATGTGGAAGGAGATTGAGGCCTTAGAGAAAGAATTAGCGTGCCGTAAACAAAACAAAAAACGACAAAATTAGCTTTTTTTTGCAAAAGCAAAATAGCAGTCAATAATAATATTTCTATCTTATTTACAAAAAAAAAAAGAACAAACAAAAAAACATTTAAGACGAAAAACACAAAAACAATAA
Source organism: Sturmia bella (assembly GCA_963662145.1). Classification (NCBI taxonomy): domain Eukaryota; kingdom Metazoa; phylum Arthropoda; class Insecta; order Diptera; family Tachinidae; genus Sturmia; species Sturmia bella. The sequence goes on along the minus strand of OY759173.1, from coordinate 3,925,943 downwards.
ATATAAAAAAAAATAAAAAAAAAAAAAAGGATTAAACTTTATAATTTCACATATGTACATATATTCATTTTCAATACAATTAAATTAAATTTCATTTTATTTATTTTCGCACAACAAGCTTTACATGAAATAATATTGTTTTCTGTATTCTACAAAGAAGAAGAACAGACAAATAAAAGAAATTTTTAAAATAAAGTTATGATTTAAGGGATTTTCATGGAACAAATCCAGGAATATTATTCAGAAATAAAAAAGATACAAGAAAATACAAGAAAGCATAAGGATAGAACCTACTCGAATAAGTACAAGGTAGAAAAGTTAGCACGTTTAGATTTTCTTAAACTAGAAGTTAAAAGAATATGCGAGACATTGAGGGAAGAAGAATATAGGTCCTTAGTAATAGATTTTGAGAGTTTACATGAGAACGTATACGAGATTGTAGAGAATTTACCAGTAAGGGAGGAACAGAAATTGTTGGAGGTTAAGGAAAAGAAGGAAAAATAAATACGAATGCGGATGCATTATCAAGAATTAGGATAAACTCTGATACACTACGGGCAATGATGCCAAAGGAAGTTGATATAGAACCGAGAAAGACTCTTGCGATTACAAGAAATATGAAAAAGAAATTTAATGACATTAACGAAAATGAACAGAATGATGAATTTGAGGATATAAACAGAATTTTTATATGGGAAAGTACCTCGATATCAGATATAAAGGGAATGAGACAATTAAAGTTTGACGTAAAAAATACATTGAAGGTTCCGAAGATTATAGTGAGAGATACAGAGGTAATAGTTGTATGTAGTGACAATCCAATGAACACACGGCTGTCTTTGGAGAAGCTAATATCAAAAATGCTATCACTTGGAATTTTTGAACTCGCTTTGGACAAAAACGATGATATATTTGATGTGATGACAATTGAACATTTTAAGGATATTTTTAATAGATTGCATAGAATGAATGAAGAGAATTTGAAAATTTTATTATATAAACGGCCAATAAGAATAACTGATAGGAATCTACAGGAAGCACTCATAACGGAATATCATGGGACAGGACATTTAGGTATCAGGAAGACTTTATTGAAACTCAAACAGAGATATATTTGGAAGAACATGAATAGAATGGTTAAAGCTCACGTATTGAATTGCAATGAATGTAAATTGAACAAACAAACGAGACACACAAAGGAAAGACTTATGAAGACAGACACACCTGGAACAAGTTTTGAAACCGTATCAATTGACACGGTTGGCCCTTTAAGGATTTCAAATGGTTTCAGATATATACTAACTATGCAATGTGAACTTACGAAATATGTAATTGCATGCCCGTTGGAAACGAAAGATGCAAAAACTGTTGCAAAGGCTCTAGTTGAAAATTTAATTCTTATATACGGTCATTTTAAGATACTTAAATCGGACAGGGGCACTGAATTTATAAATGAGTTAATGGCAGGAGTGTGTAGTCTACTGAAAATCAGACAAATTTTTAGCACACCATACCATCATGAAACTCTCGGATCTCTGGAAAGGAACCATAGGGTATTAAATGAATTTCTCCTTATTTTTTGTGAAAATGGTGAATGGGACTATTGGATCCCTTATTTTTGTTTCGCGTATAACACGACACCACACATTGATACAAACTACACGCCATATGAGTTAGTATTTGGCAAATTACCCTACTTACCAGATGATATTTCGATTAGTAAACCCATTTATAACATTGAGAATTATGTGAATGAATTACGAGCAAGATTGCAGTTTTCTTTAGAAAGAACGAAAAGATTTTTAGAAATAGCGAAGGATAAACGTGTTGACAGACATGACGGGACTAATCCCATTAATATAGATGTAGGGGACATGGTTTTAGTAAAAAATTTCAATAGAAAAAAGAATCTGCCTCCATACCATGGTCCCTATCGAGTTATTGAGGTTAGGGGAGTGAATACTACTTTAGATTTAGGAAATAAGCTGAAAGAATTTCATAAAAATAATTTGAAGAAATATATTTCATAGATATTAGAATATTCATAATTATATTTTTTTTGAAATAAAATCAATTTCATGATTTTATCTTAAGGGTTAGGGTGTAGTGAGTTTTGCATATAGTATTTGATTTAGAAAGTGTATTTTATATATTGCAATGCACTGTACTGAATAATACTAACATACATATATTTACTCTTGTTTAATATCATTCATTACATACATATATTTACTCTTGTTTAATATCATTCATTACATACATATATTTACTCTTGTTTAATATCGTGCATATACATATGTACACTTACTCTTCTTTAATATCATTCTTACATACATATGTTTGCTCATGTTTAATATCACACTTAATTGGAGTACCGTTCTTTTTGATGATATTATTTTTTCTTATTAAATATTGATTAGACATTCATATATACATATACGGGATATTATATGTAAATGTCACTCAAATTGAATGCGCGAGAGAATGTAATTATCACTCAATTAAAATGACTCCTTTCCTTAACATTGTAAATTAGTATTAAGAACTTATGTATCGTATTTTTACTCATCATATTTAGAAATGTAAAATACCGTTATTTTTGTATAAAAGCAGAAGAATTTCAATAAAAATTTTAATCTTGAATTAGCCAAGCTTTCGGCTTATTATTCAATCCCCTTGGGCATATCAAGCTGCCCAGAATAGCTTATTGCTAGTGGCGTTTATTAGCGCCGGCAAAATAAATAGTCTAGTTCAGGGAACACCACAACTCAAAAAGATTTCAAATTCCATATACGAAGTAAACACAGGTCACAAAAAAATTGAATCAAATCTTTTTCATATCACAAAACTTACTCCAGTGCTGTATAATAAAAAATGAACAATTAAAATTTAATTGTTCTTATCCTGGGGAGGGAGATGTAATGAAAAATGTCAACACGAATATATTTTTCATTCTGTATTGGCGGTCTTGCGTTGATACTCCTGGTAGCAAACCTGAAACTCATTTGGTTTTGACATACATAGTTATGTACATAAGAATTTTAGTAATAAGCAATAATGTAAAACACATGAATTGATAATCTTTGGAAAACTAGAGATAAAAAGGAAGATTGAAATAAAGGCTTTAAATGTTGTTTCTCAACAATTTTGAAACGCAATTACGTCTTTATTTAATTTAATAGGAAAAAATAACAAATTTCTTATTATATATATATATATATATATATATATATATATATATATATATATATATATATATATATATATATATATATGTATATATATATATATATATATATATATATATATATATATATATATATATATATATATATATATATATATATATATATATATATATATATATATATATATATATATATATATATATATATATATATATATATATATATATATATATATATATATGTATATATATATAACTTTTTTGGTTTTTACACGCTATAGTGTATGTACACATCGATACTTACTTAAAACACGTACATACATACATACATGTAAAAAAACTAAGAATAAGCATGCTAGTTTTAGTTTTTGCTTTTATTTTTTTAGTATAATTACGTGCATTTTGCAAAACAGGGTCTCATCACTTTCCGGATCCTGGGTATAAATAATATTACTTTAAATTTCAAAATATAAATACACATACATAAGTGAGATCAAATTTTAGGTTCTCTCCAAATTAGGTTGATAAAGTAAGTATTTTATTATTATTAGAAGTAATAATATATGTTATTCTATATGTTTGTATTTTATATAAATACAAGCACATACATATATGTTTGTACATTTCAATATACATACATATAACATTATACATACATATACTCATATATTGTATACTTATAAATATGTACGATGTTTACATATGTACTTTTGCCAAAATGGTTGTTACATATTCACGTTTATATATGTACATATGTATGTATGCATGTTTGTCTATATATTTGCTATGCTCGCACATATGTATGTATGTTAGTTATATACATATATTCTTGAAAATATTCGATATACAATGTAGCTATTATTTCTATGTATTTATGTATGTAGAAACGTACGAGGCTATGAATTTGCATGCAAGAATATAGTATTTCTTTGTAGTTTGTATGTAGGTTTTGTTTAGTATCAATGCAGGAATGTATATGTGGATGTGTGCGCAAAATGGCTTTGTATATGTTGTTTTATGTTCCAGCTGTTGGTTCTTGACGGATTTCCGATTTAAGTTTCACGAATTCTTTAGCAACTTCGTCATTGTTGCGTTGAGACAAAATGCGCAAAATGGTCCAACCGGTTTCATCCATTTGAATTCTTCTTTGAAGTGATAGCCATGAGGCAACGGAACCCTAAAACAGATGATGACACATGAATTTTGAAGTAGATGTTTACACGAAAACAAGTTCAACCTTTTCTACAATATCTTTAAGAGGTATAACAGCCACACCCACCAAACGGTCATCCCGGGCAAAGCAATAGTCCTTAACACAGATATGTAACTCGAAAAAATCTAGCTGCTCTTCAGTACCGATAGTGCTGAAACAATTAACAGTGTATATACATTTATTAGTCTCTGACATTTTTTCAACAATATGATTTACTTATAAATACATACAAATTAAAAGATTCGTTGTACTTTGGGGACCAATTGTTTGATTTCGATTTCGTGGCAAATTTGCGTTTTTTATCCTGTAGATGAGGTCCAATAAGATTTATTTCAACGAAGGGTCGAAACATTCCTGATGGAATTTGCCATTTTAGGTCGTTTGCAGCTAAAACTGAAAAAGGAAACAGCTTCGTTAAAACTGTATATTAAGCTTAAATTAAGTTGTGTCTACAGTTCCATAGATCAGATATGTTTATCTATAGGCACATTGTATAATTGAGGGACTATCTAAAGCACACATGCCTCGAGAATAAAATTTCAGGTAACTATCGTAAAGCTTTGCCTAGACGGTTGTCAAATCTTACAATATTGTAAGACCTAACAATGTGCTGGCAATCTACTAGAAATACAAAATTGTCAGCATTAAGAAAATTATCAGTTCAGACAATTGGAAGAAAATCTTACAATTTCATTGCCAGACAATTACCTGACAATAAATTTAGATACCAACAAAAATTGTCAGCTTACACGGATGTAAGATTTTCTACGTATCAAAAATGGTCTGCCAATTGTCATTATCAAAATACACACACACAGACATGCCATTATTCATTCTTTATTTTTCTCGCTCACTAACTATGTTTTTAATATTTTTATTCTGTTTTCTACAACTTTTTACCTCTCGCACTCACATTTTTACTATTCTCTGGTTTTTTCTCTCCCTTTCGTACACACGCACATGTTTCTTTAATATTCTTTGTCATTACTCTGACAATGACGCTATTGTAATGTGTTGAAAATTTATACATCTTACAATATGCCAATGCCTGACAATGTACTAGCAATGATGATGCCAAAGTGTTCAGACGATTGACAGTTAACGGACAATTAATTGTTAGGTAGGTGGCCTGCAAATACTTTTGCTTACAATATTGTCAGGAAGAAATTGTAAGTTCTCACGACTGGTTAAAAATATTCTATACATTTTCTGACAATATTGTAAGACCTTAAAACCGTCTAGACAAAGCTTAAGACTGTTAAGCATTTGTCTTACGAACACATTGTTCTTTTGCTACAATTTTTGGGTTCATCAAATTTTGCACTGAACATTTTGGGATAAGTTGATCTAAGAAAGTATTGCCATTTATATAACAATTTGCTGGAAGGCCGCCATAAAAGTCGACTGGAATGTGTGCATTGGAGGATAAAATTCACAAATTTCTTTATTCAAAGGTATTTAAATGTTCACTAATTTACAGACTGTCTAATTCATAAAATTATAACAGGTTTATATAGCACTTATTTGACAGACTTTTCATACAAATATGTCAAATAACAGTCTTATAAGCATGTAATAATTTTTATGAATTAGGGGGTTATCATTTTAAGTATAAATTAAAATGCAAAACGAGATATTGCTAGCCACGAAATTTTTAAGGCTAAAAGCTATCTGCGAAGGGCGCTAAAATGACAACTCGGTATTCTATTCAAACGCTCCTGGCGAACATCGATATTTTTTTGCTATTAATTCGATATGAATGACATCTTTCGACATATTCTATATAACGCGGTGAACCCTTTGCCAAAAGGGTATATGTATATAGATTTGTCATAAAATATCTATTTTCGAGCACCGATTATGAAGCCACCAGACAACTTATTGATCTAAATCTCACTTTAATCGTTTTACAAATGTCCCCCTATTGAAAATAAGGAAAATCCGGTTTATAATTACTGAGATATATTAAAAAAGCATTTTCAATTTTTAACCACATTTATTGTTTTATAGTAAAGAATTAAATTCACTCCAGTACGAGGCTGCCTGGCACACTAAGGGTTCCGTACGTGTGTGTAATGTACGTATGGAATGGCATATATGAATACATATATATTGTATAAATTTCATCTCTTACAGCTTGAGAGTTACGTTTAATTGCTACTTTATGTTGTATGGGGACAACTAGTAATTTTCGACTCGTTGTTGTTGCTGGCATTTGCTGTTGTAAGGCATCTGGGAATACATACACTGTGTATTTCGGCACTCTATCTCTTACGGTTCGAGAGTTATAGCTGTTACTCCACGTTGTGAAGGGACAGCTGGTAGTTTTACAGTTGTTGTTGTTCTTAGCATTTGTTGTTGTGGAGCATATGTGAATACATATATTATGCAAATTTTATCCCTCTGTCTCTCACGGTTCGAGAGTAACGGCTAATTGTTACTTTACGTTGTATAGGGATTTTTCACACCTAGTAGATTTCGACTTGTTGTTGTTTTTAGCAATTGTTATTTTAGGCCATATGTGAGTACATATGTATTTTGTGCACATTTCATCTCTCTGTCTCTTAAGCCTATAGTACATGGCATGTAAAAAGCCACATTCACATGTGGCTCTGACGTCATAAAAACTCCCAGCATTTTGTTTATATTTGTTAAATATGTAACAGTGGCTACATGCCTTAAAATTTTGGTATTAAATGAAATGTAGTTTTGTCCTAAAATTGATATGTGGCAAATGTAGCCGAAGCGTACACATATGCAACAGCAGATCTTGTGTACATTTTTGAATGGCTACATGTTTATTATCAGTACACGATATGTAACATATGTGTATATTTCACTTATCCACATTTGCCGCATGCACATTTTTTAATAAAATATGTTTGTCAGTTTTTCAAAATGTCGAAGAGAAACTGGGATGCTATTGCGATTTTGGCCATAGATATTGCAAATAGATGTATAATAAATATAAAACGCATAGTACTACATAAAATTAACATATTCAATATTTTTCATAAATTACAAATAAATTGTATACAGCTAATTTGAATATCAATGCTGACACTGTTAAAAAAATTTGTTAGCAAATTTTTTATCAGAAAACTACCAAAGTCCGCTTTAGCGGAGATAAAATTCTCTAAAGAAAAATTAAAGTAAAGTGCATAAATGTTTATTTCAAGTAATTTTTTACGAATTCACAAAGAAAAATTCTTTTAAACACAATTTGCCTTACAATAATAATTATTTGCACATATTAATATTATGAATATCTGTATGGTTGTGTATTAAGTTTGTTAAACAAAAACACATTTTTAGCAACGTCAACAGCTAGTAATTGGTGTGAACCAAATACAATAAGTCCACCATAAAAACTTGGCAAAAATAAAAACTTAATGCCCTTTATTATACCCTTCACATAAATGTGTAAGGGTATATATAAGTTTGTGATTCCGTTTGTAACGCATCTCAGACCCCATAAAGTATATATATTCTGGATCAGCATCAATAGAGATTAGGATTGAGCGATGTCCGTCTGTCCGTCTGTAGTCGTTGAAATACCGTTTCTGAGAAAACGGTTTGAGATAGATTCTTTCGCTAAAACGTGTTAAACCCCGGTAATGGGTCTGCTATTGAAATTCAGTAAGATCGGTCCACGGATAGCCGAGATATATTCAAAAAACCGGGTTTTGAGGGGTATTTTTTTGCCATTTTTTTGGTCAGATTTTTAAAAAAAAATTTCTTAAAAAGTAAGCCATATCATTTCTACTGCCCATTAAATCCCAAAAATTGAAGAATTTTTGAAATCGGCCATATATAGCGTCTCCCGATTTTTAAAGAAATCTGCTCTTTAAGCCAAATAAAACAATTTTTGGCACCAAAAATCAATCAGAATGGTACATATAGACTATTTAGAGGCAAACGTGGAAATTTTTTGACATCGGCCCATATACACTCGAGATATAGCGCCTCAAGTTTTCTCAAGAAGTTGGCACTAAAAGCCAAATAAAACAACTTTTGGTACCAAAAATCGATCAGAATGGTACATACATACATATGTACATATGTATATAATGTTTAAAAGCAAAATTCGAAAATATTTGCGATCATGTATGCATGTACATATGTAGTATCTATGTATGTAAGTATGTATGTATTTATGTATGTATGTATGCAAGTAGGTTAGCATAAACAATTTTTTTGCTTTGGTTTAAAAATGTGTATACACGAGCTTGAAGATGAAAGTGATGGAAAGAATTGTTCAAAAAGGGGTACGCAATGAAATTCTTTTAAACAATTGCGTCTTCAAGCTTATTCACACACAAAAAAGATGTGGTTTTTGCCTACTTACTTACATACATACACACATGTGTATAAAGCTCTACGCAACAAATCATCAACAACGTGCCCAAGAAAAAAATCATTCCGTAACAACAAGGAATGTAAATATGTATGTATGTACATATGTATATAATCATTGTTTTTGAAGCACATTGAAAATATTTATTTTTATTTATTTTGTAGTTTTCTATTATAGGTACGTATGCATGTACCTACATACATAAGTATGTATGTATGTATATTGAAAAGAAAATCACACTTAATGGCAATGTTTAGCATAATAATTCAAAAATAGTGCACTTATATGCAATTTATTGTTGAATAAATTTTACTAAAACGTTAACTGATAATTAATTAAGAAATACATTTTCCTTTTCTTTATTTAATTGATATTAAAAAGAATTCGTGTCACCCAGTGGTTGAACTTGAGCATATTAAGAATTATTTAAATAAAAGTATTGCAGCGTACTTCAATATAATTAATATATAAGTATACATACATATGTATATTGAAATAAACTCATTTTACATCAACCATTTTAACAAATCGAGAGAAATCGATTTTAACAAAATCGATTTCGCTCACTGTAAACCAGAAATGCTTTACTGTTTTACAACTGCTGTAGTTGTGGCTGCCGCTTCTTTATACCTACCCTGTCGGACATTGAGTAGTCGACTACTATAATAGTTAACCTCAAGTTAACTTTTAGGGACTAGCTTCAAATTAGCTACAATATAATCGATTTGTAATTCACTTTTCGTGTACTGGCTATAAGCTAGCTGAAACGTAGTGCATAGTTAACCCAAAATTCAAATAATAACATACACACATATGTACACGGTAAATAACTCTTTAATTAAATTGCCTATTGTCGCATTCGTTTTAAATGTTGCGATGGCTGAGTGAGTATGTTGGTTGCTGACCAGTCTTGAGGCTTAGTGGTTCAATTCCCACTAAAGGCTAACAAAAGAAAAGAAAGTATAATGAAATTTAATTTAATAAAATAAAATAAATACCACCGAAAAATGTAAAATCAGCCTTGATTTGTACATTTTTTTTTTTTTTGTGGGTACTGACTTTTACGTAGCTAACTTTAAGTTAGTTGAAAAGTAATGCTGCAAATAGTCAGTTGTTTGCATTCAGAAGTAATCCAGGCGTCAACCAGTTCCTGCTCTAAAATACTTAGTTTTAAGTTAATTTAGAGTTAAGTTCGTTTCCGACAGGGTATGCATCTCATATTCAAGTGTGAAGATTTTTCATTACAAAATTTTTATATACACATATGAGAGTGATCAAGAAATTAAAAATTTCTACATACATACATATGTACATATATGAGTAGCAAGAAATGAAGAAATTAGGCCATAGATGCCCAATGTAGCAGTATTGGTGAGAGCTACAAAATAACACTGGAAGAAAACAATTTTCTATTCATTTTACGCAATAAAAGTATATTTCTCAAACTAGAAGAATTCAGCTTATTGCGTTTTTTTGAGCAAATATAATTCAATCTGAAAATATTTGTTCGAAAAGATACGCGGAGGGATAAATATTTCAATATTTCTTCTTTATTTCGGGATATATTGTACCGTCCAGATTTTTCCAGAGTTCTATATTGATAAAATTATCACGGAAATCTAATTCACTTCGAAGAATAATATGTTCTGTTTGGATTGGAAATTCGTACTTTAATATATCGCATTTAAAAAGGTTTTGTATAGTGAAGATGAATAATTGAGCTTTTACTTCTGTTCATGACAATGTGTAGTGAAGAAACATTTTTGAAGATCTACTCATTTATGAAGAACTGGAAATACATTTTTGAAATTTCATACATGAAGATTTATCATAAATGTTTAAAATAAAGTGTTCATAAATGAATTTTTCTGAACCCTGTATACAAGAATGAAACGTCAACTGCTTGTTGCTCGCATTCAAAAATGAATAGCTTAATTTCTCCATTTCTTGCGTGCTCATATATGTGCATGTAGAAATTTTTTAATTTCTTGATCACTCTCAAATGTGTGTGCAAAAATTTGACAATGAAAAATCTTCACACTTGAATATGAGACGCATGTACACGCTGTTAAAAGGTATAGACAAGCGGCAGCCACGCACAGCAGTTGTAAAACAGTAACGCATTTCTGGTTTACAGTGAGAGAAATCGATTTTGTATTTGTTAAAATGGTTGATGTAAAATGAGTTTATTTCAATATGCATACATGTGTATACTAAAGGCCATATTCACAATAATTATTGTAAGTTTATTAAGGTCTTATTTGACGTATTTCTACGGTATATTTGTCAAATAAACGTGTAATAAACCTTCAATAGTTTTTATGAATATGGGTGTAAGATTTTAATTATATTGACTACCAATTGTTTTGTAATATTAAGTAAAAAATAAAGAAAAATGTATTTCTTAATTTTTTATCAATTAACATTTTAAGAAAATTTATTCAATGATAATTGAATATAAGTACATAATTTTTTAATTATAATACTAAACATTGCCATTAAGTGTGATTTTCTTTTAATTTACTTCTGTGGGTACATGCATACATATGTATGTATAATAGAAAACTATAAAATAAATTCGTTGCTATTGAATATTTTCCGTGTAGGTATTTGTTTCATAAAACAATGAGGATGTATTTACATTCTTTGTTATTAACGGTTGATTTTTTTCCTTGGGCACGCTGCAGATGAACTGTTGCGTAGAGCAATACGTATGATGATTTTTTACATGATGAGTACATACATGAATGGTTTTCACACACATATACGTGTGTATGTATGTCAGTACGTAGGTAAACAAATTAATTTTTTGGTGCGAAAATATGAATGGGTCAGTTTGAAGATGAAATTGCCGAAAATAATTTCATTGTGTATCCTTTTTTCAACAATCCTTTCCAACATTTTCATCTTCAAACATCCACTAGTTTTAATTTCGCACATTCTAAACCAGGGGTGCCCAAAAACTTCTTATGGAAGCGCAAACACCAATACTTATACACTATATTGACGCACACAAGGAAATACAGAAATATTTCATTACGTACACTGGTAAAAAAATTAAATTTCATTTTCACAAAATTTATGTACTGTATTAAAATGCCTTTCCAAATCATATTTACTAATCGTCTTCTAAGCGTATAGGCCGTGGGCACCCCTGTTCTAAACCAAACAAAAAAATTGTTTGTGCTTACCTAATTACATATGTACATATGTATCTATAAGGCTTTACACAAAATATCATCAGCCACGTGCCTGAAGGAATACACCAAATGTACTAAAATATGATTAGTGTCATTACCAAAGGAAGAAAGATCATTCCATAGGGAAATATCCAAAGAAACATATGTAGGATAACAAATAAATTTAAATGGTTTTATTATTATTATTTGGAAGACCTTTCTTTAAAAACAACATATTTTTTCTTTTAAGATATGTATTTGTTATTTTATTTTAATTTCTGTTTTTAATTTCCAATCAAACTATTAGACGAAGATTGAAAAATATTGGCAAATACGTGCATAAGTACATACATACATATATGTATATGCACATATGTACATATGTATTTTAAAACTAAAAATGTAAGAGAAAGACCTCTAGCTCAATTAATATACCTAATAATAAATATTAAAAACGAAAATAATATTAAACAAGTAAGAGTGCTATATTCGGCTGGGCCGAATCTTAAATACCCATCACAATGGTACATACATTCTGATTGATTTTTTGGTGCGAAAAGTTGTTTTATTTGGCTTTTAAAGCCGATTTCTTGAAATATCGGGAGACGCTATATCTCGGGTATATATGGGCCGATTTTTTCAAAAATCTGACCTACAAAATGGCCAAAAATACTCCTTAAAACCCGGTTTTTTGATATATCTCGGCTATCCGTGGACCGATCTTACTGAATTTCAATATCAGATCCACTGCCGGGATTTAACACATTTAAGCGAAAGAGTGAGATTTCTATCTCAAAGCATTTTCTCAGAAACGGTATTTCAACGACTACCGATCTTACTTAATTTCAATATCAGATCCACTACTGGGATTTAACACATTTAAGCGAAAGAGTGAGATTTCTATCTCAAAGCATTTTCTCAGAAACGGTATTTCAACGACTACAGACGGACATCGCTTAATCGTAATTTCTATTGAATCTGGTTAAGAATATATATATACTTTATGGGGTCTTAGTAGTTATTTCAATGCGTTACATACGGAATCACAAACTTATATATATTTTTGTTAAGGGTATAATGAATAGCATAATTTCTTCATTTCTTGCTACTCATATATTTGTATGTAGTATGTATGTGTATGTAGAATGTGTATGTAGAAATTTTTTAAAATCTTGATCACTCTCATATGTGTATGTAAAAATTTGGTAATGAAAAATCTGCACACTTGAATATGTGACGCATGTATACGCTGTTAATACCCTGTCGGAAACGAAATTAACTTAAAACTAACTATTTTAGAGCAGGAACTGGTTGACGCCTGGATTACTTCTAAATTTCATCCTACTTTCCTTTCTTTTGTTAGCCTCTAATGGTAATCGAGACTTGCCTCAAGACTGGTGAGCAGCCAACATACTCACTCAGCCATCGCAACATATAAAACGAATGCGACAATAGGCAGTTTAATTAAAGAGTTATTATGTTATGTATGTTATTATTTGAATTTTGGGTTAACTCTGCACTACGTTTCAGCTAGGTTATAACCAATACACAAAAAGTGAATTACAAATCGATTATACTGTAGCTAATTTGAAGCTAGTCCTTAAAAGTTAACTTAAAGTCAACTATTTTAGTAGTTGACTACTCAATGTCCAACAGGGTAGGTACAGAGAAGCGGCAGCCACAACTACAGCAGTTGTAAAACAGTAAAGCATTTCTGGTTTACAGTGAGAGAAATCGATTCTGTATTTGTTAAAATGGTTGATGTAAAACGAGTTTATTTCAATATACATATGTATGCATACTTATATATTAATTATCTTGAAGTAGGCTGCAAAACTTTTATTTAAATAATTCTTAATATGCTCAAGTTCAACCACTGGGTGACACCAATTCTTTTTAATATCAATGAAATAAAGAAAAGCAAAATGTATTTCTTAATTATTTATCAGTTAACGTTATAGTAAAATTTATTCAACAAAAAATTGCATATAAGTGCATTATTTTAGAATTATGTATAATGCTAAACATTGCCATTAAGTGTGATTTTCTTTTCAATTTACTTACGTATGTGGGTACATGCATACTTATGTACCTATTATAGAAAACTCTAAAATAAATTCTTTGTTATTGAATATTATTGAATATTTTCCGTGTGTTCCATAAAACAATGATTGTATATAATCATACATGCATACATACATACATACATACATACATATTTACATTGCTTGCTGTTTTTTTTTCTTGTGCACGTTGTTGATGATCTGTTGCGTATCATCATACACATGTATGTGTGTATGTACATATGTAAGTACGTAGGGATAAACAAAATGATTTTTTGTGTGAATGAATTTGAAGACGCAATTGTTTAAAAGAATTTCATTGCGTACCCTTTTTTCAACAATTCTTTATATCACTTTTATTTTCAAGCTCGTGTATACATACATACACACTTTTACACCAAAGCAAAAAAAATTGTTTATGCTAACCTACTTGCATGCATACATGCATACATACATATGTAGATTCGCAGTGCGAAGGGCCATTCTGGACCGACCTAGCAATAATAATAATACATATGTAGATACATACATACACACATACATACAAAAGTTGTTTTATTTGGCTTTTAATGCAGACTTCTTGGAAAATCGTGAGGAGCGTTCGCTGGGGTGCATATGGGCCGATGTCCAAAAATTTTCTAATTTTGCCCCTAAACGGCCTGTATGTACCATTCCGACAAATTTTTAGTGCAAAAAACTGTTTCGTTTAGCTTCCAGGGCCGACTTCTTGAGATATCGGGAGGCGCTATATCTCGAACATATATGGGCCGATGTCAAAACAATTTCTAGTTTTGCTTCCGACTAACCCATATGTATCATTCTGATTGATTTTTGGTGCCAAAAGTTGTTTTATTTAGCTTATAGAGCCGATTTCTTGAAAAATCGGGAGACGCTATATCTCAGGTACATATATATAGACCGATTGCAGACATTTTCAAATTTTACTTATAAACACCTTATATGTACCATTCTGATCGATTTTTGGTACCAAAAGTTGTTTTATTTGGCTTTTAGAGCCGATTTCTTGAGAAAACTTGAGGCGCTATATCTCGAGTGTATATGGGCCGATGTCCAAAATTTTCCACGTTTGCCTCTAAATAGTCTATATGTACCATTCTGATTGATTTTTTAGTGCCAAAATTGCTTTATTTGGCTTAAAGAGCGGATTTCTTGAAAAATCAGGAGTCGCTATATCTCAGATATATATGGACCGATTTCAAAAATTTTCCAATTTTGCTTTTAAATACTATATATGTTCCATTTTAATCGATTTTTTATACCAAAAGTTGTTTTATTTGGCTTTTAGAGCCGACTTCTTGAGAAAACGGGATGCGCTATATCTCGACTGTACATGGGCCGATGTGGAAAAATTTTCCTCTTTTACCTCTAAATAGCCTATATATACCATTCTGATTAGTCTTCGGTGCCAAAAGTTGTTTTATTTGGCTTATAAAGCCGATTTCTTTAAAAATCGGGAGACGCTATATCTCGGATATATATGGGCCGATTTGAAAAATTCTTCAATTTCTAGGATTAAATGGGCACTAAAAATGATATGGCTTAGTTTTTAAGAAAAAATTTTTTTTCAAAAATCTGAATAAGAAAGTGGCAAAAAATACCCCTCAAAACCCGGCTATCCGTGGACCGATCTTACTGAAACGGTATTTCAACGACTACAGACGGACCGACGGACATCGCTCAAACGTAATCGCTATTGATGCTGATCCAGAATATATATACTTTATGGGGTCTTAGATGGATATTTCAATGCGTTACAAACGGAATCACAAACTTATATATACCCTTACACATTTATGTGAAGGGTATAAAAACGTAGGAACAAAATAGTTCAAATTGTTTATTATTATAAAAATAATAGCTCAAATATACATACATACATATGTATATTTTTACTTGAAGAATAAAATCAACGATTTCACCCTAACACTTGTTGTGCTACTCATCACATGTTATTACGACGAGTAGGCATCATACATGAATGCTGTTCAATGGAGAAATTTGAGCAACTTTTCAAAAACTACAATTGTCTTCGCGAAGAAATTGTCTTAAATTTTTGATGTGCACATGGCTACAAGATTTTTCACGTCGATGCTCGTGTTCATTTATGAATACGCGATAAACTCTTGATTTTCTTCATTTTTGAATAAAACTGAAAACCGTGCTCGCACTTCATAACCGAAGAGTGAGGAAATCAAAATGTATTTTGTCTCATCATACATGAGGAGAACAAAACAAAACAAAAAAAAATTTCACTGTTCGTTTGTGTGAGTGATCAGTGAGTGAAGAATTGGAACTCTGGTACACACGAATTTTTAAATTTTTGCATGCGCATGTAGCCGTCACAAACATGTAGCAGCAAGAATTTTTGACACAACATTTTTCATTCGCATGTAGGCATTGGCAGCGTTACCAATATAACATCAATATCATACATTTTATGAGGGGAAACACTTTTAGGCGGGATATATGTTCACGTTCAAAATGCTCAAAAATTATTGGCAAACGGTATCATAAGAATACCGTTAAAATTAAATACCGATATTCTTACCGATACCGTTTACGCTAAAACATACCATTACTAAAATATCCCGTTACCTCTGCACCGGTATATTGTTTCCGGACAAAAAAATCTAAATGTGATCACAAAACCTGTCTTTGAAATAAAATTAGTTAATTTTTCGTTATTACTGCAACTTTGTTTTTATATTTTCTAAAAAACTACAATCGAAAGTACGAATACTGCTCCTTCTAGCCGTTGAACTGTCAGAGGTGTGTTACAATTTGCAGGAATACACAGTACAAATGCGAAAGATCTGAATTTGACAAACTTTGAAGCAAAGACAATAAATTTATAAAATCTATAGACTCTGTTTGACTTGGTTTTTCCACATTGTAAACAGCAGAAAACTGAACAAACAAGTAAGAGTGCTATATTCGGCTGGGTCGAATCTTAAATACCCTTCACAATGTACCATTCTGATTGATCTTTGGTGCCAAAAGTTGTTTGGATTATAGATCCGAGATCTTTAAAAATCGGGAGGCGTTATATATCGGGTATATATGGGCCGATTTAAAAAATTAAAATTTATATGGAAAACTTTTTAGGGATATAATTTTTAAAAAAATCTGACCAAAAAAATGGTAAAAAAAAACCCCTCAAAGCCCGGGTTTTCAGATTTATCTCCGCTATCCGTGGACCGATCGTACTGAATTTGAGTAGCAGACCCACTACCGGAGTTTAACACATTTAAATACAAAAAAACGAAAAGCGAAAGAATAAGGTTTCTATCTCAAACCGTTTTCTCAGAAACGGTATTTCCACGACTACAGACGGACATCGCTTAATCGTAACCTTTATTGATTCTGATCCATAATATATATACTTTATGGGGTCTTAGATGGTTGTTTCAACGCGTTACAAACTGAATCACAAACTTATAAGTATATACCCTCACACATTTTTGTGAAGGATATAATGAATAGCCTAATTCATAGATGCCCAGTAGTGGCTGATATCAGCAAATTGAACTCACACGTATACTTACGCTCTTTTGTTTGATCGTCAATCAACCAATAGGAAATCACCATGTTGAGTGCGAGAGACAAACTACGCTTCAAGAACTTCTGTGTGTTATTTTACATTTTAATCGTCATCGAGACATGTGTCAGTGAACATGTTTATGATTCATGGACATGTATGTATGTATATGTTTATGTTTAAAATTCATTCGGAATTTAAAACTCAGCTGTTTTTACTTGCAGCTCAAATTGATTCTGCAGACTTTTCGGACTTTCCGAAAACTTCTGGTATTTACGACAAGGATTTTGATAATATTAAGCATTTACTGACTATTTTTCAAGACCCTTTTAAATGCGATATATTAAAGTACGAATTTCCAATCCAAACAGAATTTATTATTCTTCGAAGTGAAGTTACCATTGTAACTTTTCGTTGTATGGTAGTTTTCGATTTGTTGTTGTTCTTAGTAATTGCTGTTGTAACAACAACATCCTGTGAAAATTGCAACTCTTTAGCTCTTACCGTTTCGGAGAATGGACTCTGTGAAGGACGGACGGACGGACGTAGTAGTACCGTTTTACCTGATGAGTACGGAATTAGGGTTCCGTACTCAAAACAAAAAAACCAAAAAAAAAACAAGGGCTCGAACCAGGAGCATTCAGGTTGGTAAGCAGCTAACACTACGATTGAGCCACCGCCGCACTGTGGGGCCAAACGCCAAAAAAAAGGGTAATAAATCTGTATCTTTGAAACAAGCGAGCTGATTATATAACAATGTATGAAGGAATTGTAGAGGAGGACTTATGCTTTAAAAGTAATTAAATTTGAGCCACCCTGTTGTATCACACGTTGACCTACAGGGTGTCAAAGTTGACTACCTCGGGTATGAAAAAGTTTGTTCGATTCACAACTTTTGTAAATATGGTCCGATTTTTGTAAATTTACATTTTGCAAAAAGAAAATTAATAGATTACCAAAACACATTTTAGTTTTGGTTGATATCGTAAATAGTTTAAAAGATATTTGGTTTTGAATTTAGAAATTTTTGTTTTCGGCCTTGACTTTGTTTCTTATTTTGCAAATATCTCCAGTAATGGCATAGTCAAAGGCCTAAAAATAGTTTTAAACTATTTCTTAAATATATTTCAATATTACACAAAAGAAAATTTTTAATTATCGTGAAACCTGTGCTTGTGAAACGAGATCAAAGTCAAGTCTTTGAAAAATTAGTGAAAAATGAAGCTTAATTGTTTGACGTTTTTTTTTTAAATGTTTAATTAAAACAAAAGTTTTTAAAAATTGTCAAAGTATAGGCTTTGAAATTTACTGTATTTCTAATTTTAAACTGAAAAAAGAATGCACGCTACACCCAGCAATGGACGACTTCGGACAATTTTTCAAAAAAATTCTGAATTGATTGGTAAAAAAAAACTTTTAAAAATTATGTTAGATATATTTAAAAGATTTAATCTGGCTTTTTATTGTTACCCGCCCGGTGAAAACTGTGAGCAGGAGAGCAGATTTATTAAAAATAGTCGAATTCGTGGGAGCATTTTATCTACCTGCTTGAAAATTATACTTAATTTAATTTTTATCTATTAATATTTCTGTTATTTATTAGAAAACACCATCATCTTTTATTGGTGAAAGGGGTTGGAAGATAAATTAAGTAAAAAGCTTTTTATGCATTTTCGGATCCAAAAAAAAAAAATATATGAAAGGAGTACAAAAAGAGATTTTTTAGGTTTTTTCAGTGAAATCCCACATTTTTTTTACAAAATTATCAAAACTCATGCAAAATATAAAAAAAACACTTATTTACCTGTCCAACAGTATATAATACATATATATTTTTAACTTAACATACTGAGCAACACGACCACAAAACGCACACCTCGGATGACATTTAGCAAACATGCACTATTTTTCACATTATTTGCTAACCCCATAACATACTCAATACATACTGTATCTTCAATTTTATGGACTATAGTGCTTATTCGTATTAAGAAATGAATCTGTGTTAAAATATAGCAGGCAAAAATTTGATTACACAATACAACAATGTGCTCACTCTCCTTTTTATCTACCTGTCTACATGTTTTCTGTGGTCCGATATTACCCTGCATGTATACATTTCCGTGTTAATGTAAGAAAATCTGTGTTTTTTTAGTTTGTATCTGTAATTATCCCACTGCAAATCATATCGATGTTATGTATTGTAAGTTAATTTATCGAGAACATACGCAGTAAATGTTTAAAACCCCGCATTGGAATAATTTATTCAAAAAGTTTTATTGTTATTGTACCAAGGGCTATAATATGCAGAAATTCTTTCTTATTTGTTATAATATATTGTTCAAGAGTTATATAAAAGTTTGAGCTAACAATTCTCTACAAAATGATCTGCAAAGGCATTAATTTCCGTTGACTCAGAATCTTCCTTTTCTATTTCATAGCTAATAATGGGTAACCACTTTGCAAAGTTGGTGTCATTGTTTTCCAGGGATATAAGTTGTTAAAGAAGTCTTCAATTTTAGAAGCAAGCTCTTTGAATGATGGGAACACGGTAACACAATCGTCTTCGAAAATCTAGATATCACATCTTCAATTACTGGTGTTGATATAAATATAGTGAAGCGTTTCAAAATAATTTTGGCAAAGATCAACAGCAAAATGCAAATAAATGGGAATGAGTTCAAAAAGGTTGCTTCTTTAACAACTTATATCCCTGGAAAACAATGACACCAACTTTGCATAGAGTATTGTCACATGGGAAAGAAATAATAGAAACTAGTATGCTGGGTTTAGGTGAATTAACAGCAGAAGCCCAAGAAGCTAGAAACAGAGATGTTAAAAAAATTGGACTCTTCAACACACGTATAAGCTCAAAAATTGTTCAAAATATGGACCTGGTTCAATATTTGCAAATATCATCGGATCCAGTAATATGCTCCATAAGAACAAAGTGGTTACCCAGTATTAGCTATGAAATAGAAAAGTAAGATTCTGAGTCAACGGAAATTAATGACTTTTGCCATTGCAGATCATTTTGTAGAGAATTTTTAGCTCAAACTTTTATATAACTCTTGAACAATATATTATAACAAATAAGAAAGAATTTCTGCATATTATAGCCCTTGGTACAGCAACAATAAAACTTTTTCAATAAATTATTCCAATGCGGTTTTTTCAACATTTACTGCGTATGTTCTTGATAAATTGACTTACAAAACATAACATCGATATGATTTGCAATGGAATAATTACAGAAACAAACTAAATAAATTAAGTCAAGTACGAGGCTGGCTCGTACTCTGAGGGTTCCGTACGTATGTATGTGTAATGTATGTATGGAATGGCGTATGTGAATACACATGTATATTTTATAAATTTCATCTCTCTGTTTTTATACCCTTCACATAAATGTGTAAGGGTATATATAAGTTTGTGATTCCGTTTGTAACGCATTGAAATATCCATCTAAGACCCCATAAAGTATATATATTCTGGATCAGCATCAATAGCGATTACGATTGAGCGATGTCCGTCTGTCCGTCTGTAGTCGTTGAAATACCGTTTCTGAGAAAACAGTTTGAGATAGAAACCTCATTCTTTCGCTAAAACGTGTTAAACCTCGGTAGTGGGTCTGCTATTAAAATTCAGTAAGATAGGTCCACGGATAGCCGAGATATATTTAAAAAACCGGGTTTTGAAGGGTATTTTTTGAAATTTTTTTATTGAGATTTTTGAAAAAAAATTTTTTCTTAAAAACTAAGCCATATCATTTTTAGTGCCCAATAAATCTTAGAAATGAAGGAATTTTTGAAATCGGCCCATATATATCCGAGATATAGCGTCTCCCGGTTTTTAAAGAAATCGGCTTTATAAGCCAAATAAAACAACTTTTGACACCGAAGATCAATCAGAATGGTATATATAGGCTATTTAGAGGCAAAAGTGGAAAATTTTTCCACATCGGCCCACTCGAGATGTAGCGCCTCCCGTTTTCTCAAGAAGTCGGCTCTAAAAGCCAAATAAAACAACTTTTGGTATCAAAAATCGATTAGAATGGAACATGTAAGGTGTTTAAAAGCAAAATTGGAAAATTTTTGAAATCGGTCCATATATATCTCAGATATAGCGACTCCCGATTTTTAAGAAATCCGCTCTTTAAGCCAAATAAAGCAATTTTTGGCACTAAAAATTAATCAGAATGGTACATATAGACTATTTAGAGGCAAACGTGGAAAATTTTGGACATCGGCCCATATACACTCGAGATATAGCGCCTCAAGTTTTCTCAAGAAGTCGGCTCTAAAAGCCAAATAAAACAACTTTTGGTACCAAAGATCGATCAGAATGGTACATATAAGGTGTTTAAAAGCAAAATTTGAAAATGTCTGCAATCGGTCTATATATACCTGAGATATAGCGTCTCCCGACTTTTCAAGAAATCGGCTCTATAAGCTAAATAAAACAACTTTTGGCACCAAAAATCAATCAGAATGATACATATAGGTTAGTCAGAAGCAAAACTGGAAATCGTTTTGTCATCGGCCCATATATGTTCGAGATATAGCGCCTCCCGATATCTCAAGAAGTCGGCACTGGAAGCCAAACGAAACTATTTTTTGCAATAAAAATTTGTCGGAATGGTACATACAGGCTGCTCAGAGGCAAAATTAGAAAATTTTTGGACATCGGCCCATATGCACCCAACTTTTGGTACCAAAAATCGATCATAATGTACATACATATGTATGTATATAATGTTTAAAAGCAAAATCCGAAAATATTTGCGACCATGCATGAATGTATGTATGTATGTATATACGTTTGTATGTATGTAGGTATGTATGTATCTACATACATATGTATGTATGCATGTATGCATGCAAGTAGGTGTAACCCGTACTCCTGGGGACGGTCGTCTGAAGCATGCTAATGCAATGCAGTAACCTTCTTATATGCAAACTATAATCAAGTCACGGACCCCTGTCTTGGTCGCTGATCGGAATGTCACACACGTATAGATGAGCCAGCTAGTTCGGTAGTTTTGGGCAAGGTTCTTATTCCATGGACCAAAGCGGAACTTACAATCAAAATTTACGTGTGTCCTAGAATGCCCTATATAAAACAAAATTCACCCTATCGCGATCTATACCTCTTCACTTATAAGCAATGATGTTGTTGCTTCAAGCCTTCGTAACCCTCCCAACCGTTGGTTTGTCAATAACGGCCAGATATAATCCTGACAAACCCCTTTTTCAGTCACCATATCATGGATAGCAGAAGCCTTACATAAAGGATGTTAGTTCGGCTTCATTTTTTTTTTCAGCTTCATAATATATGTATATACCTATATAACTATAAACTTACATAGGTAGATATGTATGTACCGATGTATGTGTAAGTGAATAAAGATAGTCTTAACCTAATAATTTGGTTGAAATATTATTTTTACCACAGGTGTGGGAGAAATATGACAACCTTATGTAGATATGTCTATATGTAGGTAGGTTTTTTTTTCCACAAAAATAAAGTTTCTACAAAAATGATGAACTTACAAAAGAAAACAAATTCAGCTGATATAATACATATTGATTACTAGAGAAAAAAAATGTGATATTAATAAGAGACAATTCTATTCTCTTTTGTTAAAGTTTTTTTTCTCTCTTATATATAACGTGATTAAATGTGATTATGTGTCTAGAAAAATTTCCGAGAGTCGTGGTTATTTACAATTTCATTTACGTTCCACAAAAAAAAAAAAAAAAAAATTTATGTATCTCTGAACAAGTGTACAGGATTTTTTTTTTGCTTTTGTTTGCTTTTGAAAGATTCAAATGTATATAAGTAATAATCACATGGATTAAAGGATACTAAAGATCTGCATGGTTTAATAAATAATTCAGCAACACTTACCAGCTTTCTGTCCCACGTTGCTCGAAGGCCTTCAGCAAAGTTGATAATGACATAGGCTGGATAAATTGTTGATAATGATTGTGGTGTATGATTAGGAAATATTAGATAATTGTTAAGATAGCAGTTTGTTCTTAACTAACGGTTAATCATATATCCATAAATTATGTTTAAGATTAAAATTCAAATTAATTTCTGTTATTCTCAGCTAATCCTGTAAGTACATATCACTAAGAACAGGTGGATTCCAATGTCCGGCAACCTAACAATTGTGCCTTTTAGAAACAAAAAAAAAAGTATTTTTTTCGTACTGAACACTTAAGAATTTTCCCTTCAGTGATTATTTAGTAATGTAATACGGAAAATAAATTTCTTTTTCCTTTCTTTTTTTCGATGAATGTATATAACAGCAATAGGAAGTGGATGACGTTGCTTAATGTTCCACCTGATTTAGGAAGTCGGCAAGGCTGTCCCAAGGTCCAGTAGAATTATCAGACAAATTTAACAAATACTCCCCTCAGTTAGTATCGGTGTCTGATTGTGGTTGTAGGTATCAGCGCGTTTCAGGGGTGTTCTGGTTTTCTCTCCTGTTGACAAATCTATCTACTACGTCCAAGGAGTAAATCAAAACCCAAAATTTGCCTGTATGATGCTTGCAGTACTCGCGGTGAGGAGGTATGTATCAGATCCTTCCAAGTAGTTATGATGTGTGTACCAAGGATGTATACTCTTATCGATTAAATAATAAACTACTTGGAAGATTTCCTGTTACGTCTTTGGGAAACGTGCCTAATGGTAGATTATAATGTGCATGTAATTTTACCTCTATTTAGTTAAATTACTTATGTAACTCACCTTGCTGATTCTATTTAAATCCTGTCTTTATCTGCTAATAATTTTATGTTCCCTGTAGTTGGTGATCCACGGAACGTAATTTACTATACTAAGAAAACTTCAAAGTTTCCACCTTCTTTTCTTACTTCACAAAATTACAAAATTAAATTATTTAAAATGCACGTGTTGTGGCTTGCACTGTGTAATTTTCTCCAAATCACGTTATTTCTTTCGCTGCCAAATTAAAAAGACCCGTACACTTTATTTTCTGCTAACATTGAACCTCTGAGATTTTACGATGAAGATACGTTCGTACTTCTTTAACACATCATCGCAATCTTAATTCCAATAATGCCAACCAATCAACATTATTATGTAGTTATTGCTTTCCTTTTTTCTCTATGATTACAGTTTAATTACTAAACCCAGCTTACCGCTCTCCGAATAAAAAAAAAATCTCAACTCAAACAAAATAATGAACTCATTAAAGTAAACATACATGAGAGATACATGGTAAGTACTAGCGAGTAACAACCAAAGATACATAGAAAACCACATCCCCAGTGATGGACTTTACAAGTGACGAAATGTACTTATGTAAATAACTCAAGAAAGTTAGTGAACGCAACAGA
Organism: Sturmia bella; assembly: GCA_963662145.1. Classification (NCBI taxonomy): domain Eukaryota; kingdom Metazoa; phylum Arthropoda; class Insecta; order Diptera; family Tachinidae; genus Sturmia; species Sturmia bella. The sequence goes on along the minus strand of OY759173.1, from coordinate 3,901,012 downwards.
TGTAAATTCTGTGTCAAATATACTAATACCCTGAAAGATTGTCACTAATGCCCCGCAGCGTTACAAAAACAGATTTTGTTGAGTAGATCACAACTGGGCAACAAAATCTGAAGTCAAATCCGTATGTCCTTGGCATGACATGTACCTAAGTTCCTGCCCGTCATATCCTCTAGCACATAATAAGAAGACCCATGCCTGGCTACTACTTTGGCCTTTTCGAATACATTTGCCAATTTGCGGTTAAAATGCTCGGCTGCTTTTGATTGGGCAAAATTTTTACGGTATACGATTTGTCCTACCTCAAAGCTTACTGGTCTAGAACGAAGGTTGTAAGTCTTAGCATTACGTTCATAGGCCTTCCGGATCAATTCCTGTGCCTTTTGCCTAATTAGTTCTAGTTTTTCGTCGTCCTTTAAAAATGAACTTGGCTCTTCTAACAGATTAAGCTTTCGTAAAAGTGAATAAGATTTTCCGTTGAGCAGCATGTTTTGACCAAACAAAATAAAATATGGTGAATAACCTGTACTGAGGTGAACTGAACTTCGTAATGCACAATTTATTGATGAGAGGTTTTCATCCCAGTCTTTCTGCGAAGGTTTGATGTATGCTCTTATGGCTGCCAAGACTGAGCGATTCACACGTTCACTGGCATTCGACTGTGGTGAATAAACGGCTGTCACATTATGAAACACCCCATACGACTTTAAAAAATCTTCAAATACATTGGACTTGAATTGAACTCCGTTGTCTGTTGTAATTGATTCGGGAACTCCGAATATGTGAAAGATTCTCTTTTCCATAAACTCTATGATAACGTTGGCTGTAAATTTTTTTATTGGTTCTAAGAAGTGGAATTTTGACAAGTGATCCAAAACTACTATTATGCCTATATTACCTGAAGTAGATCTTGGGTAAGGACCCAGCAAGTCTACATATAGTTTCTGGAAAACACGTACAGATGGCACCTGCTGACCCATTGGTGGCCGTAAAGTTTTGTTTGACGCCTTAGTTTTCTTGCAAATATCGCAGGATGTAACATACTTGTACACTTGTTTAGACATTTTAGGCCAAAAGAAAAACGTTTTTAATTTTTGCAATGTTTTGCCAACCCCTCCATGTGCTGAAAGTGGATGATCATGAGCTCGTTGTATCAATTTCGTCGTTAAAGAGGAGGGAACCCAAAGTTTCCAAGATTTTTGTTCTTGCACTTCATCCCCAGTGGCATGTTCGACCCGCTTGTAAACGAAACCATCAACAACCCTAATGTCGGGTATATATTTCGAATTTTGCACATATTTCGCAATTAAATCCATATATTCCTGATTTTTAAATTCCTCCGAACTCAAATCTAATTCTATAGTACTTTCCAATTCATTAGCACATAAGGCATTGCCTGTTAGTATCTCAATTTCGTCATTACTTTCCGAAAACACACGAGACAGTGAATCTGGCACGATGTTCTGACTACCTTTTCTATGCCTAATAGAAAAATTAAAACCTTGTAATTTCAGGGCCCACCTAGCTAAGCGCCCATGAAGATCAGATTGACTCATCAACCATTTAAGCGATGCATGGTCCGTAATTACTTCAAATTCATGACCTTCAATATAAGCTCGGAACTTTTTAATAGCCATTATTGCAGCCAGACATTCCTGCTCTGAAACGGTATAATTTCTTTGCGCTGTTGTAAGTTTGTGACTCATATATGCTATTGGTACCTCATCACCATTATCCGTACGTTGTGCCAATACGGCCCCTACACCATATTGACTGGCATCGCATTGAACGGAAAACGGGCGGGAAAAATCAGGGTTGTGTAATACGGGTTGAGAACTGAGCGCGTTTTTGAGTTCCTTAAATGCACGTTTTGCTTCATCGGGCCAAACAAATTTCTTATTTTTTCTTAACATGTCCGTTAGCGGTGCCGTTATCGTGGCAAAATTTCGAACAAATCGCCGATACCACCCACACATTCCTAGGAAGCGTCTTAATTGACGAACTGTTTTTGGCAGTGGATAATCCTGAATCGCACCAACTTTGTCAGGGTCTGTTTTAATAGTACCATGGCCAACTATGTGCCCAAGATACTTAACTTCTTTAAGCAGAAATTTACTTTTACTGATATTTATAGTTAAATTGGCTTTTCTCATTTGGAGTGCTATCTCATGTAAAAGCATAATATGTTCGTCAAACGATTCAGTTATAATCAATAGGTCATCCAGGTAAACGAATACTTGTGTGCGTAAATGAGATGGTATGACTTTGTCCATTAGTCTGCACATTGTTTGAGGTGCATTGCACAATCCAAACGGCATGGTGACAAACTGGTATAGAGGGCGTCCAGGCACAGCAAAGGCTGTTTTCTCCCTTGACCCTTCATCAAGCGGTATTTGCCAGAAAGCATCCTTGAGGTCCAGACTTGTTATAAATCTAGCTTTAGGGAGCCTGCTGAGGATACCATCGATTAAAGGTAAGGGATAGGCATCCTTTACTGTGACACTGTTCACCTTCCTAGCGTCTAAACACAGCCGCACCTTCCCCGGTTTCTGCACCAGCGTCACAGGCGATGACCAAGGGCTTTGGGATTCTTCGATCACGCCTAAAGCTAACATTCGATCGACTTCGCCATACAATAATTTTTCTACTGCTGGTGATACCGCAAAATGTCTTTGTTTTATAGGTTTATTGGACCCCGTATCTATAAGGTGGCTTACCAAGGATGTACGCCCCAAACCTTCCCTTTCGTATGACGGAAACGCTGCAGTGGCTGATTTGAGTCTTTCGGTTTGCTTAACTTCCAGTATATGAAAATTTTCATTTCTTTCCAGCTCATCAACGATTAACTTGCCTTCGTTAATATCACGCTCTACAAATAAGTCTTTAGCCAGCTCAAACATACGAACAAAATCTACGCCTAAGTATAAATTCTGCGTCAATTTAGGTATTATTAAAAATTCCAGTATATTGGTTACTCCTCTGAATGTAATCGACGTTTTAACACTACCACGAGCCAAGTGTTGGCTGCCATCAGCGGTTCTTAATGGCACACTAAATTTTCTGAAGGGGTGTACATTTTCCTGAATAAATTTTGTTGCATAATCCGACCCGAAACAAGATATAGTTGCGCCTGTATCTATCATGCCAGTCACTTTCTGACCGAAAATTTCCACTGATGCAAAAGGTCGCAAATCAAAAGAATCTAAATTTGAGCACGTAGCCATGCAATACATTTTCCTATGGTGTAACACTTTCTTCCAAAAATTTCTCAGCCTCAATGTAGATCTTTTAGGTCGCTTTATATGGTTATTGTTGCTTATTTCATTATTAAAAATCCTTGATCTTGCCTCGTTATATTCCTTCACACGAATGTGGTATGGCTTAAAGTAATGTGGAATATAATCCTGCCGAACAGATGTATAAGTAGGATCGCCCTTGTGGTTTCTGTTTATTTTTTGTTCAGTTTGGCATGCTACAGATGTTAAAATTGAGTTTGTTTTGTTGTGGATGGTTTGTTTACACGACTCGTTTTGAAGTTTTTTGGAAAATTTTTACATTTTATACAGTTTGGCTTGAACGTATTAGGACTCCCGCATCCGTAACAGAAAATGTTCCTTTTGCCTAAGCAGTTCTCAAACTTGTGTCCGTGCTCTGAGCAATTCCAGCATACTACATCATTAACCTCTTCAACCACCTCTGTATCAGAATCCGTCAATTCTTCCATTTCTACTTCGGAAACTATTTTACGAGGCACCACGGGACGACTTTGGCGATACTTATTTAATTCCTCATCCAAGATTTCCATTTTTCTAATATGATCTCTTAATTGTGGAATACTAAATATTTGTAAATGCAAAATATCTTTTCTAATTTCTGGGCGTAAATTCCGCTTCAAAATTTCCAGTAACTCTTCATTATTTATCGGAGTTTCCAAACGATCCAAAAGGTTCAAAACCGCATCGTAAAACGTATCGAATCTCTCCCCCTGTTTCTGTCGTCGACTTCTAACCTGATCGCGTAGGTCAAAATCCGTCCTCCTATCCCTAAACTGATTCCTCAATTCCCTACGTAACGAATCCCAATCAACGTTGCGAGCCGTGCGATGAAATCGCCAAAACCAATCAATGGCCTTACCCGTAAAGAGCATATGTATGTGACGACATAAAACTTCAAAATCTCCACCTAAACTTTGCACAGTTAGCGCCTGTACCCGATAAATAAAATTATCCACTGACAAACCTTCTTCCTCTATACCGCTAAATTTCAAATGCCAAGAGGAGATTATAGAGGAAATTTTATCAGTTGGTAAAATCAACGATTGGTTATTTCTGCTATGATTAGAATTAGGTATATTTCGTGAACCACTTGCATCCTGATTATAATCGCGATTGGCAGAGCCATTATGACTTCCTACATTACTTCTGAAATTTGAATTCTGGCTTATATTAATTGACGCCAGTTGATTCCTAACTGCCTCATTTATTAATTCCCTCACAGAATTACTACTCAATTGGTGAATATCCGCATTCAGCTGCAGCGCTATTTGCCTCTGTGACAGGTTCAATCCATTCCCTACTGGCAAGCAATTACTAATAAAATTATTTGTACCTCCTGCCACCAGATCATCTGCAAGGTCAAGCAAATTGTCCTGAAAGTCTTCCTCAACGGGTCTTGGAGTCTTTGGGATAGTTCCTGTATCACTGTGTTCAGTATTTCCCCCTTGTGGAAGGGAACAAGCAACCTTTCTAACCTCCTGGTCTGCCAATATATTATACGACTTCAATTTATTTTGTCTAAATGGTTTCCCACAAACTGGGCAACCTAACGTTTCCTTTAAAACATCAACAATACATCTCTTGTGAAATACGTGACCACAAGGAGCAGATACTACTATTTCATCCAATTCATAGACTTTTTCACAAATACTGCATTGTGAATTGCTACTTCCACCTTGCAAGGGCATATTTTCAGCATTATTATGTGACATTATTGATGATATATTTATTTATGTAACTTTATAAAACTTCTAACTAATCTTTGATATGGTGGTGAGAAAAAAAATAATAATTTTTTAAGTGAAGGTAGTATGACAACAAAAGGAGGTTTTTTAGCTATGCGTACCGTACCAGATGAATAACAGACTTTAAATAGTCAATATCGGTCGACCAGTAGAAAAAACCAAAATCCTACTTGATCGTAATTCCAACTCCATTTCCTAATGAAAATATCTGTTAGCACCTAGTAGACTACTACATACCCAGAATAAAAAAAAATTTTAATTTAAGGTACAAAAAGGAATGAATAGTCATACGAAATATAATGGATTACAAAAGAAGAAAAAAAAAAACCCCAGTCCTTCTATTTGCAATGAATTCCAATAACTCCATGAAAATTTCATTCTTGCCATTAACAAAAACACTATCAAAAATTAACAATTCCAATTGATTCTACCATCTTGTTCTTTTTCAAAATAAAGTTGTTATGGAGTTCCCAAGAACTATAATAACCTGATTTTAATGATTATGAAATATTTACCAAGAATATGTTGATTACACCAGACTTGGTGTAAAACCTATAGCTCTTAGGGCCCCACGTTGGGCGCCATTTAATTGTAACCCGTACTCCTGGGGACGGTCGTCTGAAGCATGCTAATGCAATGCAGTAACCTTCTTATATGCAAACTATAATCAAGTCACGGACCCCTGTCTTGGTCGCTGATCGGAATGTCACACACGTATAGATGAGCCAGCTAGTTCGGTAGTTTTGGGCAAGGTTCTTATTCCATGGACCAAAGCGGAACTTACAATCAAAATTTACGTCTGTCCTAGAATGCCCTATATAAAACAAAATTCACCCTATCGCGATCTATACCTCTTCACTTATAAGCAATGATGTTGTTGCTTCAAGCCTTCGTAACCCTCCCAACCGTTGGTTTGTCAATAACGGCCAGATATAATCCTGACAAACCCCTTTTTCAGTCACCATATCATGGATAGCAGAAGCCTTACATAAAGGATGTTAGTTCGGCTTCATTTTTTTTTCAGCTTATTTATTTAAAAAAAAAAAAATCAAAACAATTCATAATATATGTATATACCTATATAACTATAAACTTACATAGGTAGATATGTATGTACCGATGTATGTGTAAGTGAATAAAGATAGTCTTAACCTAATAATTTGGTTGAAATATTATTTTTACCACAGGTGTGGGAGAAATATGACAACCAGCTTATGTAGATATGTCTATATGTAGGTAGGTTTTTTTTTCCACAAAAATAAAGTTTCTACAAAAATGATGAACTTACAAAAGAAAACAAATTCAGCTGATATAATACATATTGATTACTAGAGAAAAAAAATGTGATATTAATAAGAGACAATTCTATTCTCTTTTGTTAAAGTTTTTTTTCTCTCTTATATATAACGTGATTAAATGTGATTATGTGTCTAGAAAAATTTCCGAGAGTCGTGGTTATTTACAATTTCATTTACGTTCCACAACAAAAAACAAAGAAATTTATGTATCTCTGAACAAGTGTACAGGATTTTTTTTTTTGCTTTTGTTTGCTTTTGAAAGATTCAAATGTATATAGGTAATAATCACATGGATTAAAGGATACTAAAGATCTGCATGGTTTAATAAATAATTCAGCAACACTTACCAGCTTTCTGTCCCACGTTGCTCGAAGGCCTTCAGCAAAGTTGATAATGACATAGGCTGGATAAATTGTTGATAATGATTGTGGTGTATGATTAGGAAATATTAGATAATTGTTAAGATAGCAGTTTGTTCTTAACTAACGGTTAATCATATATCCATAAATTATGTTTAAGATTAAAATTCAAATTAATTTCTGTTATTCTCAGCTAATCCTGTAAGTACATATCACTAAGAACAGGTGGATTCCAATGTCCGGCAACCTAACAATTGTGCCTTTTAGAAACAAAAAAAAAAGTATTTTTTTCGTACTGAACACTTAAGAATTTTCCCTTCAGTGATTATTTAGTAATGTAATACGGAAAATAAATTTCTTTTTCCTTTCTTTTTTTCGATGAATGTATATAACAGCAATAGGAAGTGGATGACGTTGCTTAATGTTCCACCTGATTTAGGAAGTCGGCAAGGCTGTCCCAAGGTCCAGTAGAATTATCAGACAAATTTAACAAATACTCCCCTCAGTTAGTATCGGTGTCTGATTGTGGTTGTAGGTATCAGCGCGTTTCAGGGGTGTTCTGGTTTTCTCTCCTGTTGACAAATCTATCTACTACGTCCAAGGAGTAAATCAAAACCCAAAATTTGCCTGTATGACGCTTGCAGTACTCGCGGTGAGGAGGTATGTATCAGATCCTTCCAAGTAGTTATGATGTGTGTACCAAGGATGTATACTCTTATCGATTAAATAATAAACTACTTGGAAGATTTCCTGTTACGTCTTTGGGAAACGTGCCTAATGGTAGATTATAATGTGCATGTAATTTTACCTCTATTTAGTTAAACTACTTATGTAACTCACCTTGCTGATTCTATTTAAATCCTGTCTTTATCTGCTAATAATTTTATGTTCCCTGTAGTTGGTGATCCACGGAACGTAATTTACTATACTAAGAAAACTTCAAAGTTTCCACCTTCTTTTCTTACTTCACAAAATTACAAAATTAAATTATTTAAAATGCACGTGTTGTGGCTTGCACTGTGTAATTTTCTCCAAATCACGTTATTTCTTTCGCTGCCAAATTAAAAAGACCCGTACACTTTATTTTCTGCTAACATTGAACCTCTGAGATTTTACGATGAAGATACGTTCGTACTTCTTTAACACATCATCGCAATCTTAGTTCCAATAATGCCAACCAATCAACATTATTATGTAGTTATTGCTTTCCTTTTTTCTCTATGATTACAGTTTAATTACTAAACCCAGCTTACCGCTCTCCGAAAAAAAAAAAAATCTCAACTCAAACAAAATAATGAACTCATTAAAGTAAACATACATGAGAGATACATGGTAAGTACTAGCGAGTAACAACCAAAGATACATAGAAAACCACATCCCCAGTGATGGACTTTACAAGTGACGAAATGTACTTATGTAAATAACTCAAGAAAGTTAGTGAACGCAACAGATGTAAATTCTGTGTCAAATATACTAATACCCTGAAAGATTGTCACTAATGCCCCACAGCGTTACATAGGTTAGCATAAACAATTTTTTTGCTTTGGTGTAAAAATGTGTATGTATGTATATATACACGAGCTTGAAAATGAAAGTGATATAAAGAATTGTTGAAAAAAGGGTACGCAATGAAATTCTTTTAAACAATTGCGTCTTCAAATTCATTCACACAAAAAATCATTTCGTTTATCCCTACGTACTTACATATGTACATACACACATACATGTGTATGATGATACGCAACAGATCATCAACAACGTGCACAAGAAAAAAATCATTTTTTAAAAGCAAGCAATGTAAATATGTATGCATGTATATATGTATGTATATAATCATTGTTTAATGGAACACACTGAAAATATTCAATAACAAAGAATTTATTTTAGAGTTTTCTATTATAGGTACATATATACATACGTATGCATGTACCCACATACGTAAGTAAATTGAAAAGAAAATCACACTTAATGGCAATGTTTAGCATTATAATTCAAAAATAATGCAATTATATGCAATTTTTTGTTAAATAAATTTTACTATAACGTTAACTGATAAATAATTAAGAAATACATTTTGCTTTTCTTTATTTCATTGATATTAAAAAGAATTGGTGTCACCCAGTGGTTGAACTTGAGCATATTAAGAGTTATTCAAATAAAAGTTTTGCAGCCTGTGTTAAATCCCGGTAGTGGATCTGATATTGAAATTCAGAAAAAATCGGCCCATATACATATACCCCAGATATAGCGTCTCCCGATATTTCAAGAAATCGGCTTTGAAAGCCAAATAAAACAACTTTTCGCACCAAAAATCAATCAGAATGTATGTACCATTGTGAAGGGTATTTAAGATTCGGCCCAGCCGAATATAGCACTCTTACTTGTTAAAGCTACTTTATGTTGTACGGGGACACCTAGTAATTTTCCACTTGTTGTTGTTGTTGTTGTAATTTGTTGTTATAAGGCATCTGGGAATACATACACTGTGCGAATTTCGACTCTCTATCTCTTACGGTTCGAGAGTTATAGCTATTACTCTACGTTGTAAAGGGACACCTGGTAGTTTTACAGTTGTTGTTGTTTTTAGCAAGTGTTGTTGTGGAGCATATGTGAATACCCATATTGTGCAAATTTCATCCCTCTGTCGCTCACAGTTCGAGAGTAACGGCTAATTGTTACTTTACGTTGCATAGGGACACCTGGTAGTTTTCGACTTGTTGTTGTTTTTAGCATTTGTTATTGTAAGCCATATGCACATTTCATCTCTTTATCTCTTACAGTTTGAAAGTTTCGGCTAATGTTTTTTTACGTTGCATAGGAACACCTGGTAGTTTTTGACATGTTGTTGTTTTTAGCATTTGCTGTTGACAAGCATCTATAAATACATACACTATGCAAATTTCAGGTTCCTGAGTTATAGCTAATTGTAACTTTTGGTTGTATGGGGACACCTGGTAGTTTTCGGACTGTTGTTGCTTTTAGTATATGTTGTTGTGGAACATATATAAATACATACATTATGCAAATTTCAGCTCTCTATCTTTTACAGTTCGAGAGTTATACCTAATTGTACCTTTTCGTTGTATGGGGACACCTGGTAATTTTCGACTTGTTGTTGGTTTTAGTATTTGTTGTTGTAGAATATCTATAAATACATACACTATGCAAATTTCAGTTCTCTATCTTTTACCGTTCGAGAGTTATGGCTAATTGTAACTTTTCGTTGTATGGGGACACCTGGTAGTTTTCGATTTGTTGTTGGTTTTAGTATTTCTTATTGTAGCGGCAAGGTACAACAACATTCTGTGAAAATTTCAGCTCTCTAGCTCTAACCGTTTCGGAGAATGGATGCTGTGACGGACGGACGGACGTACTTGTCTCCGTAATAGGGTTCCGTTTCACTCTGATGAGTACGGAACCCTAAAAAACACAGATTTTCTTACAATAACACGGAAATGTATACATGCAGGGTAATATCGGACCACAGAAAACATGTAGACAGGTAGATAAAAAGGAGAGTGAGCACATTGTTGTATTGTGTAATCAAATTTTCTGCCTGCTATATTTTAACACAGATTCATTTCTTAATACGAATAAGCACTATAGTCCATAAAATTGAAGATACAGTATGTATTGAGTATGTTATGGGGTTAGCAAATAATGTGAAAAATAGTGCATGTTTGCTAAATGTCATCCGAGGTGTGCGTTTTGCTCAGTATGTTAAGTTAAAAATATATATGTATTACATACTGTTGGACAGGTAAATAAGTGTTTTTTTATATTTTGCATGAGTTTTGATAATTTTGTAAAAAAAAAAAAATGTGTGATTTCACTGAACAAACCTAAAAAAATCTCTTTTTGTACTCCTTTCATATATTTTTTTTTGGATTCGAAAATGCATTAAAAAATGTTTACTTAATTTATCTTCCAATCCTTTTCACCAATAAAAGATGATGGTGTTTTCTAATAAATAACAGAAATATTAATAGATAAAAATTAAATTAAGTATAATTTTCAAGCAGGTAGATAAAATGCTCCCAAGAATTCGACTATTTTTAATAAATCTGCTCTCCTGTTCACAGTTTTCACCGGGCGGGTAACAATAAAAAGTCAGATTAAATCTTTTAAATATATCTAATATAATTTTTAAAAGTTTTTAAAAAATTCGATGGGCTATTTTTGTTTTTTACCAATCAATTCAGAATTTTTTTGAAAAATTGTCCGAAGTCGTCCATTGCTGGGAGTAGCGTGCATTCTTTTTTCTGTTTAAAATTAGAAATACAGTAAATTTCAAAGCCTATACTTTGACAATTTTTAAAAACTTTTGTTTTGATTAAACATTAAAAAAAAACGTCAAACAATTAAGCTCTATTTTTGTAAAAATTTTGCCATTTTTCACAAATTTTTCAAAGACTTGACTTTGATCTCGTTTCACAAGCACAGGTTTCACGATAATTAAAAATTTTCTTTTGTGTAATATTGAAATATATTTAAGAAATAGTTTAAAACTATTTTTAGGCCTTTGACTATGCCATTACTGGAGATATTTGCAAAATAAGAAACAAAGTCAAGGCCAAAAACAAAAATTTCTAAATTCAAAACCAAATATCTTTTAAACTATTTACGATATCAACTAAAATGTGTTTTGTTAATCTATTAATTTTCTTTTTGCAAAATGTAAATTTTCAAAAATCATACCCGAGGTAGGTCACCCTGTAGGTCAACGTGTGATACAACAGGGTGGCTCAAATTTAATTACTTTTAAAGCCTAAGTCCTCCTCTATAATTCCTTCATACATTGTTATATAATTAGCTCGCTTGTTTCAAAGATACAGATTTATTACCCTTTGTTGTGCGTTTGGCCCCACTGTGCGCCGGTTGTAGGTGCGGTTGGCATTTCGGATATATATGTAGGTTTATATTTGATTTTACCTTTCTATACCCTTCACATAAATGTGTAAGCGTATATATGAGTTTGTGATTCCGTTTGTAACGCATTGAAATATCCATCTAAGACCCCATAAAGTATATATATTCTGGATCAGCATCAATAGCGATTACGATTGAGCGATGTCCGTCTGTCCGTCTGTAGTCGTTGAAATACCGTTTCTGAGAAAACGGTTTGAGATAGAAACCTCATTCTTTCGCTAATACGTGTTAAACCTCGGTAGTGGGTCTGTGGGTCAGTAAGATAGGTCCACGGATAGCCGAGATATATTCAAAAAACCGGGTTTTTAGGGGTATTTTTTGCAATTTTTTTATTGAGATTTTTGAAAAAAAATTTTTTCTTAAAAACTAAGCCATATCATTTTTAGTGCCCATTAAATCCTAGAAATTAAGGAATTTTTGAAATCGGCCCATATATATCGGAGATATAGCGTCTCCCGGTTTTTAAAGAAATCGGCTTTATAAGCCAAATAAAACAACTTTTGGCACCGAAGATCAATCAGAATGGTATATATAAGCTATTTAGAGGCAAAAGTGGAAAATTTTTCCACATCGGCCCACTCGAGATGTAGCGCCTCCCGTTTTCTCAAGAAGTCGGCTCTAAAAGCCAAATAAAACAACTTTTGGTATCAAAAACCGATTAGAATGGAACATATAAGGTGTTTAAAAGCAAAATTGGAAAATTTTTTAAATCGGTCCATATATATCTGAGACATAGCGACTCCCGATTTTTCAAGAAATCCGCTCTTTAAGCCAAATAAAGCAATTTTTGGCACTAAAAAATCAATCAGAATGGTACATATAGACTATTTAGAGGCAAAGGTGGAAAATTTTGGACATCGGCCCATATACACTCGAGATATAGCGCCTCAAGTTTTCTCAAGGAGTTGGCTCTAAAAGCCAAATAAAACAACTTTTGGTACCAAAGATCGATCAGAATGGTACATATAAGGTGTTTAAAAGCAAAATTTGAAAATGTCTGCAATCGGTCTATATATACCTGAGATATAGCGTCTCCCGATTTTTCAAGAAATCGGCTCTATAAGCTAAATAAAACAAATTTTGGGACCATAAATCAATCAGAACGATACATATAGGTTAGTCAGAAGCAAAACTGGAATTTTTTTTGACATCGGCCCATATATGTTCGAGATATAGCGCCTCCCGATATCTCAAGAAGTCGGCCCAGGAAGCTAAACGAAACAGTTTTTTGCACAAAAAAATTTGTCGGAATGGTACATACAGGCTGCAAAATTAGAACATTTTTGGACATCGGCCCATATGCACCCCAGCTAACGCTCCTCACGATTTTCCAAGAAGTCTGCATTAAAAGCCAAATAAAACCACTTTTGTATGTATGTATGTATGTATGTATGCATGTATGTATGTATGTATCTACATATGTATGTATGCATGTATGCATGCAAGTATGTTAACATAAACAATTTTTTTGCTTTGGTGTAAAAATGTGTATGTATGTATACACGAGCTTGAAAATAAAAGTGATATAAAGAATTGTTGAAAAAAGGGTACGCAATGAAATTCTTTTAAACAATTGCGTCTTCAAATTCATTCCCACAAAAAATCATTTTGTGTTTCCCTACGTACTTACATATGTACATACACACATACATGTGTATGATGATACGCAACAGATCATCAACAACGTGCACAAGAAAAAAAAACAGCAAGCAATGTAAATATGTATGTATGTATGCATGTATGCATGTATGATTATATACAATCATTGTTTTATGGAACACACGGAAAATATTCAATAACAAAGAATTTATTTTAGAGTTTTCTATTATAGGTACATAAGTATGCATGTACCCACAAACGTAAGTAAATTGAAAAGAAAATCACACTTAATGGCAATGTTTAGCATTATACATACATACATAATTCAAAAATAATGCACTTATATGCAATTTTTTGTTGAATAAATTTTACTATAACGTTAACTGATAAATAATTAAGAAATACATACATTTTGCTTTTCTTTATTTCATTCACATTATTTAAATAAAAGTTTTGCAGCCTACTTCAAGATAATTAATATATAAGTATGCATACATATGTATATTGAAATAAACTCGTTTTACATCAACCATTTTAACAAATACAGAATCGATTTCTCTCACTGTAAACCAGAAATGCTTTACTGTTTTACAACTGCTGTAGTTGTGGCTGCCGCTTCTCTATACCTACCCTGTTGGACATAAAATAGTTGACTTTAAGTTAACTTGTAAGGACTAGCTTCAAATTAGCTACAGTATAATCGATTTGTAATTCACTTTTTGTGTATTGGTTATAACCTAGCTGAAACGTAGTGCAGAGTTAACCCAAAATTCAAATAATAAAATACACACATACACGGTATATAACTCTTTAATTAAACTGCCTATTGTCGCATTCGTTTTATATGTTGCGATGGCTGAGTGAGTATGTTGGCTGCTCACCAGTCTTGAGGCAAGTCTCGATTACCATTAGAGGCTAACAAAAGAAAAGAAAGTAGGATGAAATTTAGAAATAATCCAGGCGTCAACCAGTTCCTGCTCTATAATAGTTAGTTTTAAGTTAATTTAAACTTAATTTCGTTTCCGACAGGATATTAACAGCGTATACATGCGCCACATATTCAAGTGTGCAGATTTTTCATTACCAAATTTTTACATACACATATGAGAGTGATCAAGATTTTAAAAAATTTCTACATACACATTCTACATACACATACTACATACATACAAATATATGAGTAGCAAGAAATGAAGAAATTATGCTATACCCTTAACCAAAATATTAACCTTATACCCTTAACCAAAATATATACATATAAGTTTGTGATTCCGTATGTAACGCATTGGAATAACTACTAAGACTCCATAAAGTATATATATATATATATATATATATATATATATATATATATATATATATATATATATATATATATATATATATATATATATATATATATATATATATATATATATATATATATATATATATATATATATATATATATATATATATATATATATATATATATATATATATATATATATATATATATATATATATATATATATATCTTCTTAACCAGATTCAATAGAAATTACGATTAAGCGATGTCCGTCTGTAATCGTTGAAATACCGTTTCTGAGAAAATGCTTTGAGATAGAAATCTCACTCTTTCGCTTAAATGTGTTAAATCCCGGCAGTGGATCTGATATTGAAATTCAGTAAGATCGGTCCACGGATAGCCGAGATATATCAAAAAACGGGGTTTTAAGGAGTATTTTTGGCCATTTTTTAGGTCAGATTTTTGAAAAAATCGGCCCATATATACCCGAGATATAGCGTCTCCCGATATTTCAAGAAATCGGCTTTAAAAGCCAAATAAAACAATTTTTCGCACCAAAAATCAATCAGAATGTATGTACCATTGTGAAGGGTATTTAAGGTTCGGCCCAGCGGAATATAGCACTCTTACTTGTTTCTTATAGGTTTGATTTTTGTTAACTAAAGGAGAGTTCTATGTTCGAACACATACACACAGAGACTCGAAATGATCATTGTCTCATGTGTTGTAAACAGTGATGCCAGTTGACTTTGCTAAAAAACATAATTTTTGGGAAAAAGTCGGCAAATTAAAAAGTGGAAGATTAAAAATAAACTTTTTCGTTGCTGAAAGCCTGTGTACTAAGTTGAAAAAAAAATACTTAAAAAAACAATTTATTATTAGTAACTAATGTTTATAACATACGTATAAAATAGTAAAAATTTTATATAAAAGATTGCAGTTCTACTTTGGGCTAATTTTGTTTAAGGCTGTGATTCACTATCCTACTGAATCGAACGATGTGTTAAAAATGGCACGTGTGTCCAAAAAGTGTAATAGTCTGCCCTAAAGTTGTAAAGAGTTTTTGACAAGTCTGTCCGATTTGCTAATTTTTAAAAACTATATTTTTCCATGAGATCAGAGTTGCCTTTTTGAAGTTGTTGTTGGCCGTTTTGCTGCGACTTTTTAAATTACGACAGAATGCTATCAGATTTAGCTAGCAATTTTCAGTGAATGAATCGTACGATTAAGTTGGATAGTGTATCACGACCCTTAATAACATTTAGTAGATTATGCTAACTGCTTTTAAAACTGAAAAAATACGTTTTTTTCTAACATTTTTATGCATATGAACACATGTACTTCACATCTGTGTTTGACGTTTTCGTTAAATCAGTTTTAATATCCCCACCAACACAACTTCAGCTATTAAATGTTAAATATTCTCTAAGAGAAATAGTTCTTTTTAATACATTCATTTTGTAAGGAGCCTCTAAAGCCTGCAGTACATGGCATGTAAAAAGCCACATTCGCATGTGGCTCTGACGTCATTAGAACTGCCAGCATTTTGTTTACATTTGTTAAACATGAGTTGCTGTTGATTGTCATAGCAGTGCAGAAGTGCCGTATTCTTTCTCCGTAGAAAAATATAAAAATAAACTTTTTTAATAATCGTAATTTGCTCGTTGAAGCCTCATGCGTTCGGTGGTCAATTGGAGTGTTCGTCAAGTTGTGGATTTGTTTTGTCGGTGCTTTCATTTGATTATTGATATTGTTAATTGCGTGAATTGTTTGTTTATATATACACTAGAGCCCCGACTTGCGTCGTTAATGGAGACCGGAGAAACGCGACGCAAATCGAATCACTTTTTTCTATATAAATGCACTGAAATTTAATTTTTTGTGGAAAATATTTAAAACAAAGCAAAAAATATTGTATTTTTGATAAAAAAAAAAAATACTACCATGAGTACGTTTTTATTTATTTAATTTACTTCAACAAATGTTTATATATGTATATTATAAAAAAATAAGGAAACCACAAATTAAGAAAAAAAAAACATAAAAATGACTCATGTTTTACGTCCTTAAGGCATATTCTGGTGAATCACACACTAAATTGTTACCATAACCAGACAGCTGCGCTTAGCACCATTTGTATAAAAAAGAAAAGGGGATTCCCCTTTTTTCACGCAATCTGAAAATTTCTTAACGTACAGGTGACGATCGTTGTTGCCAGAAGTTGTAAAAACTAATGAATTCAAGATGCTAAATACATACTAGACTACAAATGCTAAAAATGGTAATCCACAATGATGCAGTAAAAAATGTAACCGTGTTTAGCGACGCAAATCGAAATCAAAACGATGCAAATCGAATCGACACAAATCGGGTTCAAAACGACGCAACTCAAACCGACGCAACTTGAAATCACAACGACGCAAATTGAATTTTTCCAGTTTTAAAAAGCGACGCAAATCGGAACGACGCAAGTCGGGGCTTTAGTGTACTTACATACATACCTACCAACATACATAGACATATTTTCAACAACTACAACAAAAGATTCCCATTTTACGAATTTATGCTTCTGTGTGATCAGCTGCTATAAGTTGTACATACCTTAATTGAGCAGGGTTGTGGCTTCGATACATAAAGCGCCATCTATTTGTGAAAACTATATTATACACAGCGAACATTTACTTTCATATTTGATAAAATAAAAAATAAAATGCCTTAACACCAATTGCAATATTACCGCCAATGACCGTATGGTTACTTGCTGGCTATGCCTAGAAAATTGTCACCTGAAATGCAGTGGGCTTAAATCACGTGATGCTGATGCTCTTGTAGATCCAGCAAAATCATTACAATGGTGTTGCCACCGTTGTAAATTGATTAACGTCGAATTTTACAAGTTTTTCAAAAGTGTTAAGGATCAGTTCAGCAGGCTCAACAATGAATTTTCATTAATTCAAAATAAGCTCTCTGAATTTGGTAAATTGTTTATTGATTTCCCAAACTTAAATAAATACACCTGTGATCAAAAATCTACTCTGCCCAGCAGCCAATCTATTACTGAGAAGTCGCCAACTATCCCCCAAATCACTATGTCTTCACCAAATTTGCCTTCGTTTGGTTGGGAATTGAACCCTGCTGTTTCACAATTGCATTCAAATAACCAAACTGTCTCTCCATCGGTTTCAATTAATAATGACACTCTATCTGTAATAAGCGGTGCCTCTTCGGATCAGCTATCAACACCATCTAGATCTAACAATCCGACAAATCTCCGATCTATGCCTCAAAGAAAATCAATTTTTGCTTCTCGTTTCTGCACTGATACAACAGCCGAACAAGTTCTTGGCTATATTCAATCTAAATTACGCCTTGATCAACCTCACAATATAAATATATTCGAAATAAACTCTGGAGGAACATCTTTCAAAATAATCGTGCCAGTTAAATACTTCGACAAAATAGCCGATAAAAATTTTTGGCCTAAATATACATTTGTGCGCGAATTCTTTTATAAAGATGAGAAGCTTGCACGTACTCCTGACCTTGGTACAAAAAACTAAATTCATCGTTAAACCTCGATATACTATACCAGAATGTATGCGGAATGAATACAAAGCTAACTAACACTTTTCTTAATAGTTTCTATACGGACTGCTATATTGCTGCTCTAACAGAGACCTGGCTCAATAATAATACCCACAGCTCTGAAATTATGTGTGATAATTACCAAATTTTTAGACGGGACAGAATTGGCAAACAGGGAGGCGGAGTTTTGATTACTATTTCCAGTTTATATCCAGCCGATGAGGTGTTAGTGGATAACTCTCAAAACATAGAAATTGTTGCAGTCTCAGCTCAAATTTCAAACATTTCTCTTTATATTACGTGCTCATATATTCCGCCTAATTCTAATCCACAAGTTTATCTAATGCATGCACAGATAATAAAATCAGTTGCCAGTAAGCTTAAAGACACAGACCACATGATTGTTCTAGGGGATTTCAATATTCCGCCTGCATCATGGATATCTTCTGATGACTCTGAATTTTTGACTGCGATCGCTCCACATGATTGGATGCAAGAATTATTTAACTGCTTAGCTGAAATTAATGTATTCCAGATTAATTGTGTACGAAATATCAATGCGAGACTACTAGATCTAGTATTCGTAAATAATCCATCTTTGTATGATGTGAGCCGGACTAACCCTTTTTGCATTCCTGAGGATCGTCATCATCCCACGCTATTAATTTCTATACCTTTCATGAAGAAGCGTATAATATAGTCGACGAATTTTGTTTTAAGCGAACTGATTTGGATTATCTTAATCAATTACTTTTGAATATTGATTGGGCCGAAATTCTAGTTTGTAAAAATGATGAAAATGATTTCGAACAGCTCACAAGCAAATTTTATTCTATTCTCAATGATTGTATCGCAGCTAGTACTCCAATAATAAGAAAAATAAAGGGCAATCACCCTCCCTGGTTTAATATAATGTTATCATATCTAAAAAAACAAACGTAATAGACTCCATAAAAGATTTAAACGAAGTAATAGTCAGGTGGACCGCAGCTCTTATTTAATTGCAAGTAGTCATTTCTATAATGAAAACAAAATATGATATGACAGATATGTCAATAATATGAAAGCTAACATCAAAAACAATCCAAAATTGTTTTTTAAGTTTGTAAATGCCAAACGTCGAGTATCATCTTATCCTACAACTATAAAATTCAACGGTTACACATATTCTAATGATGATGATATAGCTAATATTTTTGCGAAATTCTTTGCTTCAACATTCTCTGATAAAACTTTTGATTGTTCATCATATCCATATGAAATTTCATCAGCTTCTCCAATTTTTATCTCCTCTCTGGATATATCAGTAGTCTTGCAGAACCTTCAATTGTTAAAAGTCTCATACATACCCGGCCCTGATGGTATTCCGAGCAGTATTCTGAGAAATTGTGCCGAAGCATTAGCCTATCCTTTAACTCATTTATTTAATGTTTCGTTGAAGATCGGTTTATTCCCTGAATGCTGGAAAGAATCTTATATTATTCCTTTACATAAATCCGGTAGCCGTAGTAGGGCAACAAATTTTAGAGCAATTGCAAAATTAAGTGATATTCCTAAATTACTGGAGAAAATTTTAATCGTTATGCTTAAACGCGAAATATCAACAATAATTTCCAATAAACAGCATGGATTTTGTAGTGGGAGATCAACAGCAACAAACTTAATGAAATCAACATCATACATCAATGATAGTTTTTATAGTAGTCAGCAAACTGACTATGGACTTCAGCAAAGCCTTTGACAAGGTAAACCACAAGATTTTGGCTAAGAAGCTTCATGCAGTTGGATTCACGGTAAATTTCATACGTTGGATAGAATCCTATTTAAAACACCGTAAACAATGTGTAGCTTTTAATAACTCAAGATCAAAGTACATTCATGTTATTTCTGGAGTTCCTCAGGGGAGTCATCTTGGCCCCCTCTTATTTCTTATTTTTATCAACGATCTCCAGAACGCTATTGAATTCGGAAACATTCTAATGTTTGCTGATGATGTTAAACTTTTCTCCAAGATAACAAATGAAAACGATGCCTCTTCTCTCCAAACTGATTTAAATAGATTATTTAACTGGTGCAGAGTAAACCTCATGGAAATAAATCTGAGTAAATGCAAATCAATGACATTCACAAGATATTCACCGCTTTCAACTAAGTATTTCATTAATAATACAGAACTTATAAGTGTGGAGCCAACTTTAGATCTTGGAGCTTACTTCGACAAAAAACTTAATTTTAACTCGCACGTCACATGTGCTGTCAACAAAGCAAATAGTATTTTGTATTTTATTAAGCGCTGGGCGAAAGAATTCAAAGATCCTTACATCGCAAAAGATCTGTTCACTACACTAGTGAGACCTATACTTGAATACTGCACAGTAATTTGGGATCCGCAATATAACTCTCACATTAATAAGGTAGAGTCAGTCCAAAAACAATCCCTGCTGTTTTGTCTAAATCATCTCAATTAGAATCGAACCGTAAATTTGCCACCATATCGCAGCCGACTAGCTCGTATTAACCTCCCTTCATTGAAAAGCAGAAGAGTTGCGGCTAACATCTCATTCCTTTTAAAACTTTTAAAAGGAGATGTTGATTCATCCTATCTCCGCGATAGAGTAAACATTAATATCCCCACCAGACAACTACGATCATAAGCTCCACTGCATCTTCAATTTCATAGATCAAACTTTTTAAATTTTGATCCTTTCCGTAGAGTTTGTGGCGAAGTAAATCGATTTTATGACCTCATTGACTTATCTGGCAATATAGATGTTATTAAGCGAAGACTTCTTTTATACTTAAACTCCAGTGAATATACTTATAATTGCTTTTAATATTGTAATGTAATTTATAATAGGCCAATTCATCCTGTTCTCTGCTATATGTACTAATTTCTCAGCTGTTGTATGCATTTAGCTGAAATAAATAAATGTACCAATGGCTACATGCCTTAAAATTTTGATATTACATGAAATGTGTGTGAAATTGAAATGTGGCAAATGTGGCCGAAGCGTACACATATGCAATGTACACATATGAATGGCTACATGTTTATTATCAGTACACGATATGTAACATACATACATATGTGTACATTAGGGCGTCTCGAAAAAAAAAAGTTCGCCGTACACCACAGAATATAAAGGATTGTTGCAAGGCAGTTTTGAAAAAAAATTTTTTAATTTTTTTTGCCGAAAGTAGGGGTCGCCAAACCACATTTTTCGTTATATCTTCGACATTTATAGTCCTATCTCAAAGTGTGATATATCGATGTTTTCGTCTTGAGGAGGCCAATATTTTGATTTAATAGTCATTAACCTCAAATATCTCATTCTAGTATTTACCTACCAGATCTCAGTTTCTACCACCCTAATGTACCACTCTATTGTCAGAAAATTAAAGCCCGTAAAAAATCATTAAACTTTTGTTAAAGAAGTTTTTCGATATTTCCAACAGAACTGTTAAAAAATACAATTTATGTTTTTTGCGAATGTAGGGGTTACCTTTTTGAGTATTTTTGTCAGATTTTCTGTATTTACTGTCGGATCTCACAGTGCGATATATCGATGTTTTTGTCTCGAGGAGGCCAATGGCCTCAATATAACCGTTCTAATAGTTAAGGCTGTTCTTATGAAATATTTCCATAATTCCGGTAGATCTATAAGACAAAAATTCATGTTTTTTGTCGAGCCTAGGAAATGTGATTTTAAATTGATTTGAAATTTTTCGTACAAAATTTTATACCCGGAAATCCATCTTTCGGTTAGACGTTAACGGGAGATTAAGTAAATTCGAGTTAGTTTAAATCCTCTAATAATGGAAGTAGTACCGTTATTACTCTCATAGTTTATTTATTTTTGTATTATCCATGTTGGAATTATCAATATTTAATCGTGTCGTGTCAAGAATTAATTTAAATAAACTAAAAAATGTCTTTTACTATCAGTGAATTAAACAACACTAAATTACCAACTAAGGGTGATGTTATTAATTTCTTTTTACATCTTCGGCATAACGCTGGTAGAATTCGAAAGCTGGGTGCTTTTAAACAAGAAGTTTTGAGAGGTATCATCATTTTGTGGCAGCGCGCAGGCATTCCAGTAATGTCGGTAAGTGGTGTTCGTAAAAGTTTGGATAAGCTTCTGAATGATTACTACAAAATGGTAAAATATAAATTCGAATACAATGTAAATGAGTGGAATAGATTGTTCTTAATTTCGCGTTGTAAGTGCGGTATTGAAAGAAATATTGCATGCAATTGCACAGCCTCTGATAAAATTCCAGACCACGCAAAAGAGTTTTTCATCGATCAGTGCGGTCCACGATTGTTGACTATAGATTATGTTGCTGATATGATGTCGACGAGTAGCAACGGTGAAGAAATGTCGAAGACTGTTGAATCATCTTATGGGTTGCGTGACGAATTTGTCAGCGTTGGGTATAATGTAGACAATGAAGAAGAGCAGGAGTTTGAGGAAAATGTTAACGATGTATCACAGACTTTAAAAAAATTTGTAGTGGCTGACATTTCATTGCATAATTTTAGTTCAGCTTTGGATCGCAGCGACACATCAGTTCGATACGGTGCCTTACTTGCGACCATGTTAATTAATTAATCATATTACCATATGATCAATTGGACCAAATTTGAATTGACTGAGCCGCCGTGCTTGCAGTTCTATATGCAAGACCAGCTGGAAGCATTACAGTTTTCAAAAGAAATAATCGAGATACCAGGTAGCACAAGAAAAACAACTTTGTTTGATAGTTTTGTTGACTAACCTTAATTAATTTCACAGAATATCCGTGCCATTCTCAAAACACCGAGCGTTTTGTTCATGTAGTACATGAGTCTGCCATGGCTGTTACCGATGAGCAACGCCTAGGCCACATTTTTTCCAAGCTCGAAAGCCGTGAAAAATATAGCCAACTTGGGTCATTTCAAAATATGATTAAATAAAATTGTTTTAATATACACAGATCTTTGAATTTTTATTGTATTGGTACAGATATTATGGTAAGTTCGAAAAGAGTGTATCACTATTTAAAAAAGAAGATACTAGGCAAAAACATCGATATATAATACTATAAAATCCGACTGTGAATACCGAATATATGATAACTGTTTAAAAAGTCAACCCCTACATTCGGCAAAAAACATAAATTATATTTTTTTAACACTTCTGTTGGAACTATCGAAAAACTTCTTTAACAAAAGTTTAATGATTTTTTGCGGGCTTTAATTTTCTGCTATTAGGGTGGTACATTAGGGTGGTAGAAAATGAGATCTGGTGGGTAAATACTAGAACGGGATACAAAATACCATTGACTATTAAAGCAAAACATTGGTCTCTTTGAGACAAAAACATCGATATATCACACTTTGAGATCCGACTGTAAATACCGAAGATATAACGAAAAATGTATTTTGGCGACCCCTACTTTCGGCAAAAAAAATTAAAAAAAATTTTTTTGAAAATGTCTTACAACATTACTTCGTATTCGGTGGTGTACGGCGAACTTTTTTTTTCTTGCCTATATGGCGAGACGCTCTAGTGTACATTTCACTTATCCACATTTGCCGCATGCACATGTTTTAATAAAATATGTTTGTCAGTTTTTCAAAATGTCGAAGAGAAACTGGGATGCTATTGCGATTTTGGCCATAGATATTGCAAATAGATGTATAAGGCAATATAAAACGCATAGAACTACGTAAAATTAACATATTCAATATTTTCATAAATTAGAAATAAATTGTATAAAGCTAATTCGAATATCAGTGCTGCCACTGTTAAAAAAATTTGTTAGCAAATTTTTATCAGAAAACTACCAAAGTCCGTTTCACCGGGGAAAAATTCTCTAGAGAAGAATTACAGTTAAGTGCATAAATGTTTATTTCAAGCCAATTAAATTTTCAAGCGAATTCACAAAGAAAAATTTTTTTTAAACACAATTTGCCTTACAATAATAGTTTAATTATTTGCACGTATTAATATTATGAATATGTGTATGCTTGTGTATTAAGTTTGTAAAACAAAAACAGGATTTAGCAACATCAAGAGCTAATACTTGGTGTAAACCAAATACAATAAGTCCACCATAAAAACTTGGCAAAAATAAAAACTTAATTTCCTTTATTTGTGCAGTTTTGTGCTATTTACAATATGGAAAAAACAATTCAAACAGAGACTATGGATTTTATAAATTTATTATCTTTGCTTCAAAGTTTGCCAAATTCAGATCTTTCGCGTTTGTACTGTGTATTCCTGCAAATTGTAACACACCTCTGACAGTTCAACGGCTAGAAGGAGTAGTATTCGTGCTTTCGATTGCAGTTTTTTAGAAAATATAAAAACAAAGTTGCAGAAGAATATAGCAATAACGAAAAATTAGCTAATTTTATTTCACAGACGGATTTTGTGATTACATTTAGATTTTTTGTCCTGAAACGGTATACCGGTGCAGAGTTAACGGGATATTTTAGTAATTTTATCTTATAGCGTAAACGGTATCGGTAAAAATTCCGGGATTCAATTTTAACCGCATTTTTATGATACCATTTGCCAATCATTTTTGAGCATTTTGAACGTAGATATCCCGCTTAAAAGTTTTTCCCCTCATAAAATGAATGATATTGATGTTATATTGGTAACGATGCAATGCCTACATGCGAATGAAAAATGTTGTATCAAAAATTACTGCTGCTACATGTTTGTGACGGCTACATGCGCATGTACAAATTTCAAAATTCGTGTGTACCAAGGAAGTACACGGCATGTAAAAAATAGACATATGCGCATGTGTTCATGGTGACGTCAAAACTACGTCAGAGCTACATGCGAATGCGGCTTTTTACATGCCATGTACTATAGGCTTAAGTTTCGTGTTGCTTAAGTTGATTTAATATTATTATTTTCTAGATCTGAAGGTCTTTTTATTGTATGTATTTCGCTCTCATTTAGCTTCATCAGGACAATGAAGCGAAACCTCAATAAAATTATTTAGATAAATACGATACATGCCAAAAACAATGCATTACACTTTTTACATGTGTAATTAAAATAAGAACGCATAGTTTTATACTTACAAAAGTAGTTGAAATAATTACTCTCGAGTAATATAAATATATATAAATTATATTAAATTATAATGTATATAAATTAATAAATACATATGTATAAATTACCAAACATCAATTAAACGCAAAAAAATAATAATAAGCATAGTTTTTCATGTTCGGCCCATCAGGGCTTCGAACTCAGACCTCTTGGCTTAATAGCTGGCGCTGTATAGTAATGATATAACACATAATAGAAGAATGCGTTATAGTGTAATGCACAAAGTGGCAGATACATATATAAATATATTTACAATATAATGCAGGCAACAAGCACTTGCTATGTAAATTGTAAGTGAAGTTTTCGGTGGTATGCTACAAACATTAGTTATTAAAAATAGATTGTTCTTTTTCGGCACAGTCGAATATAGCACTCTTACTTATTGTTTAATTTTGACCTTACTTACATGCGGATACTGTGCCAAAACTGATCAAAACGGTATCTTTTCAATATTTACAGTAATTCATTTTTTATTGTGGGCAATTCCAGTATGGTGTTCTTATAAGGTGATAATGAGAATGTTAATAATCCAAACAGCTATAATTTAAGTACAATCTTGGAAAATTATAGGATCGCAGGATGCGCTAATTCGTAGTTGAACCAAAAGACACAAATCGGCTTCTGAGCGGTCTGATTTAAAACGGAAGTACCTGACTAAAATTTGCGGCGAATTGAAACCATGAATTAATGGTTGCAATTTTTAGACGGTTTACACAAAATATAGAAAACAAAAGAATAATTCATCGGTATAACAAAACAAAAGAAGAAATAATCATAGTATTGGGCAAAGTACTTTGAACACTTATTGTATTTATTATAATACAACAGATGTGGTAAGAAAATTTAAAATGTTTTTAGGGTTCCGTACTCATCAGAGTGAAACGGAACCCTATTACGGAGACAAGTACGTCTGCCTGTCCGTCACAGCGTCCATTCTCCGAAACGGTAAGAGCTAGAGAGCTGAAACAGAATGTTGTTGTACCTTGCCGCTACAACAACAAATACTAAAACCAACAACAAGTCGAAAACTACCAGGTGTCCCCATACGACGAAAAGTTACAATTAGGTATAACTCTCGAACTGTAAAAGATAGAGAGCTGAAATTTGCATAGTGTATGTATTTATAGATGCTTGTCAACAACAAATGCTAAAAACAACAACATGTCGAAAACTACCAGGTGTCCCTATGCAACGTAAAAAACATTAGCCGTAACTTTCAAACTGTAAGAGATAAAGATATGAAATGTGCGCAATATATTTACTCGCATATGGCTTACAATAACAAATACTAAAAACAACAACAAGTCGAAAACTACCAGGTGTCCCTACACAACGTAAAGTAACAATTAGCCGTTACTCTCGAACTGTGTGCGACAGAGGGATAAAATTTGCACAATATGTGTATTCACATATGCTCCACAACAACAGTTGCTAAAAACAACAACAACTATAAAACTACCAGGTGTCCCTTTACAACGTAGAGCAATAGCTATAACTCTCGAACCGTAAGAGATAGAGAGTCGAAATTCGCACAGTGTATGCATTCCCAGATGCCTTACAACAATAAATTACAAAAACAACAACAAGTGGAAAATTACTAGGTGTCCCCATACAACATAAAGTAGCTTTAAAAACAGAGAGATGAAATTTATAAAATATACATACATATGTATTCACATACGCCATTCCATACATACATTACACATACATACGTACGGAACCCTAAGAGTGCGAGTCAGCCTCGTACTTGACTCAATTTATTTTTCTATATCCCAGTAATTATAAATTCGACTTTTTTTAATTTGAATCCCCAAGCAGAGGGGACATTTTTCAGTTGTCTGGTGCCTTCACAATCGGTGCCCGAAAATTGGTATTTTATGAAAAATCTATATGTATATACCCTTTTGGCAAAGGGTGCAATGAACCATTTGCCCAATACTGAAGCCGAACTTTGAAAGATAAAGGCTTTTAGTAATTTTTTACTTTTTACCTTCGCAGATATTTTGTGAAATAAGCCTTTTGTTTTATTAATTTAAGCTGTCGATTTCGACAGCTTAAATTAATTTCATTTAATTTCCAGTTCATTTTAATTTCCAGTTCATTTGACTGAAAGTAATTTGATATATTGTTTACCTTTTACATTTACTTTATATTCGCCAGTACCAGGATGGGAGTATAAATCAATTTGCACAGATATTTCGCCAACGCTTTCTTCTTGATTTTCCGGATCAACTGTTAAAATAAAATGTTTCATTGAGTGAATTTGAAAAGCAGTAATAATTGTCAGCAAACCTTCATGTACTTGGCTGGATATAAACGTCTTAATGAGCGTGTCAGTCATTTGAGTATAGAGGCTCAGTGCATAGCGTAGACTTTGGAGTTCGGGTGATTTTTCAAGGAAAGTCTTCTTAAGACCATTGCCACCGGCATGAAAGTACTGCTTAATTGTATCTAAGGCCACGTCAAGAACAGCACATTGCTTAGGTGATAAATTCTTTTCGACTTCTTTTGAAATATCCATTACACCACTTAAAGCACTTTTTACATCCTGCTTGCCAGCCATGTGAGACTTAAATAGACGACCCATATCTTCTATTTTGGCATTAGAGGCGAGGTTTTTAGCATTATCGGTAAGATGTTTAAACATCATCTAAAAATAGTTTAGCAAAAATGCGATGAAAATATTTTTATATCTATAAACTTGTATTTCATACCGTTTTGTCAGTCATTGGAGGTAGTACAATAGTCTTTTCTAGTGTACGCATTACTATTTTCCATAGTTCCTTTAGTAGTCGTTTTAAAACGGTCTTTTCGCAGGATTGTGCGTAAAGCGTTAAGGAGCCATCCAGGAGATCCATAAGTGGCCTCAATACTTCGTCGGCTTCCACCGCCACAGCATTGCGCTGCGCTACTTGATTTTGAGCATTTATATTACCACTTCCGCCACCACCTTTTATGGCAAGCAACAAGTCTCCCAATTCCCGTGCCGATTGCGTTATACGGGGTTCAAGGCTAATGCATTCGCAACATAAGATTTGGTTAAATAACTACTTATTCATTCAGATTCAAAACAAACAATGACAAATAATTTTTAGCAGCATCTATTTTACCTAATAGCGAAAAGACACGCCAAGTCGTCTAAGGCAGAATTAAGATTTTGTTGAAGTTCCTTAAGTATATTTGCCGCATCTTCTTCAAGCTTATCTCCACCCATAGATTCAAACATTTTCTCTAGCTGGACACGCAGTTGTTGAATATTGTTCATTAGTATACATGCCTAAAAGTACATGATTTAAAAAAAAATGTTTCCTTTTATTCCAAAAAATATCGCGAAGCTACATTTGAAGAGCATTATAAGTCATAGTTTAATCAGGGAACTCATTTGCTGAGAATTTTCGAACTGCGTGAAAGTTCTGCCCGACAAACGCAAACACATATTTCTTCGGTTTTCTAAATGTAAAAATCTATTTCAGCAAAGATCGGAAAATTAGTCACACTGAAAGTAATAACCAACAAACACATTTTCTCAGGTGAAAAAAATATCAACCAAGAAGAGCCAAAATATCAGGTTTACACTTTAAGGGCCGATGTTGAATGTGAACCGCACCGAATCATCAGGGTTTTTTCAATTTCAGACTAACTAAGTTTGAATCATGGAAAATTACACAATCGAGCAAAGCGTTAATGTTGTTCAGGCTTATTGTGCAAATGGAAGTGCACTTCGTGGAACGAAGTTCCTTAACGCGGCTTG
Source organism: Sturmia bella (assembly GCA_963662145.1). Taxonomy (NCBI): domain Eukaryota; kingdom Metazoa; phylum Arthropoda; class Insecta; order Diptera; family Tachinidae; genus Sturmia; species Sturmia bella. The sequence continues at coordinate 3,872,065 of OY759173.1, read as the reverse complement.
TTGGTAGCACAGACTACACATATGTATATACCAAAAGTGACGTTTGAAAAGTGGCCATATCATTTGTTTGGGGGCCAGTCAGAAGTGAGCAGTACAGAAAATCGTAGCAATATGAGTTTGTGAGACTAACCAATGTACACAAAAACAAACATAAACAATGAAAAAATGTTGTTGTAAAGTGTTTGGAAAAATATTGGTTTTGTTGTAATTTTTCCGAAAGGTGTAGAAAACATGAATGAAAAGCTTTGAAAACTAAGTTTTAAATATATGCTGTTTTGTTTGCATCAGATTTGCACTGAATTTTTCTAACCATAAATCAAATGTAAACAAATGCGGAGTCAACCAACAGAGACAGCTATACAAAAATTTTCATGTTAGCTGTCCTTCACTGGATGCTCCAGCAGCGCAAGGCTGCCACTTTCATGAAATTTGGCAGAAAATTGGTCATTTTTATAGTCCGGCAGAGCTGGTGACCCTTCCGGTTGTTTTGTGGTTGGTAGTGCAAATTCCCAGATAGCAATTGCGAGATTATTTTTGAAAAAATCACCTAAACTAGGCTTTTAAGACCACTTTGGATAGCTAAAAAAATGATTTATCAGATTCTCGATTAAAAACGATTTGAGAAAGATTCATTGGTGTGCGACTAGTTTAAAAAACAAAAACAAAACCAACTAAATGTGCGGAATCATAAAGTAATTGTCACGAATGTTCGGAATTCGATTGTCTTAAGAATTTTTTTTTGGTATACAGTCAAAGCCCGGTTTAACGAATGATATAATGTTCAGACCTTTCGTTATACCGAGATATTCGTTACATCGAACAGTAATTTTTTTATCTTAAAATTTTGTAAAAGACGGTGGTCCGCGGTTTCAAAAACATCAAAATTTAATTGTATTGATAACTTTGTGGAGAAATAAAACTTTAATTGATATTTTAACGTTTATTTAAGAATTGTTTTTATTTCTAATATGTAAATTCATTAAAAATCATAAATGTGCAAAGGTGCATATATGTACATATTTACTTATATTTGGATGGTATTAACATGTGTAGGTTTATTGTAACATTTCATTCATATTATTAATTTCTTAAGAAATCGACATCACGTTTTCATAATGAACCAGACAACACTACTGAAATTTTCAGGAAAAAAGCAACGCATCACACGCGTTCTTTCAATACAAAGCAAAGAAGCCAAAAACACCCACAGTCATACAATTCTATAAAGATTTCTTGATGTATTTTGCTTTGTCATTCGTTAAATCGATACTCTTTTTTTGCCATTCGCTATATAAGGCAGTTAATGTAAAAGTTTCATTATATCGGATATTCGTTAAACTGAGTATTCGTTATACCGGGCTATTTTGTTTCTTCATTTTTCTTTTGCTTTTGATTATAACGGCACATTTTTTATTTGAATGTCAGAAATTTTTTTGATTTTTAATTATTTCTTTAGCTTAACTCGTTGAGTGGAAACCATAAATTCGTGAAAAAATTAAATTGTAAAAGCAAGAAAATTTAATTTAAAAAAAATGTTATTTAACAAAAAATAAAAATGTCAGCAAAAAAAAAATTAAAAAACTGGCAATAAAAGAAGCCAAAAAATTACTTTTAGACGAATCTCTACAATCAGAGTTATATTCAGTTCAGCTGGGCAGTGAGAATAGTGCTTACCAGAATTGTAGAAGTTCAGAGCAGGTGGTCAGCGAAAACAGTGTTAATGAAGATTCTGGAAGTAATATTTTTGGAGAAAATGGAATAGACGATAAAACACCTGTCCTATGTGAAGAATTGGCAAAATGGGTTACCAAATTTAATATAAGTTTTGTTGCAGTTAATGTAGGTAATCGCTGTGAAGCTTGAAAATAGACAACATCATGATCACATGACTTTTGAAGAGGATTATACCAATTTGAAAAAGCTTCCTTGCTTTAACATAGAGGAATTAATAAAACTCAACCAAGATATTCAAGAAACTGAAGAAAAGCTGAGAAAAAATGTACGTAGTAACTTATTATAAACATATTATAAGGAAAGTATTTTATGTTGGTCTTATTTATTATGCAAATTTTTAGAAAAATCTTATAGCTAAAACCGGAGGTATAGGCGCAACACAATTTATTAGAGCCGCAGTGCGAGAAGTATCTTCAGACGAACTAGCTTCACTTTTTAGTTGGAATTGTACCAGTAATAAGCCGAGCGCCGAGAAACTCTTCCTAATAACACAACTTAAAAGTGGGCTTAAAATTTAATGTAAAAAGCGATGCTAATTGTGTTTTTTGTTATAGATATTTGTCATAGGAGATATAACTCCACTGACAAGGATATGAACACATTGCTACAAAAACACATTGTGCATGCCCCAGATCGCAATCAAAAACGAAAAGCTGTGAACTAAGGGTGATTAATTACCATGTGTTTTTAGACTATGCATTTTGAATATATAATTTTATTTTTATTTTACTTACGTATATGTATTGCATAACTGAATTTGATATTTTTTACCTATTCATTCATATACATATTTCTGAAGGAAAATATTTAAGATATTATATTTCGATTTTCTTCTATTTTATAATTTTGTATTTTAAGCAGTGAACTAAAACGCTAGTTGAAAAGTTACAGACATGGAATAGTTTGCTTTTAAAGCGCGCGTTTTCAAGACTTTTGGTATTTGAGCCTCATGTTTTTAACTGGGGAAATATTTTACTGTGAATTTATTTCTTTAACAATTTTTTTATCTACCAACAGTTTTCTTACGTTTATTTTTCGTTTGTCTGTAAAAATCTGGAACGAAGTAAATACACAATAAAATATTTCCTCATTTCCATGTCTGTAACTTTTCCACTAGCGGTTCAAAAAATTATATGTTTACAGCAATTAATAAAATAGTTCACCACTAAAAATTCATTTTCTTTTAATCTTCACAAGACTGTATGTTCAGCATGAAATATTTAAAATTTAATTTTATAATTTAAGAATCTAATCAACTTATTTTTAACAATAAATCTTGACTCTAAACAAAATTTGAGAAACTTGTCTAATTTTTATCCAAAAATAATTTAAAATATTTAAAATAAGGTGAACATTGGATCAGAGAGAGAATCTGATTTGATAACTAATACGAATCAAAAATGAATCGAAAAGAAATCAAAAGTCAGTGAAAAACGACTGCAGATAAGACTTTAATGTATGTGGCAGCACGACCACAACTAAGAGGACAGGAGTGATTTAAATGATCTGGCAACTCATTTTGTATTTTTCTGTCTCTTTGCTTTTTGCTTGCCGAAGAATTAACACCACGTGTGGTCTAGCTGTATCTTGATAAATAAAGAAATAAAAAAACCGCAAAATATAGTGACTACTTATTATTCCCTATATTATTGGTGACCCCGACGTAAATAAACCATATTCAACACACTAAGAGTATGTCGCTAAATGAAGACAAAATGGAACACCAGACGACTTCAGCCGCAATGGACGTAGTTGCTGCAATAAAAATTCCAATGCCTGCGTTGACGGAAAATGGTGTTGAAGCGTTCTTTTACGCTATGGAATTTTGGTTTGAAGCTTCGGGTATTCAGTCGGATGCTAAAAAATTTAACACTATATGCGCTTCAATACCGCCGACTAGGTTACTGCAATTACGATCTATTATTGACGCAGCTCCTCAAACGAAGAAATACGATTATATTAAATGCAAATTGATCGAACACTTCGCTGATAGCGAGCGACACCGAGTACAACGTGTATTATCCGATATGCCATTAGGTGACCAAAAACCTAGTGAACTGTACAGTGAAATGAAACGTGTGGCAGGAGATTCGTTAAGTCAGACAATATTGCAAGATTTGTGGGTGAGTCGTCTGCCAAATCATATTCAGCCGGCAATTATCGCTGCTAACGTCGACATATTGGAAAAAACCAAAATAGCTGATTCAATTACAGATTCTATGCGTTTACAACAGAATCACGTCAGAGAAATTGCAGCCCCTTCAGCAGAAGTGCAAAGTCTACAAAGTCAAGTGGCGCAACTATCTCGTGACGTGCAGAAAATTCTGCTGAATAACAACCACAAATCTCGCTACCGTCCACGCAGCGTAAGTAGAGACAATAGCTTTTGTTGGTATCACAGCAAATTTGGTGCAAACGCAACGAGGTGCAGACAACCGTGCTCGTTTACTTCTCAGTCAACGTCAGCTGCGAGAAATTTTAACACGCAGCAATGACAACAAATGGCTGATGTAATATCTCATATTTCTGATCATCCTAAAAATATGCAATCATTTCGATTACGAATTTATGACACAGCAACAAAAATTAATTTTTTAAAAGACACTGGTGCGGACGTATCAGTCATACCGAAAGTATTACAGTCAGCCAATTTAAAACCATCAGATACGAAGCTATACGCAGCTAATGGATCTACAATCTCTGTATACGGTGACGTATTACTTAAATTAAACTTAAATTTAAGACGCGATTTTGTTTGGAAATTTTTAATAGCAGACGTTAATCAGGCAATCCTTGGTGCAGACTTTTTGGCGCACTTCGATTTATTAGTAGATTTAAAAAACAGATGTTTGCTGGATCGCCTGACAACCGTAAAAACTAATTGTATGATTGACAAAACGGCACAATTGTCAATAAAGACATTCGCTACGAAAACGCAGTATTCGGACATTCTAGAAAAGTTTGCCGAAATTACACGTCCCGCTCAGCCTGGGTCAGTTTCTAAAACAAGCATTACTCATAAAATAGAAACTACCGGTCAGCCTGTATTTGCGAGACCACGACGGTTGTCATCAGAAAAACTCACAGCAGCCCGAAACGAATTCGAGTCGTTAATGAGACTCGGTATTTGCCGTCCGTCAAGCAGTAATTGGGCTAGCCCACTCCATATGGTTCGCAAACCGGATGGTACGTGGAGACCTTGTGGGGATTACCGTGGCCTCAACGCTATCACAGTGCATGATCGCTATCCTATCCCTTATTTACACGATTTTTCTGTGGTACTGGCCGGAAATTCCATTTTTTCGAAGGTAGATCTGCAGAAGGCGTTTCATCAAGTACCGATTCATCCGAATGACATACCGAAGACTGCAATTACAACGCCTTTTGGACTGTTTGAATTCACACATATGACGTTTGGGCTAAAAAACGCAGCCCAAACATTTCAAAGGTTGATTCATGAAGTGTTACGAGGATTACCTTTTGTTTTCGCCTACTTGGACGATGTTATTATTGCGTCACCTTCAGAAGATGAGCAAATAAAACACCTCACGACAGTTTTTCAACGATTTCAGAATAACAACTTAACAATCAATGTCTCTAAATCTGAATTTGGGTTAACGGAGCTTAATTTTTTAGGACACTTAATCACAAAAGATGGCATTCGACCGCTGCCCGAAAAAGTTGAAGCATTATTAAAATTCCCGCGCCCTATGGTAGTTAAAGAATTGAAGAGATTCTTGGCTATGCTTAATTTCTATAGGCGTTTTTTACCACGAGCACTCGATGTTCAACAAATATTGTTTAATATGATTGACGGAAACAAACGAAACGATACGACGCCAGTAAATTGGTCTAGGGAAACGATAGATGCTTTCGAGAAATGTAAAAGACAGCTCAAGAATGTACAATGCTAGCCCACCCACTGCCCGAGGCTGAGCTTTCATTATGGGTAGACGCTTCAAATTTCGCCGCAGGGGCTGTGTTAAACCAAATTGTAGACAACGTCATACAACCTCTTGCGTACTTTGCGAAAAAGTTCTCATCAGCTGAAATGCGCTACAGTACCTACGACAGGGAGTTAACAGCAGTATATTTAGCAGTGCGTCATTTCAGGTACATGATCGAAGGCCGTACTTGTCACATTTACACGGACCATAAGCCATTAATCTATGCATTTAAACAAAAGCCGGAAAGAGCATCCGATAGGCAGGCAAGGCAATTAGATTTTATCGCTCAAATCACTACTGATATACGTCATGTAGAAGGTGACAAAAATATCGTAGCTGATTTGTTGTCCCGAATTGAGGTAGTCGATGCAGTACGAATCAACTACGATGAATTAGCAGTAGCTCAGTCAACTGATGAAGAACTACAGTCAATTCTAAGTTCCAGTGTGCAGAGTTCATTAAAGCTCAAACCTTTCATCATTCCTGGTAGCTCAAAGCATGTTTACTGTGACACATCTTATGATCGAGTACGCCCTTTTGTTACCAAAGAATTTCGACAAAGATTTCTCCATTCCACCCATGATATGGCACACCCAGGCACGCGTGCTACAGCTAGATTAATGACTGAGAGATATGTGTGGCCAGGTATACAAAAAGAAAGTAAAATCTTTGCACGAAATTGCTTGCATTGCCAACGAAATAAAATAACACGCCATTCTAAAACTTCTTTAATGCGTCGCAAGTTGCCAAGTCAACGGTTTGCTCATTTGAACATTGACATTATAGGGCCTTTTCCTCTCTCGGAAGGCAATCGCTATTGTTTAACAGTGATAGACCGATTTACCAGGTGGCCTGATGCCTTCCCGATGCCGGATATGACTGCAAAAACGGTAGCAGAAACTCTCATTAAAGGATGGATATCACGATTCGGTTGTCCAATCGACATTACGACCGACTTAGGTCGCCAGTTTGAAAGCACACTATTTAAAGAACTCTTGCGTTTGCTCGGAGTACATCATTTAAGAACTACGCCATACCATCCTCAATCAAACGGCATCGTCGAAAGATGGCACCGCACTCTTAAATCCGCCATTTTGTGTCATAACGTTAATGAATGGACTTCATATTTGCCCTTAATTTTGCTGGGACTGCGTTGTACATATAAAGAAGACATCCAAGCGACGCCTGCAGAGCTTGTGTACGGCATCATATTACGCCTACCTGCCGATTTCTTAATCGAAAGCACGTGTGAGTCTGAGGCAGAGTGTGTTAAACAACTCCGTCAAGCAATGAAAAACTTGAGACCAGTCGATTCGGCTTGGCATAATAACACCAAAGTATTTATGCATCCTCATTTAAAATCTTGTGAATTCGTTTTCGTTAGAGACGACTCGGTGCGACCATCTTTAACAGCGCCATATAGCGGACCGTTTAAAGTTATTGAACGGGCATCCAAATACTATACCGTAAACATTTCTGGAAGAAATAACAAGGTTTCAATTGATCGTTTAAAACCAGCATTCACTGCTTCAGTCGGCGAAATCAAGTTGTACCACGGAGTCGCCTCTCAGAGGGGAGTAATGTGGCAGCACGACCACAACTAAGAGGACAGGAGTGATTTAAAAGATCTGGCAACTCATTTTGTATTTTTCTGTCTCTTTGCTTTTTGCTTGCCGAAGAATTAACACCACGTGTGGTCTAGCTGTATCTTGATAAATAAAGAAATAAAAAAACCGCAAAATATAGTGACTACTTATTATTCCCTATATGTATTTTAAATTTGATTCACAACTGAACCACAAATGATTGTAAGAAGGCTCAGAAAGTAGTCAAAATGTGTTGGAAAAGTGAGTCAAAAAAAAAAAAAAAGACTCGCTTGTGCGGAGTCACGGCATGGGTTCCATTTTCTCCCGACAAGACATTCTTTTCTGACTCGAAAGTGAAATCATAATTGATTCTTTTAATTATCCAGAGGAGTCGAAAAATACTTGAAATTGATCAAAAATGTAAAAAAATGCTAGCTGGGTTAGTAGAAATCGTCACAAAAGTGTGTGAGCTGTTTGTATGGATTGGTGTAACTGTCAACAAACACTTGTGTATGATGGGCGGTAAGTAGCGAAACTATTTGGCAGCAGCGGAGACACCAATCAATTAATATCAATTAGTTGTGAAAACGGACACTATCAGTTGTTAGCTGTCGCTGAAGTAAAGTATGTCACAACACAAAACAGCAATATTAAAAAATTTACCAACAGTTGCCTTGCTTCGTTTTGTAGCAGATTGACAAAAAAAAGAAAAAAATACTGCATGTGTCAAAAGTAAAAAAAAAATAAAACGTTCCAAAAATTTAAAGAAGCACATACAATTTAACATCCGCAAATAAAGTACGGCAAACCAATGCTCAACACTTACAACAATTCCGGAAGAAACAGAAAATGATACCAGAAATGGAAACATTGGATTCGAAAGTAGTCAGTAATTAGAATCCGTAACGACTATCCGGTGCCCCGACCGCGCAATCCTTTTTTTTTTTATTAATTTCATCGTCCAAATGTGCATACAATTGGAAAAATCGTACAAAATTTGAGCAAATATTGCTGCTGTTCGCGATAGTGTGGCGGAAGAGCCGTCCGACTTAACTCGTCATCGTGCCCAACAATTGCACCTCCCAGGCTCGCCGTTGGTGAACATTATGAATAAAGAATTGCTTTTACACACTTACAATGTGCAATTGACTCAACAAGTAAAGTCTCTTGAAGACTCCAAGCGTCCTCAATGGTTAGAATGGTGACAAGAAATGGTGACGAGAGTGGATGATCAATTTTGGAAGAATTCCATCTTTCACCTCAAAGGGATTCGTCAATACATATATTATCCAAGAGTGCTTCTTGAAAAACCAATGCACCCAAAGAGTGGCTGTTTCGTGCTTTTTATGTGCTGGTGGCATCATCGGGCCGTATTTTTTCTAAAATGGGGCCGGTCAGGCAGTTACTGTGAATAGTGTTCACTCTCGTAAGATGATGAGACGAATTTATTATGGCCCGACGATATGTGGTTAACTGGCGGCCAAGGTTTGAATCGTTTCTTTGCGCTCATTCAAAAGAAAAGGTGCAACAATTCAAAAGGATGAGATATTTTGAAACATTAACGGCATAGAACCTCAATTATGCATCAGGGAAAATTTAGACCATCGGATGGAGATGTGCCGCCGAGATTGCGGCATACATAATTTTGTTACATACATAATTGAACTATACTAACATTATCGTAAAAAACGAAATGAAAATTTTCATAAATAACACTGTGGAACAAATTCAAGTTAGCAAAAGTTATGTCGATTGTGAGAGTGAGGGGTGAAAAAAGAGGCCAAATTAGAAGACCCATATCGCGGCGTTTGTTTATGTTAGTTCGATTTTTTTTTTTAATCGACCTTCGAACTTTGCAGTCAAATACCGATTTTCAGCATATTGTTTCTTTTTTTTTTTTTTGGCTATAACTCTATATTAAAGAAACGTTATCGGTGGAGACCTGTGGCACAATTAAAATTAAAAAAAAAATTGATTCAGAAAATTTTTCGGGTGCTTATGAACCAAAATGATGGAAAAAAAATTTATTTTTTCATGAAAATCGGGATTTGACTGCAAAGTTCGAAGGTCGATTAAATAAAAAAATTGGAACTAACAGCAAGATACGCCGCGATATGGGTCTTCTAATTTGGCCTCTATATTCACTCCTGTATGTATGTATGTCATGGCGTCATAAAAAACAGCTCTAAAGATTTTGATAAGACTTGGTGTTGAGCAGTTTTCGGGTATGAAAAGATGATCTAGCACGGTCTTGGAGGGTAAAATCGGTAATTCAATGCATCCGTACTCTATCGAGTTAGCACAAAAATCTAGAAGCACCTAAAAGTATGATCAAAATAAATGGACACACATCTGGTACTTTTTTAAATTTTGAGCACTAGCGGAATAAAATGGGTAAAAACTGAATTTCGATACTTTTTTTAACTGCATTTGTCTATAAAACAGGTAGAAGAGGAAAAAACTAAATTAAATTCCCATTAAAAAATAACAAATTAACTTTTTAATTTATTTTTAATGATGACATTTAGGAGGTAAAAAGGGAATAAAAGTAGAATTTTTTTTAATTATATATGTATAAGGTGGCGCAAAAGTAATCCTCCTATCAGAAAACGATATAAATTTTGCGATTGGCCCCTAATGTAAGTTCTATTTTGACATTTGTGTAGTAAACACATGCGAAATATACGTTAATAAACCATGTTACGCTACACTGCTCCAGAACGCGGAATATTGGTGAGTAATGAGGCCCATTTCTATCTTAGCAGGTACGTAAAAAACCAAAATTTACGCTTCTGGGGCACTGAAAATCCGCGTGTAACCCGGAGTCACTACACCCGCTTAAAGTCACTGTATGGTGTGCTGTTTTCGCTGGAGGAGTCCTTGGACCTTTTTTCTTCGAAGACGTCGCGGTCCAAACGGTTACTGTGAATGGTGAGCGCTACAGAGCAATGATCGACGAGTTCTTTTTGCCGCAACTTGATGAATTGGGATAGGAAAACAGGACGATTCTACGGCACACACTGCAAGTGTCACAACCGATATGCTGAAGGATGCATTTTCCGGGCGCCTAATCTCCCGTTTTGGCGATTTGCACTGGCCAGCAAGATCGCCTGATTTGACCGCTGCAAACTTCTTTTTGTGGGGCTTTTTCAAGTCTCGGATTTATGTCAACAAGCCTCAGACTCGTGCAGCTCTTATAGACAATATCCGCAAGAATGTGAAGACCTATCGCCGGAAGTTTTGGCCAATGTGATAGAAAATGCTATAAAAAGGGCTCAAATGACAATCAACTGTGGCGGCGGCCATTTATATGACATCTTATTCTCGACTTGATGTAAAAAAATTAAAAGACCAAATAAAAATAATCCTCAAGAAGAATCAAAGTTTTTCATTTTTTTTTTTTAATTACAGCCAAAAAAAACATCGGAAGGTTATTTTTGCGCCACCCTGTAAGTATCTCCGCGCCTACCACAACCATCAAAAAAACAAACAAACAAATCCAAAAAAATTCCTGAAAGCCTAGCAAAAACATTCAGATAGGTGTCCACTACTTGTTTTCTGAGTTTTAGGGAAGTAAAAAACGGATAAAATCGATAATTCAATAACTCCGGACTTTATCAGGTTGGCGAAAAAATTCAAACATCATCTTAAAATAAGTATAATAAAAAAGAAATGGACACATGTCAAAATGGATTTTGAACACAAACGGAATAAAACAGTTAAAAACTAAATTTTGGTTCCTAGCTAAGTCTTAGCAGTCCACCCGTTTTTGCCTCGGTTTTGTTTTTGCTAATACTTCACTCTCTTGCTCTTGAAGGAAGTGAGTTTATTCTTTCAGTTCCAGTTATTCCCGTATAATCTGGCAGTTCACCCTGAGTCGAGTAACTATAAATACTGTTAAAACAAATAGTATGAGCTTGCAAAAGCACTATTAACTGACTGTTTGTGATTTAATTCGTCCAGCTGAGGTCGCTCTAATGTTAAATTTTGTAAAAATTAACAATTTTAGCTAACAATTGTAATTAAGTTTTCCCCATTTTATATTAAAAGACTTTCAACCGGGTAAAGTTCAACCCTTGGTTGGTCACATTTTTATCAATAGAGCTAAGTGGACTAGTTTATATAGTATGTATTTGTAGTAGGTACTTACTATTCGTTCATCCTTCATGTGTTCAGGAAATTCTTTTTTCACAATATCGGCATAAGCAATTAACACCTTAACGATTGTTTTAGCAAAACGTCTCATGTAACGTTTCCATATTTCAGGATCTGGACACTCGAGTTTGCTAACAACATCGAAGCATTGTGTTAGTTGAGTGAACACATCAACCACTGAATTCGAAAACAGTGCATGTTCGCTGCTTTTTTGAAACTGCATGATGTTTTTGAGAAATATTTAACAAACGCAAAAATAATTAGTATGCATATAAAGGTTTTGACAAACGCAAGAAATAAACTATGATAAATATTTATCATTTATTTTCATATGTCATTACAACCTTAATTTTCGTACAGCACTATTCTTACCCCATCTTTCTTGTCGCGATTAAAGGCCCCATGGAGATACTCCAGCGAAACGTTATCGTTTTCATTTAGCCATTGCATCACGAATGGCTCAAACCAGGCCGGATACTCAGGAACTGCTCCTTTATAAGGTGGAACTTCTTTTACATAGTTACTATACAGCCATTTAACACGAAAATGTAAATTCATGTACTCTGATGATTTACAGAGTCGATGTTGCTCGTGTTCCTCCAGAGCATATTTCATATCGACAGCGAAAAGGCCCCACATAGTTGCGGCAGATAACTGCAATTATGTAATTTATTTATTTTCTAAATTAATCATACACAACAATTTTAGTCGTAAGACTCTGCACTCTTTAAAATTAATGAAGCCTCATTTAAAAACCATCCTACTTATTTTTCATTTAAATTTACTTATTATTTCATTTGAATTTAAATGTTAAAAAATGTACGGAACCCTATCGGTAGCAATAATGATTTTTCCTGTATTGTAACTGTGAAATAATTTATGCGTAATCAACTTTTAATTTTTTTTTTTATTTTTTTATGCTTTTGTTATTTCTGTTCATAATCAGAATTTGATGTGTACAGCAGAATGAATATGATTTTGAATCATCATTAAATTTTTCTGCATTCTCCAAAATGAACAAAAGTTTTTGTGCTGAATAAAATCAAGAAAACTCGTGATTTTGAAGTAATCTGGTGTACAACAGCTTAAGGAAAAAGATGAAGAACACTTTTAAAACCAAAAATTAAATTAAATATCACAAAAAATTAACTCAAACGAAAAAAAAAATAGTTTTGAATTTAAAAATGAACAGCTGTGTATTTTAGCAATGCGAATTTCAGGGATGCCGCATTTTTTATTTCATAATGAATAAGAAGCTATTGACGAAAAATGTAATAATATCACGAAAAAACTATAAAAATACATACATTTATTTGTTTATTGCAGTTTTGTATGGTTCTTTTGTGTTTAATATTAAAAAAAAAGTTTTTATTCTAATTTGTCCAATATATATATATATATATATATATATATATATATATATATATATATATATATATATATATATATATATGTATATATATATATATATGTATATATATATATATATATATATATATATATATATATATATATATATATATATATATATATATATATATATATATATATATATATATATATATATATATATCTGTGGCCACAAGGAATAACAACTAAACTCTATTTTGAGAAGTTTTCAGCAGAGCCTTTTTAAGTTTGAAATTGGTGCCTGAAATCAGGGAATTAAGATCAAGCTAATATTTGTAAGCTCGATGTTAGCAATCTTATTATATTTTAATTTGCAATTCAATTCATAATGAAAAAGCAGCTAACTTAAGAGAAATAAGCAAAACAAATTGTTAAGCTTCTTCCTGTTACGGAAAAGCGACTAAATTTAACTTAGCGTGAACGATTTTTTCAATTCAAATTGTAAATAATAACTTAAGTGGAGTTAGGTCTTGAACATATTATTCTTCACATTTGGAATAACGACCAAATTCGACTTTGTCTTTTACTGGAAACTCGAAAAAAAGCTCAATAATAACTAAACTCGAGTTTGGTTGTTATTCCTAATTTGAAGAATTGTCAATTTAACCTACGGAATAATGACTAAACTCGAGTTAAGCAGACATTTTACGTCTGAATAACGCACGGCACTGTGTGGAATAAAATCCTAATTCTACTTAAGAAACTTTTTTTTAAAAAAATATTGAAGCAAATTGCAATAGGCTGTTATTCCGAAATCATACGAGCAAAATTTCGACTTTAGCTGTTTAGTTTTTTAGGCATAAAGTACTAATTTTTTGAGCTACGATGATAAAATTTTGTGTGGAAGTGCATTTGGATACAGTGAATAAAACAGTAGTAATAACTCTACTTTGTCCTAACTCGACTTTAGCTGTTATTCCTTGTGGCCACAGATATATATATATATATATATATATATATATATATATATATATATATATATATATATATATATATATATATATATATATATATATATATTCATGTACTCTGATGATTTACAGAGTCGATGTTGCTCGTGTTCCTCCAGAGCATATTTCATATCGACAGCGAAAAGGCCCCACATAGTTGCGGCAGATATATATATATATATATATATATATATATATATATATATATATATATATATATATATATATATATATATATATATATATATATATATATATATATATATATATATATATATATATATATATATATATATATATATATATATATATATATATATATATATTGTAATGTCTTTGATGAAGGTGAAAACATAACAGTTTTTAAGAATCTTTATTCAAGAATACATACTTTAAATGTTACAGAAAAATTGAATTGATAAAGAGAGTTAAGCAATGCAGTCATAAAAAACCAGTTTAAGATTTTATTACTGTTTTAAAAAGGAGAAATGGAATAGTATTACCATTGAGCACTAAAAGTACTTAATATATAACACGCTCTCCCTTAAGATGTTATTACCAATGTAACTTTAAATTAGCATTAACATCGCATATGTTTATATAGTTTAATCAGTGCTTTTTGTTAAAACTCTTTATCTTAATCTTAGTCTTAAACTAATTTTATGTAGATTAATAATTCATTCCAAAAATTCAAATAATTTTAATTTCTTTGAAGAGAATTAAAATGTTAGAATGTTTAAGTTTGTTTACCAAAATTTTTTTTTTGTTGTTACATTTTTAATACTCTTCCATCACGACGTGGCCGTAATGCTCTTTTTAGATTTCCAGTTTGATTAAGATTATTTTGTAATACATGATCAGAGCTTTGTGGAGTCATCTGAGTTTCATCCCGCTGTCTGGGTGATGTTGTAGGGGTGGAAATATCATCTTCAGTTGCTCCCTGTATTTCAGCAGTTGGAATTTCACCTTCTATTGTATTTTGACTTCGAATTTGATCTAAATGCCGTTTTATTATTCTATTGCTATTCTGTATAATGCATCTATATGATCGATGACCTATCTTTTCTTTTATTTTTGCAGGAGACCAACTTGGTTTATTTGGATTTGTATAATCACGAATTAATACCTGTTGACCTTCGCTGAATTCTTCCTTTCTTTTGCCTTTATAGTTCATAATAGCTTTTTCTTGATTATCTAAGATTTTGTCTTCAATCAATGGAGGTTTGAGTGCACTAAATCTTGTTTTTAGTAATCGACCAAAAAATATTTTCGAAGGTGATTCACCTGTTACGCAGTGTTTAGAGTTCCTATAATCACATAGAAATCTATTTATTATAGTATCCAACTTAACATTTTTGTCAGATTCTAACGCTGCCCCTATAGATTTTTTTATAGATTTTACTAAATTTTCTGCTTGACCATTCGTTGAAGGGTGACCAGGTGCAGTTAATATATGCCTTATATTATTATAAGCTAAAAATGTACTAAATTCGTGTGACGTAAACTGTCGACCATTGTCACTAACTAGTGTGTCAACAAGACCATATCGGCAAAAAAGTTCACTCATTTTGTTAATAACAAATGAAGTGGTTATTTCCTTCGTTAAAAAAATTTCAATCCATTTGGAAAAAGAGTCTATAACTACAAACAAATATTGGTTCTTTACAGGACCAGCAAAATCAATATGGATTCGACTCCAAACAGCGCCTGTTGATTTCCATGGAATAAGACTACTTTTCTCAGGATTAGGCTGCATTTTCTGACAAGGTAAACAATTTTTAATCATCCTTTCGATGTCATCATCAATTTTAGGCCACCAGACATATGAACGTGCCAGAGCTTTTGTTTTAACAATGCCTAAATGAGATGAGTGTAGTTCGTTTAGTATAAGCTTGCGAAATTTTTGAGGAACTACAACTCTATATCCCCATAGTATGCAATCGCTCTGAACAGTAAGTTCTACTACTTTACTCCTAAAAGCATCAAATTCCTTGCCTTTTAATTCAGCAACTACCCCTTTCTGAATAGCTTCGCTTAATATTGATAACATTGGATCACGCCTGGTTTCTTTTCCTATGTTCTTATAACACAAATTTAAGTAATTATTGTTTTCAATAAAATTGATATAATTGCTGCCTTCAAGGTTTTCCTTTGTATCGTAATTTGCTTGCGGCATCCTGGATAAACCATCAGCCTCATTGAAAGTTCCTTTCACATATTTTATGGTATAATTAAAACCGGATAAAATAAGAGCCCATCTTTGAACTCGAGCTGCAGCCATAATAGGCAGGCCCCTATTTTCACCAAAAATTGACAACAAAGGTTTGTGGTCAGTCTGAAGTGTAAAATGGATGCCAAGTAAATACTGCTTCAGTTTGGTCACCGAAAATATTATTGCAAGGGCTTCCTTTTCAATTGCACTGTAATTGTGTTCACTTTTGGAAAGTGCTCTCGAAACAAAAGCAATTGGTTTTATAGAATTACTGAACTTGTGCGATAAAACACCAGCAATAGCATTATTTGAAGCATCTGTAGATAAGATAATCGGAAGTTTCGGATCAAAATGTACCAAAACGTTTTCCGAAGCAATATCATTTTTTATAGCTTCATATGCACGTTGACACATTGGTGACCAGAAAAATTTATGGTTCTTCTGTAATAGTTCGTATAAAGGAAACATTTTCTGCGCAAAATTTTAAATAAATTTAGAATAGTAATTAACCATTCCTACAAAGGCTCTAACTTGAGATACATTTTCTGGAACAGGTGCATCAAGTACACTTGCAATACGTTCTTTTGTTTTGCTTAGCCCATTCTTATCAATAACAAATCCCAGATAAGAAATTTTCGGTTTAAAAAACTCACATTTATTTATATTAAGCTTCAGACCAGCGTATTTTAGTTTTGCAAGTACAATCTTCAGAGTTTTTATGTGATCGTGTAGATCCTTTCCTGTTATAGTTATATCGTCTTGATACACAACTACTTGTGGGATATCCCTCAATAAGCCTTCAATTATCTTTTGAAAAATCGCTGCAGCGGGCTTTATGCCGAATGGCAAACGTTTCATCTTAAACGTACCTATATGAGTACTCCAAGTACACAACTTTTGGGAGTCATCGTCAAGCACAAGTTGATAATAAGCATTAGATAAATCTAGCTTAGTAAAAAGTTCACCTCCAGTAAGTGAAGTAAAAATTTCATCAATACGAGGAAGAGGGTACTTAAAATCATTTAAAAATTTATTAATGGTGAGCTTATAGTCTCCACAGATACGTAGTTCTCCATTAGGCTTGAGTATTGGTACTAAAGGAGTACCCCAGTCAGAACTCTCAACTGGTTCTAGAACATCTTTCTTTATTAATTCCCGCAACTGCATTTCAATCTTGCTCTTCCACGCTAGTGGAACTGGGCGAGGCTTAAAAAATATAGGAACTGCAGAGTCTTTAATCGAAAGAGAAACTTTTTCTAATTTATATGTTCCTAGTTGTTCATTAAAAATATCTGAAAATTCATTTTTTAATTCTTTAATAATTACTGAAAAATCATTGTCTATGACTGAGTTCACTTGAGTAAGCTCAAAGTTGAACGCTCTTAAAAAGGAGCGGCCTAACAAACAAGGCTTTTTAAAGTCTGAAACGACTACTCTAATATTTCTAGTAACACCACGGTATCTAATTTTAGCATCGAACTCACCTAATATTTTAATTCGATTACCGCAGTAGCCAACATACGGAATATTACACTGCTTAAGAACTTTGTTACCACAGAATTTTTTGTAAAATTCCATTGAAATTAAATTACAAGGAGCACCTGTATCACACACCATCTCCACATCCACTCCATCAAAATTTATGGGGAGGGAATATAACTCAGATGTTTCGCCACTAGCTAAACTGTAAATAGAAAAATCAAAATTTTGGAAATCATTACTTTCTTCTACATCTGTTACAAAGCTTATAGGTTTTTTTTGTTTAGAAATGCATACACTAGCTAAGTGGCCAATTTTACCACATGAATGGCATTTGTAATTTTTAAATTTGCAAGCCTGCGATGTGTGATTTCGCCAGCCACAATGAATGCATGTCTCCTTGTGTTTCCTGTTGTTATTAAAATTTACGTTTGAACTTCTGCCGTTAATTGTATTGAATCTATCATTCTGGCCTTTAGTACTATTAAACTTTTTTCTATCTCCTCCGGACTTTGGTCTGCTATTCCTTACCAAATTTATAGTAGCTTCATCATTTGTCGTTTTTAATGCGAACTTTGTTTCCCAAATCATAGCTTTTTTTAAGGCTTCTTCAATGGTTAGCGTGTGGCTTTCCTCGCACATTCTTTCAAACAGCTTACCACTTAACCCCATTATAAATTGGTGTGAAACAAACGCGCTTAGATCGCTTCCGAAATTGCAATTAAGTGCCAATTGCTTAACTCGAGCAAACCACTGTGCGACTGATTCATTTTCATCTTTGTGTGAAGAATGGAATTTTTTTCTTTCACTGAAAGTTATTCCATTTCTCCTTTTTAAAACAGTAATAAAATCTTAAACTGGTTTTTTATGACTGCATTGCTTAACTCTCTTTATCAATTCAATTTTTCTGTAACATTTAAAGTATGTATTCTTGAATAAAGATTCTTAAAAACTGTTATGTTTTAACCTTCATCAAAGACATTACATTTGGCGACGATTAAATAAGTTAATGTTGAATTTCAACATACATTTTAAGGCTGCGTGTATTAAAATATTTAATGTAATAAACCTGCGAATTTCGCATTTTTAAAGCTATAAAAAGATTTGAAAGAGGTCAGACAGTATAAAAAGTAAAAATGACTACAAATCAAGAAGACTTCCATCAAAATTTGGCAGTCAATAGAACTATTGTCGCATCAAGTGTCTCAGAATTTATACCAGAACGAGACTCTTGGTTTTTATGGAAAGAGCGTCTCGATATACACTTTTGTGAAATAAACTGCAACGAAGACAATATGAAAAAGGCAATTTTATTAAAATCAGTTGGGGCTGTACCATATAAATTACTTCACAGTTTATGCAGTCCGAGTTCACCCGTATCAAAAACTTACAAAGAACTATGTGAAATAATGTTGAGACACTACACACCACCTGTAATAACTTTCAGTGAAAGAAAAAAATTCCATTCTTCACACAAAGATGAAAATGAATCAGTCGCACAGTGGTTTGCTCGAGTTAAGCAATTGGCACTTAATTGCAATTTCGGAAGCGATCTAAGCGCGTTTGTTTCACACCAATTTATAATGGGGTTAAGTGGTAAGCTGTTTGAAAGAATGTGCGAGGAAAGCCACACGCTAACCATTGAAGAAGCCTTAAAAAAAGCTATGATTTGGGAAACAAAGTTCGCATTAAAAACGACAAATGATGAAGCTACTATAAATTTGGTAAGGAATAGCAGACCAAAGTCCGGAGGAGATAGAAAAAAGTTTAATAGTACTAAAGGCCAGAATGATAGATTCAATACAATTAACGGCAGAAGTTCAAACGTAAATTTTAATAACAACAGGAAACACAAGGAGACATGCATTCATTGTGGCTGGCGAAATCACACATCGCAGGCTTGCAAATTTAAAAATTACAAATGCCATTCATGTGGTAAAATTGGCCACTTAGCTAGTGTATGCATTTCTAAACAAAAAAAACCTATAAGCTTTGTAACAGATGTAGAAGAAAGTAATGATTTCCAAAATTTTGATTTTTCTATTTACAGTTTAGCTAGTGGCGAAACATCTGAGTTATATTCCCTCCCCATAAATTTTGATGGAGTGGATGTGGAGATGGTGTGTGATACAGGTGCTCCTTGTAATTTAATTTCAATGGAATTTTACAAAAAATTCTGTGGTAACAAAGTTCTTAAGCAGTGTAATATTCCGTATGTTGGCTACTGCGGTAATCGAATTAAAATATTAGGTGAGTTCGATGCTAAAATTAGATACCGTGGTGTTACTAGAAATATTAGAGTAGTCGTTTCAGACTTTAAAAAGCCTTGTTTGTTAGGCCGCTCCTTTTTAAGAGCGTTCAACTTTGAGCTTACCCAAGTGAACTCAGTCATAGACAATGATTTTTCAGTAATTATTAAAGAATTAAAAAATGAATTTTCAGATATTTTTAATGAACAACTAGGAACATATAAATTAGAAAAAGTTTCTCTTTCGATTAAAGACTCTGCAGTTCCTATATTTTTTAAGCCTCGCCCAGTTCCACTAGCGTGGAAGAGCAAGATTGAAATGCAGTTGCGGGAATTAATAAAGAAAGATGTTCTAGAACCAGTTGAGAGTTCTGACTGGGGTACTCCTTTAGTACCAATACTCAAGCCTAATGGAGAACTACGTATCTGTGGAGACTATAAGGTCACCATTAATAAATTTTTAAATGATTTTAAGTACCCTCTTCCTCGTATTGATGAAATTTTTACTTCACTTACTGGAGATGAACTTTTTACTAAGCTAGATTTATCTAATGCTTATAATCAACTTGTGCTTGACGATGACTCCCAAAAGTTGTGTACTTGGAGTACTCATATAGGTACGTTTAAGATGAAACGTTTGCCATTCGGCATAAAGCCCGCTGCAGCGATTTTTCAAAAGATAATTGAAGGCTTATTGAGGGATATCCCACAAGTAGTTGTGTATCAAGACGATATAACTATAACAGGAAAGGATCTACACGATCACATAAAAACTCTGAAGATTGTACTTGCAAAACTAAAATACGCTGGTCTGAAGCTTAATATAAATAAATGTGAGTTTTTTAAACCGAAAATTTCTTATCTTATATATATATATATATATATATATATATATATATATATATATATATATATATATATATATATATATATATATATATATATATATATATATATATATATATATATATATATATATATATATATATATATACATATATATATATTGTTGCGGATTTTTCTAAACACGCTGAGTTTTCAATTAGAAAACAATCGAAAAAAAAAATAACGAGTCTTTAAATAATAATAGCATTTTTATTGTACTTTAAATCCTTAGAATATAGAGATTTTTCAAATTGCATACATGGGTAACCTTCCCAAATAAATAGCATGATATAGATTTTTTTTCAGTCAGTCAATTCTCATATTTTAATTTTATTATCTGCCAGTAAATTGGTATGTTTGTACAATTCATTGTAAAACGTAACACTCCAATCACAATACATTCGTCTTTTTCAAGCAGACGGTAATTTAATTTGCTTCTGTAATAAAAAAATCTCTCTGAAGTTGATCACGCCACCCTGGAAGTGTAATAAAAAAAAAATAAAAAAAATACAGGATTGAAAGAAAAAACGGGAACATTTTTTCTCAGCTAGTTACATGCTTACAGAAAAGAACACGGCAGATTGCGATTGCGAAGTCGAGAAGACACGTTCGGTGACGGAAAGTGTTAAATCATATAGAAAAGAAAATAATTAGCATAAAAATAAAAAAGAAATCTGCAACGTCTCATATGATTTTTCCTATTGGCTATTGAGAAGTTTATGTCCAAACCCATGAAAGTTATTTAAAAAACCACATGGCCTCCAACTGTACCATGCACTGGTAACACCACCACTTGGAGGATGTTTTGCTTTTGAGAAGATCATGGAGGACCTGAGCACGGTGCATTAACCCTAGCCTTCTGACGAACAATTTAATTGGAACCACTTTCATAAAAACATTAAGTATATTTTACCTTTTAATTTCCATGTGTTCTATAAGCCTACATCACGTGTAATTATTGCCTAACTAAGACTAATCTTAAAATGTAGCACTATATCATAATATACTATGGACAAAGAATCATAATAGAAAAATAAAAAAATATGACATTAAACTTATTTCGGTCAAGTTGTAATTGAAAAGAAAAATAAATAAATGAATAAGTGACTCGCTTAACCAGCGCATAATAAATTTACATATAAGGCCCATATTATTAAGCGGAAAACCTGAACTTACTTCCAGTTAATTTTAATACGACCTGCTACTTCCTAAAATTATTAATAAGTTTGTCAAATATGTTTCATTTCATAACAAAAACTAAACCCTAAATTTTGAATAAATGTAAATTAGTTGAAGAAATAACTAACTACCCTTTTGCCTAAAATATTATGAAATGAAGCATATCGTTATTTAGACATTAGTAATAGAATCATTAGTATATAAAAATAACCAATGAAATCTTTTTTTTGACTTTTTTTTTACTAACATATTTTTTTGAGAGTATAAAATATTAATATTGTACTATTCTACATAATTATTTTTTTTCGCATGTTAAGAAATGTGCATTTTCTACAGAATCATTTAGCTCCTTTAGAAATTCGAGCAACAATAACAACAACATCTTCATGTACGTCAGACTGCTGGGCCCAACATAAGAGACATGATGATATTTCAACATTTTGTGAGTACAACTTATGTTAAATTAATTTGTTTATGTTAAACGTAAGAGAATATATCACTCAATGTGCATCTCTATTGAAAGAATAAAGGCCGTGTCAGATAAAACTTTTGCTTCGCGTTGCGTTACATACACGCTTTGACATTTAAGATAAATGTACAAGTTTATATGGCACTTGCTTGTCACATAAATTTTATTTGACGCAAAGCAAAGCAAAAAGTTGGGCATCTTTCATCTTTTTGCACGCTTTGACAATTAGCTGCTTTCATTTTCTTTTATTTTCTCTTGGCGTCAACAGATATCAAAAGAAAATTCCAAAAAAATAAATAAATTTTATAAATTTAATGAATAAATTCATTTGAAATATATAATAAACAAAACTACAAATAAGTACATATATAAAATATTTTATATATTCAACATTTTATTCATAAACAAACAATGCGCGGGTCTTGTCAAAATTTTTATTGTGACACACTTTTTGTTTTACGCCTTTTATTCAAAGTTATAAACGTCACGCAAAGCAACAAAGTTTTATCTGACACGGCCTTTAGCCTTAAAACCCTGTCGCTATTGATTCGTCATCAACTTGTTCATAATTTATAATTTTAATTAACATTTTTTTTTGCCTAAATAATATTTTAAACTCTCTTGAACTGTGGGAAGAAATTTATTAGCATTTAAGTTCTCAAATGTACTGAGTCATATTATAACTCTCCAATAATTGATAGATTGATTTCATGTTATTTGACATTTTTTTTTCTATAAGTACTATGAGTTGGGTTTTTGTTATTAAATTTGTTTGATTAAATCTTCTCAATATGAGCTGCTGAGTTTTTTTTTTTCTTAATGGGGGGGATTGCCAAGCTAAGAAGTTTTAGATATGTATAGATAAGATATGAACAAAAGGGGACAGAATAATCATACGGGTAAAATATTCTGTAATGATGTTAAACTAATGGGAGGGAAAATTGTACCCAACGTCGCACTCCATCTCGCGGCGGCACAAATTATGGACTTGTTTACGTTTCGTTTTAACTCGAAGGTTTCTGGTTGAAATGCATTGTGAATTTTATTTTCCTCTGTGGTATTGGATGGCATGAAAAGAGTTTTTTTTATATGCTTACGCGTATCGCAAAACGGGTTAAGAACTGAATCTACCATTGAGCTACCGGAAAAATCTATATCATGCCTCTTAACGAAATTTGCTGACTTTTTTTTCCAAACTAGTGACGCGTAACAATATATATATGTATATATCTATATATATATATATATATATATATATATATATATATATATATATATATATATATATATATATATATATATATATATATATATATATATATATATATATATATATATATATATATATATATATATATATTAGTAGAAATCGTCACGAAAGCGTGTGAGCTGTTTATATGTATTGGTATACTTTCGACAAGCCATTGTGTATGGTAAATATTAATTAGTTGTGAAAACGGACACTATCAGCTGCTAGATGTCGCTAAAGTAAAGTATGTCACAGCAAAAAACAGCAATATTAAAAAATTGGCCAACAGTTGCTTTTCTTCGTTTTGTATCAGATTGACAAAAAAATACAGCATGTGTCAAAAGTAAAAAATAAAACGTTCGAAAAATTTAAAGAATCATAAAATTTCAAAAACAACACAAAATAAAACATACAGATTTCACCTTGTATTACATTCATAGATGAAACAAAAACGGGGGTCCCCCGACCGCATATCTTTTTTTTTTCTTCCATGTCGTGTTATGTAAACTCATTTTCTCTTTTTGATTTGTCGAAATGTTTACTTCGTACAAAGTTTTGCTTTATTTCAGTATGTTAAGTACATATCCAGTCAATTTTTTAAATTTGTAAAAATATTTTTTTTTAATTTTCAACAATTTTTTATTTCAGAGCTAAACTGTCAAACAGTTCATGCTTGGTCGAAACATGAACATAAGCGGTCTTAATCAGATATGAGCGATGTTCGATATCATGTTCATACCAAGTTCATGGGTTGTGGTGACCCCCAGTAATGTGTGATTTGAAAGACACTTTTGCACTGTTTCTACTTACACTCTTGGTCTACTCTGATACGAACGTATATTTTTATAAGTATACCCGCTAGCTGTAGTAACTAGTTTTTAACTAGGAGTTTCATTAGTTACTTAGTAACCAGAACTAGTTACCACCAAATGTATTTTAAGCTATAAATTCTGTTTACTGCAACATCGCGATGTCATTGCAGGGGGACAATTCTATACTCTCTGCATTACCAATATCTAGTTCAGTAACCAATTACTTAAGTAATCAAAAATTACTAGTTATTTGACACCATTTCTGGAGATAAGTAATCAGCTAAATTGATAGCTACAAATTTCTAGGTAGTTGGTTCAAATTATCTAGTATAGTAATTAGGTAATTTAAGCGCATTTTTTATTAAACAAAATATTTTTATTTAAACGAATTTTAAGGCAATTTAAAAAAAAAATATAACATTGTCATAAAGAATGCACAAAATAAACTTAAAATAATTTATTAGTTTTATGAAGTAAGTACATTATTTGAAGTAAAAATATTAATTATTTTTGGTGTTAGGTACTATTATCAACTGTTGGTTTTGAAATACATTTATATTTAAACTGGCGATTTTTCTGTCTTTGCATTGCCTTGTGAATTTTCTCTTCTGGTGATCCAACAGTACTGTCGTTTTGAAGTGACACAGCTTCAGAGATTAATAAGATGCAATATACATAAAAGGTCTATTTAATGGTTATTGCACTACATATACCTGAGATTAAGTATGTGTAATTGATAAAACCTTCCAATTTCCATTCTAAAAGTTTCTGACAAAAAAGCAATCCAGCTACAAATAGGATTTATAACTATATAAAAAAGACTATTGATTACTTGCTAAACAAGCGGGTATATTTACACACACACAAATATATAAAGGGTGTTTTGAACTTGCGGTGTATAGAACTTTAAGTTGCAATAAAAAAACGATGGATTATTCGATTGACATGAATTTTATTTATCCGAAAGATAATCTTGTGGCATTCCATTTTAAATATGATTCCTGGCATATGACCGCCACGACTGGCGCGGATGTAGTCCAATCTGGACGTCCAATTTTCGATGACTTTTTCCAACATTTGTGGCCGTATATCGGTAATAACACGGCGAATGTTGTCTTCCAAATAATCAAGCGTTTGTGGCTTATCCGCATAGACCAATTATCTTACATAGCCCCACAGAAAGTAGTCTAGCGGTGTTAAATCACAAGATCTTTAAGGCCAATTCAAAGGTCCAAAACGTGAAATTAGGCGGTCACCTAACGTGTCTTTCAATAAATCGATTGTGGCACGAGCTGTGTGATATGTTGCGCCGTCTTGTTGAAACCACATCTCCTGGACTTCATGGTTATTCAATTGAGGAATGAAAAAATAGTAATCATGGCTCTATATAGATCACCATTGACTGTAACGTTCTGGCCATCAGCGTTTTTGAAGAAGTACGGACCAATGATTCTACCAGCCCATAAAGCGCACCAAACAGTCAGTTTTCCTGGATGTAACGGTGTTTCGACATACACTTGAAGATTAGCTTCACTCCAAATGCGGCAGTTTTGTTTGTTGACGTAGCCATTCAACCAGAAGTGCGCTTCATCGCTAAACAAAATTCGTTTATGATAAGTCGGGAACAACGGCAATCTCGTTTTGCACTAAAATCGCACTATTTGCAAGCGTTGTTCAGACGTGAGTCTATTCATGCTGGGGGGCAAATCACCGCATTCGAAATCGAGTCTTCTTTCGTGTCTACAAATATTTCGACGGCTGCAATTTTTTGGATCACAGTATTCGATCGCAATTTATATTGTCTACTACTATTTTTTACATCGCAGTACGCATTTGACAATAAAGAAACAAAACGAAAAAGGAAAACAAAATATAAATAAATTGGTAAAAAACTGAAAGATAAATGAATCCAAATTTGTTTTATGTTTCTCATCTTCTGAATCGGAGGATGAGTCCAATATTGCCATTGTAAGTAGGAACATTCGTGACAAAAGCAATCCTTTTTTATTGCCAGAAGCTGAGTAAGTTTCGAGTTTAAAGTAAAAGATTAGAACTAAATGTTTCATCGTTTGTACATAGATTCAAAAGACGTGTTCGGCTCTCTAAGGAAGCTTCTGAATACGTTTTATCGGAAATAAATATCTCTGGTCACATGTCGACGAGCGTACCACCCGTATTGCAGCTTGCCGCTACATTGTCCCTTTTGGCCAGTGGCAGCCTTTAGTACACGGCCGGGAATTATTTTTTAGTGCTGTTGGCACAAAGACCTATGTGCAAAGCGGTGAAAAGTGTAACAAATGAAATACACTACTTAGTGGAAATTTTTTTCTTGGTATTCACTTTCCCTAAAAACAATACAATTTATATTTTTCAAATTATTTCTTTAATTTTTTGTCACTTCTTTGCTATTTTATTTGTTTTGCTGCTAAAAGCTAAATTTTATTTGTTTTCGATAGTGTAGTAACAATCGAGTACAACATCGATTAGATGCGTTTCGATAACGAGTCCTGTGATCCACGTTAACAGCATTTCGATGACAAAGCACTCGATTGCGAATGCGGTGAATTGCCCCCTGAATTGCCAAACCAAACTGAGAATAAGTCACTTGACAGCTGTTAAATCGGTGGCCATCTTGAACAGTAATGCCAACTTAAAGTTCTATACATCGAAAAAACACCCTTTATATGCACACATAAATATGAACATATGTACATACATAAATATTTGTTTCTGTAAGTATATACATACATATGTACATATTTTCTTGAGCCAAAAACCTGTCTGGCTGGATAAATGCGCACGCACACACGTATGTATATGCATTTATATACACACATATTTTGTTTGTAAAACTAAAGTTTTTCTTATAAAAAATCTGCCAAACACATACATACATACGTAAATATGTACACGTGCATTCATAGATGTTGCAAAATCGGGTTTTTGTGCCAATTATTGTGTATGATATCGAAACCCATTTCCCTATAAAATGTCAAACCTCCAGTAGTAAAACTAAACTGTTACGCTCAATCGTTTCCTAAATTAGTATTTTTTTTTTTTTTTTGGTTTTGCACTCAAACTAACCATGTGTTTATAAGGCTTACCGGTTTCTGACAACTTTCATTTAAAGTATAACTTAATTAATGCATTTATTTCTATGCACATACATATATACACATGTATGTACGCGAAACTATCGGATCAAGTTGATTTCGTTAGCAGTGCACTGTTTGCAGGCTGAATACGAAAACACCTCCAACATTTTGCAGTTTTGTAATGTTTTTGTCAAATTAAGATTTTTTTTATCCCAGTAAAAATAAAGTGGACTGTTTTTGGTGAATCCCAAACACTTTTTTGGCAATGCATGTATGTATGTAAGTGCATATTAAATACATACGAGTACATACACATATTAACTGGCTGCGTGATGGATGACGAGTCATATTTCACCGTCGAAGGCAACGAATGGCAGCCAAAATATTATTTTGAAACTTCTAGTCACAAAGCAACGGAAAAAGCTAAATTTATTATAAGACCAAGTTTCCGTGGGGTTTTTAGCTTTATTTCCCAGTTTATAACAATTTCTTCCATAAATACTCCCACTCGATAGCAAAACAACAAGTGCTTGGTTTTGACATTTGTGTTCGCAGTGCAGCTGACATAATCGGATTAACGTTTTATCGACTTGTCAATCAAGTCATCGTTCGAATAAAAGAACGTCATAGAGGAACACAAAACAATTTTCTTTCGCTTAGAAGGCGAACAATCGCACGACTTCGAAGTTGAGGAAGAGGCAGTAAGTGTGTTCGACATACGTTACCCCGGGATCCCACGAAAAGTGTTTCTTGTGTTGAAAATTGTGTAATTTGGTTAACTGAGAACGCTCATGAGTGAGTAAAATGTGTTTCTCATTCTAGAAAAGTTTACCCGTACTTTTTATACCCTTTGCCAAAAGGGTATATATAGATTTGTCACAAAAGACCAGTTTTCGGGCACCGATTGTGAAACCACCAAACACTTTATTGACCTAAATCTTACTTTAATCGTGTCATAAATGTCCCCTCTGCTTTGGTATTGGAAATAAGCATAATTGGGCTTATAATTACTGAGATATAGACAAAAAAACATAGCACAATTTCTTGCCACATGTATTGTTTAAAAAAAAATACAAAAAGTAAAAAGAGCAAAAGCAACCAAGCGGAGTCGAACCAGCAAGTGCGGGTTGACAAGCAGCTTACACTACCATTCAGCCACCGCCGCTTGTTGATGATGTTGGCATTTTAGGTGTATATACATATGTAGAAATTTACCCTTTGTCTTATAGGTTTGATTTTCATTTAGCCAAACAAACCAGAAATGCGAAAGTTTGTACAATTGAACTTTGTCAAAACTATGAAAATCTGTGTATTACACAGAAAAAAAAAATTGTATATATGAAAACTTCCTGATATCAATATGTATAAAATAGGATTCCTATGAAAGTTAAGAAAATTGTACAACATTATTACTTCAAATTGGTTCCAACAATGATTTTGGTAAAAAAATGCCCCTTTGCTAACGCAAACTAAGACTTCGTAATACAAATACTACACCTGATCAACTTTCATTACATTTATAATATGATAGATAATTTATTTTCTCTTTGTTTTCCTTCGACAAGTTAACTTGTCAATATCCACATGTAATTATGTATAAATGTTATGACGCATGTGCATTCCTTATTGGTTTCTTTTTCTTAGCCACAAATAATATTAAGTAAAAAATATAAAACGTATGGTTTTTATAACTAAAAAAATGTTGCCTCATCAACAATTTCCACAGAATAAATAAACATCAAACAGAAAAGTGACATTTCACACCATGATATAATACAGGTACTGCCAAAATCAATTGTAGTAAGAATTTCGTTACGGGTGGATATCAAAATATGTAGTGTCATTTTTGTATGTTAATAATTATCATGATGGCGGTGTTATAATATATAATAATTTTAAAAAGAACCTTCTTGTATCAACTTTCAAAAACTAACGCAGACACAAACAAAAACTACAATATATACTTTTTACTGTAAATTTTAATTTTGTTATTGAACTTCTGTGTTGTAATACATTTATATTAAATTACTTTTTCAGGCTCAAGTTCAACCCTTGGGTTTTCACTACTTTTAATCAATATCAATTAAGTAAAGAAAAGTAAAATTTATTTGCTAGGTGGACTACCGGCTGTTTCTGGGTAGCAAACACCCTTCATCAGCACCCTATGAACTTTGGACGTGTCAAATTTCACAATTTTGGCACAGCCGCTTTAACCACTCGGCAACCAAAGCTCACGCAATTCCACTTTCTGTTTGTATACTTAATTAACATTAACCAAAGCAATGATATTTTTGCAGTCTTGGACGATATTTGTCGTCTCAGAAGACTGTTGCTCTCTGTTTATATGAAAGCTTTTTAATACATGTTCTGTTATGCATCATTGAGATCTAGATGCTCTTTTATTGATACAATTTGAACATTTACGCCATGCCCTGCGTTATTAACATTTTACTGTAAATTTTAGTTTTGTTATTGAACTTCTGTGTTGTAATACATTTATATTAAATTACTTTTTCAGGCTCAAGTTCAACCCTTGGGTTTTCACTACTTTTAATCAATATCAATTAAGTAAAGAAAAGTAAAATTTATTTGCTAGGTGGACAACCGGCTGTTTCTGGGTTGCCGAGTGGTTAAAGCGGCTGTGCCAAAATCGTGAAATTTGACACGTCCAAAGTTCATAGGGTGCTGATGAAGGGTGTTTGCTACCCAGAAACAGCCGGTTGTCCACCTAGCAAATAAATTTTACTTTTCTTTACTTAATTGATATTGATTAAAAGTAGTGAAAACCCAAGGGTTGAACTTGAGCCTGAAAAAGTAATTTAATATAAACAATATGTACTGTTCGACGGGCTGAATTGACTTTAGGTTATTATAATATCTAAATTAGAAAAAAAAAACTTTTGCAGCATGGGATATAAAACATAATAGGTACTAACCGCCTGATTCATAAATAAAACTGCAAATAATAAGTAAGCTGAAATTGACCGAACTATAGTCTTACACTTTCAGTAAGGATTATTTCCTACTAGTTTTTATTAATTACGAACTTTTGATGACGATATTTCTAAAGACGTTTCTAAACGTCTATTAAGGAGTAATATTTAAATAATAAAAAAAATTAAATCGGGTGTTTTGCGAAATAGGTCAGATGTTTTGTCAGGATAATAGTCACAGCAGCTCGCCAAATAGCTCAAATAATTACGTCTTCAAAATACAGTCATATGATTTAAATAACTGGAGTAAACTTTAGTTGTTATGTTGAATGTCCATAGATTTTTTCCATGGGGAATATGGGAACAATTTTTTAGTACTGTTAACTTATTCAAATATTGCTTAAAATAAATAAAAATTGTAGGCACCAGCTTATTTATCCGTGAACCCCTGTGCCAAACTTCAATAAATGCTTATAAAAAAAATAAAATTACAAATAATTCTTTCTGCGTGCGTTGGTAAGTTAACCCTCAATTTTTGACTTGGATTTTAAATGCCATTTCAATTTAAATTTGATTTAAATACAAAATTGAGTCAAACAGTTGCTATTTAAATCAAACTTAAACGGCCTGCCATGCCCATTTAAAATCGATTTAAGTTTTTCGTACTGCCATTTGATTTTGACAGTTTGGTTTTGTTCTGCAAATGAAGAAAATTGCACATCTCTTTTTTGTTTAATTTGATTTTTTATTATTTGCGGAAGGTAATCAACTTCTGTGGCAGTGAAATTGGGAGTCCTTTTATCAATTTTGCTACTCATTTTAATAATCTTTACAAAACAATTTATTTTCTAAACTTTTCACAATTTCACTTGCTTTCAAATTTGTTTAAACAGCTGTTTTTTATTGAGTTATCGATAATTTTTTGACACTTACATTGTGCTGCCGTACTTTTATTACAATTAATTACCAAAAATAATTTTAGACTGTAAAACAGAAAGCTATTTTAAATCCAACTTAAATTTTAAGGAAAATTTACTAATTTTGTATTTAAATCCCAAGTCAAAAATCGGGGGTAAGGAAAGAAGTAAAACAGCGCAACCAACAACAGACAAGCAAGTTATTCGATGTGCGGTTGTGTGGTTGAGAAAAAACTAACACAAGCAAAACCAATACTGAATAAAATTGCTGCTTGCATGTATGTATGTACATACAAGTAGCCTAGAAGATTTATCATATTTTGAAGTTTACTTTAGCTTAGGTTGAATAGTTTTAGAGTCCATAGCGAACATAAGCAGAAAGACCTAATTACGGAAAATGTATTGACTGGACATTTTCAAACAATCCAAGCAACAGTGTAGCAAAAGTATATCTCACGATAAATAGATTACACGATGAAAATTTGCTTATGATTAAACGTCGCTTGCCTAGTAAAAAAAAAAAATCGAGAACAGCAGTGACAGCGGGTTTCCCAAAGAAAAGTTTTCACTATTACACACTATGGTCAAGGGTATAATAGATTCGGCATAGTCGAATATAGCACTCTTACTTGTTAATCCTTAAATCTGTATCAGCAGTGCTCATTCTGCTTATTTCATTTTCACTATTTTCGTTCAACGGGTATTCAGCGTTTTCAGTTATATTTTCATTTTTATTCTCAGGGCTTAATAAGGTTACTGGTTTTTTGAATATGTGATCTTCATTTCTTTTATATAAAGAACCTTCTTTATCTTTTATTACAAATGATCTTGGTTCCGAACATGTACTTAATACTTCTCCTGGAAACCAAAAGGAAGTGGGATTTCTTTTAAACATTACCTTATCGCCAGTATTGAGGGGTTTATAATTCTTTGTATTAGTGTTATACTGTCTCGATGATTTTTTAATTTTGTCATTAATGTCTTTTGCGTATTTATCCAAACCGATTAAGTTTGATTTTATATTTAATGAAAGATTTGGCAGTCTTGAATTCAATTTTCTGGACATGAGCAATTCAGACGGACTTGGTAAGTTCCCTTTAGGTGTAGTACGGTAATTAAGTAAGGCGATATATGGATCAGTACCACTTTCAAGACATTTGTGTAAAAGTTTTTTAACTGTTTGAATAGACCGTTCTGCAAGGCCGTTCGACCTTGGTAAATAAGGGCTCAATGGCTAATGTCTTATACCCCAATCAACAGCGAATTCTTTAAATTCATTAGGGTGAAAAGTGGCCCGTTATCCGATATAAAAATGTTCAGAATGCCATGTCTAGCAAATATAGATTTCAGCTTAAGAATCACATGTCTACTAGAATAACCAGAGTTAAGGAGCTCTATTTCAATAAATTTAGAAAAGTAATCGACTACTAATATGTAGTATTTCTTTTGGAAATACTACCTCTTTCAAAGAGGTCACAACCAACTTTAAACCATGGTATACCATAAATGTCATGAACCAAAATTTCTTGTTTTGTTTTTGCGTTTTTATGTTTCATACAAATTTCACAATTTGATACTTTATTAAAAATATCATTGTACATGTTTGTCCAGTACACTGATTGTCTAGCTAGACTTTGGCATCTTTGTATTCACATGTGACTTTCATGGATTTTATTTAATATTAAACTTTGGAGACTCTTTGGAACTAAAACTTGATTATTTTTAAGAAGAATATCGTCGATAGTATGAATTTCATCCTTTATTTCGAAATAAGGCATGACCTCCTTATCAACAAGTTTTTTTATATTTAGGCCAAATATTTTGTATGCAGTTTTTAATTTTCTTAAAAACTGTATCGTTATTACTATGTTCTTTAACATCATCAATATTTGAGAAAGGAAATTCAAGGTGTGATTTGCGAAAATTGCAATGAACTGTGATTTCATCATGAATGTCAGTTAACGCGTTTGTTTTCAGTGGGCATCTTGAAAGAGTGTCGGCTATATACAAATATTTGCCCGGCTGGTAGATAACTGTCACATCATAAGACTGCAGACGAAGCTTTAACATTTGAAGTCTCGCTGAAATTTTATATTTATTAAACAAAGAAACTAGCGGTTCATGATCTGTTTCTACTAAAACTTTGTTTCCATACGTATGTATATTGATGGAACACCCAAAGAGAATAGCAAGCAACTCTTTTTCAATTTGAGCGTAATTCTCTTGAGCACTTGTTAGTGACGCAGAGGCGTATGCAATAGGTTGTATGTCGGTGCTGCCGACGCACAGTGGCTCGTTTTGACTTTTTCCGTTGCAAAAATCATAACTTTTGCAGTAATGGAGATATTTTAAAAATTCGAAAAACCAATAAAAGAAAACATCTTCTGCTTTTAAAATGTATACCGCATGTGTTCCAATAAGTACAGGGTGTTGCATAAATTACAGTCAAATATAAAAAAATAGTTTTGCTACAAATTTTATATTTTTAATTTTTATTGAAATTCTTATTGGGGTTAAAGAATTATATTATTGAAATATTTTTAATGTTAGTGACTAAGCTATGAATATTTTTTGTATTATTTGATATAATACTGTCTTTTTGAACTTTTAATGATGGTAAAATATTTTCGTTATATGAACTCTTTACTGGTTAGTTTGTACAAAGTATTCATCTATATTGGGAGCAATATCTAATAAACTTAGCATTTCAGAACTAAAGTTATTTTTTACCAAATCTTTTTGTGATCTAACATATCTTTGTGATGAAATGAGCGGATCTGATGATGAAAGCAATATATTGAAGAGATCTTCATTTTCTCTAATGCGTGAAATCTTGCAAGTGTTCGTGTATCTAAATTTTTTATAGTCTTTATTTCTGCTCTCCTGGGCTTCTTCTGAAAGTTCTCCAATTGGTAAGCACTGATATTCAATAAAAATTTTCCCATGTGCCAAAATTTTGTGTACCGTGGGGGTAAGCTTTTTTTCCGGACACTTTTGGGTTAAAAGTTGGGAAGTTTTTGAGGCATATTCTTCAAATTTTGATCCATTGACCTTTTCTTTACAGTTTAGTACATTAAGAATAACGGCAAACCTTTTAATAATATTCATATCCACACAAGTAATTTGAGCAGTAATTTCATCATTATTAAAAAATGATCTCGCCGTATTGCCATCATTTGTATTTCCATATCCATATTTTGGATAGTCTACCTTTAGTCCAAGTTTTTTAAAAACTTCTTCTTGTATGACTTTTTTTTCTTATCATCTGTTTTTCCTTTGGTGATGCATTCTCTTTAAAAGTTTCTCTCACCCATGGAATTATATATGACAGCTTCAAAATGAACTCAATACACCTAATTCTAGCATGCAATGGCGAAATCCCATGTTCGCAGTTGTTCTCATCACTGGTTGAATCGTTTAAATTTTGGAAGTATTTCTGCGCTGTTTTGTAAATAGAACATTTTAAAGTTGACAAGGTATTTATAATTTCATTCAAGACTTTACCATCAATCATTGTAAGAAAAAATTTATGATTGACAGTAACAATTTTCCCGTTCCTTATTTCAAAAACAGAAGGGTTAAGTTTATTAATTTGATCTTTGATATTTGTCAGTGTAGACTTGATAACTTCTGAAGACTCCTTTGAATATTGGAATAGTATTCGACGGCAAAAATGAACTGATGATGGACTAGGATTTTTCCAGTACTCTGAGGTTTCACTTCTAAGTCTTAAAGGAACTACAGAAGCCATAAACATATTTCCATCTGTAGTTGTCATGTCATTTATATTTATTGATTGCTTGTAGGCGCTTTGACCGGATGATCCATCACAACCCCATTTATTGAGTAATGTGAGTTTATCCGAAAGTAGTTCTGCTTGTCCTTCACGTAAACTATGAATTAGACGTCTTGCTGTATGATCCATTAAATATTGAAGTGTTACCTCTGCTGATATTTCAGTTATCTGTAAGCCAATCGGAATCGCTTCTTTTTTTGTAATAGTAATTTGATTGTATGAAGGAAGTATATTAACATTATGATACTTCAAAGACTTTCGTAAGATAGAATACTTTTCCTTTTGATAATCCCAAGTCCAAAAATAATGCTAAGGCTCCTTCTAAAGTATACTTTGCAGGAGAAGTATTTGGTGGAGTAGGTATGCTCTCTTTTATCCTGTTTAGACGTTGTGGACTTGCTATCGAGACCGCCTTTGTGATTTCTGATTTTGCCTTCTAAAATAGTTGTGAATTCATCTAACCAAGCAGAAATTTTTTATTAAGTTTTCTTTTGTGCGATTGGATTCCTGCCATTTTTTCTTCAAGAAATTATATAATGAAAGAAGTCTAGCTTTCAGATCCTCGTTTTGTTCCGCCTCTGTGAAAATGTTCATCCTTTGTTTAACAATTAGTTTAAAAGTACCTTTAGCATCGGAGTTGCTAAATAAATCAAACAACTCCGAATTTTTCAGGGTCATCTCTATTCGTTTAATTTCCGTCTAACACAATTTAAATATTGAAAATAAATAATTTGTTTGCTATCGTATGTATTTGTTACGTAACACGTCTTATCGCTGCACTTGCTTATTGAAAGAAATCTTAAGACTAACTTAAAAATATAATTTCTACCGGCTCGAAGGACCAAAACAGAAATGGTTGTTTGCGATATTCTAACGTTGAGGGTATATTTTACCTTACAATCGGGGTTCACAATAGGTCACGGTAAAGGTGAATAATTACGAGGTGGAATACCACACAATCAATGTTAAGTTTAAATAAGGTTTTTTTTGTTTTCTTTTATTCAAGTTTTTTAGGTCTGTTACAGAGACTTATTGGGATAATACTAGTATTGATATTCAGTTTTACAACTCACTCACTGCCTAAAAATTACCTACATTCTCTTTTCTCTTGTATCCAATAAGAAGAACAAAACGAAAAGAGAATGTAGTAGCAGTGCAGTAATAATGGGAAGGACCCTTGCATAAACATCCCGCCCCTCTTGCTATATTGCAATTACATACAACAAGGGACGCTGGGTAAGGGACCTATAATAATGGGAGTAGTTACATATAATAATAAACAAGAATGATTAATTTCATATAAAATTCAAATGGTAATTAATTCATGGTGATATTCTAAGAAATAATTAATAAAGGTTCAATTAGTACAAGTATAATTCATTACGCATTCGAAGATGCAAAAAAAGTGAAAGTTGATAGGTAAAACATTGGGTTGTATAATCAAATAATTATGTATAATAATATGTATTTAAAGACCAAATTTTCCTATGATAACCCATCCGAGAATGGTGTCCTGTGCCATAGGCGATGATAATGTTGATGGCTGAATCCCAGTTCGAATAAGTTGAGGGTAAATGTCAGCACCAAGTATGATGTTTATAGTACCGTTTATGAAGAAATCTGGGTCTGCTAGACGCAAGTTTTGATAGTAATCGGAAACTCTATCATCGAGCCGTCGGTAGGTCGTTGGTTACCTTAGCCGTTAATTTAAAAATTTGTCCTTCTTCAAAACGCGACTTGAACGAGAAAGTGCACCATCTGTCAGTCCCAAGCTTCTCTATTGGAAAATTATACCTTTCAACAAGAAAACTTGCAATAGAGCTGTGTTCTATGCAGGGATTGAGGATACCACGTACTTGGCCCCACTCGTTATTAAGTTGAATCTTAATGATAACGGTTGGTATGACAATTACAGAGGAGCTCTGGGCTGAGATAGCAGCATAAGGAGGTTTTGTGACAGATGAAAGAATGCGTTTGCGCTGGTGAAGAAGAGTGTGATGTTTGGAACCGCACTGCTTACACAGATCGGTGCTGCGACATTTTGCAATTTGATGTGAATGCGCAAGACAATTTTGACAATACTGGAAACGTTTTACGATTTTTAGCATGTCGGACATCTTCATTCCTTTAAATTTAAGGCACTTGCGTAATGGATGATCTTTACGACACATTTTACAGTCGTAATGGTAATGTTTAAGATTTGGCCTTTGTTTTTCGATAGGCGAAGCACTCTCGCGATGCTGGCGTGGCATTCTTGGCTGTAAGGATTGAAAATGAGAAAGGGGGGAATTTTTTATCTTTGACGATTATGGAAGTAGGACTAGTTTTGTAATAGGTCTAGTAATACAGCCGTCAGCCGTACGTACTTCAGCAACACGAACGTGCTCGTCTGGACCGTAAAAAACTTTGATGATACGTCCTAGCCGCCATTTGTTAGGCGGTAGGTTATCATGTTTGACAACGACAAGATCGTCAATTGCATAGTCTCGCTGGGGGTACTTCCACTTGAGTCGTTTATGTAATTCTATTAAGTACTCCCTTTTCCATCTACGAGCCAGTTGTTGATGTAAAATCTTAAGCTTCTCCCATCGGTTAACGTAACTGAGAGAATGGCTTGACAAGTCTGGTTCTGGGGAGGATAATAATGGTGTTCCGATTAGAAAATGTCCCGGAGTTAAGGCACATAAGCTAGAGGGGTCGTCGCTCATCGGACTTAAGGGTCGCGAGTTTAGACAGGCTTCAATGCGAGCTAGCATCGTTGTGAACTCTTCAAAAGTGAAGCTTTGGCTATGACACAATTTCTTGAAATGTGACTTGAAGCTTTTCACGCCTGCATCCCAGAGACCACCCATATGGGGTGCTCCTGGTGGAATGAAATGCCACTCAAGATTGGCAAAGTTATTTTGAGCAATTATGTTTTTCCGCACAAGGGATAAGAATTGATGTTTATCGCGGTTTAAAATGTTAGCTGCACCAACGAAAGCCGTTCCGTTGTCAGAGTAGATTGCATGAGGGGTTCCACGTTGGGAAAAAAAACGTGCAAAAGCCGCCATAAATGCTTGAGTTGATATCTCTCCAGTAGGTTCGAGGTGAATTGCTTTTGTAGAAAAACAAACGAACACAAGCACGTACCCTTTTGTAATTTTACAGCCGCGACCTGCATATGATTTTATGTCGAACGGTCCAGCAAAATCTACTCAAGTATCATAAAAAGGACGAGAGAGGGTCGTGCGCTCCGGAGGTAATGCGGCCATAATTTGTTGGTTAATTTGTCGTTTATGTTTTACACAAATAACGCATTTGGATATAATAGATTTAATTAAAATCTTTAATTTGGGGATATAATAGTGGACTCTCATGAGTCGATACATAAGCGCGTTTTGACCATGCAGAGAATATTGGTGAAGGTGAATTAAAAGTAGTCGTGTGAGACTGGAATGATATGGCAGTAATATAGGGTAGCGTTCGTCGTAACTCAGCGTGGGGGAGTTTATTACCCTGCCATTGACTCTCATTAGTCCGTGGGAGTCGATGAACGGATTGAAGGTTAAAAGATTACTTTTCCGTGATATAGGTACATTTTCTGCTAACTGGTGGTATTCCTTGGAAAAATAAAACTTTTGACTAGCTATAATCAAACGATCCTTGGCGTGTTTGATTTCGGATGAGGTTAATTCCCCATTGCCGAAATTACATTTATTTTTCAAGCGGAAGTAAAAACGATAGATAAAGCAGAAAATCCGCAGAGCCTTTGGAAGATTTGAAAAGGTGTGCAAAATATCTTCTTGTTTAATCGTAGTTGCATGAACGTGGATTGCTCTGGCCTCTTCTTCGGTGGTGAATGTCGAAATGCGAGACGGCCATTCTGCATGGGGAAGCTTTAACCATGGTGGGCCATGCCACCACAAGTTGCTTGAAGAGAGTTGTGTCACCGTGAGGCCACGGGTTGCCAGATCGGCGGGATTGTCCTTCGAATCAACATGATGCCACGGTTCACCAGGGGAACTTCGAAACATGATTCGCTGGAAGGGAGTATGTGAAGGGTTAACCAGAATCTGGCGGTACATTTTTTCAATGTCTGCGTTAAACACATACCGAAACAATCTCCATCGCAATATTAAAATAGTCAGGTCAGCTTGCAGGATTGGTCCAGGGTGAAGCAGATCATTGAGGCTTATTCCGTTAGATGACGGACTCGAAGCATTGAAGACTACACGAAGCCGAGTGGTAGTGCTCTCAGGTTTAAACACTGCATGATGGGGCAAATAATAGGCGCAGCCACCAACGGATATAGGGGCAACCTTTTTCATGTGACCAAGAGTAGAGTATTCGGTAATTACCTTATCGTAATCCGACTTGAGTTGGGGGTTTTTTAAAAGCCTAGCTTCGTTTCGTAAGAATTGTGATATGGCAATATTGCGAGAACTACCAATACCAAGTTTGTTAGGAGAATTTTGTTTGAAAGGGAGTGAAACAACGAATCTACCTTCGCTATTTCTAAATGTAGTGGTTTGATATAGCTCTTCACAGTATAAATCGTCTGGGGACCGCCTCCGGGCTTTAGGAACATCTTCTATCTCCCAAAACTTTTGCAATTGATTAGCCAAGGCTAGTTCGTTGAAAAAAGAAGAAATAGATGTCGTGCAGGGATTGGACTGTATTTTTCCGGTGATTATCCAACCAAAAACGCTATTTTGGACAATCAGTAATCGACCTTTATCCCATTGAATGCCATCTCGTAGTATCTTTGGATATACATCACCTCCCAGAAGAACGTCTATTTCAGAGGACTGGTGACGAGAATTATCAGCTAATGGAAGATTCACAAAGTTGTCACCTAACAAAAGTGATATGGGCTGAGGTAGCTGACCAGTGAGCCGTTTGACGACTAGTGCATCAGTATATATTTCGAAAGATCTATCAGTTGGAGAACCAAGCTTAATACGGCAAGCTTGCGTCGCTGTGGCTGTTAAAGAACCGCCCAATCCATGAATTTCTGCTTGTGATGCATGAGTTTCAATACCCAGTTTCATTTGCAAACGTTTTGATATGAAGGTTGCTTCAGATGCAGAGTCGATAAGGGCACGAACTGTGCATTTAGCTTCGTCGTTAAAGACATCAATGAGTGCTGTACCAAGAACGACAGATGATGAAGTGGACTGTATGTGGGAGGAGTAAGATTGGAAGTTTCGACTAGCGGCTTCCTTTGACGTAGAAGGAGTTGTATCTAATGGTTGCGAATCAATATTTATTTGAGCATTGTTGGAACTCGTGACGGGAATTGAATTGGGCATAGGTGGCCGTAATTGTGAGGGGGAGGTTTGCGTTGTTGCAAATTGGGATTCTGATCGATGGAGGAGAGAATGATGTTTTCTTTTACATACGTTGCATGTAAACTTACTTTTACAATTTCTAAAATCGTGGGATGTGCCAAGGCAATTCGTGCACCGTCCTTGTTGTTTCACAGTTGTAAAGCGCTCATCAACCGACATTTTTAAAAATGTAGGACATGATTTTAAAGGATGTAATTGAGAACAGAGGAAGCATTTTTCCGACTTCGAGCGTGATATTTTTATGTTGTAATTCTTAATATTTTGGTGCTCAGAATCGTTCGCTTTTTTTTGAGGCTGAATTTTTATTTGAGTTGGACTGATGAGGGTTTGAAAAAGTGGAGCGGATATCTGCAACGGATTCCAAAGTCTGGAAGCGTGCTGTCAAAAACGCATCCATGTCGTTCCATGTGGGTAACTCAGTTGTATGCGGTAACGAGTGTTCCCAGAGATTGAGTGTGGTATCTGGCAAACACGTGAAACAAATATATACAAAAATGATGTCTCAATTTTTTGTATCTACCTGAAGCAGGGATAGGTTCGTGACGCAATCATTAATTGTCGTTGAAGCCGCCTAATATTTGGACCAGTCTCTTCAGAAATGGGAGATATATTGAATAGACTTTTCAGCTGGGCGTTAATGAGAACTCTTTTATTCTCGTAGCGACTGACAAGATTAAGCCAGGCCATGTCAAATCCATCATTAGTAATCGGACAGGTTTTGAGTATATCACGAGCTTCTCCTTGAGTCTTTTTAAGCAGATGACACATTTTCTCGACGGGGGAAAGACGCTTATTGTTCTTATACAGAGCCGTAAACATGTCTCGGAAGGTGGGCCATGATTTGTAGTCACCAGAAAAAATTTCAGTGTCACATGGTGGCAGAGATATATGCGGGACTTGTTCTATTGGCTCCGTAGTTGGAACTTTGACTTTAAGTTCGTTCAGGATTTGATTGGTTTT
Organism: Sturmia bella; assembly: GCA_963662145.1. Lineage (NCBI taxonomy): Eukaryota > Metazoa > Arthropoda > Insecta > Diptera > Tachinidae > Sturmia > Sturmia bella. The sequence continues at coordinate 3,830,716 of OY759173.1, read as the reverse complement.
TGCCAATGCTTTTGTATGGGCTTCGTAGGTGAAATAAAAACGTTTTTTCAAGGTTGCCATGGGGACCTTCTCTTCTAATTCATCGAACTTTTCTAAGATCAAATCATAGCTGCTTTTAAACTCTTGCCAACGACGTAAGATTTCTTCGCGATGAATTTCGGTGACATGTTCGGTGAGAGATTCCAAGGGACATGCTTCAAGATATATTTGGAATTCCACTAGGTCATCGGAGGAGCGTATCACCTCTCTGAGCAGTGCCATGATTGAAATGGCAAGGGTAAATCTTACTGAAGTCAATAGGAAACACGGTACGCTAAGGCAATTGGTTTATCAAAAAACCAGGGGGGAGTTTTATTTCGTACTTTGAGATTTAAAAAGAATTGTAAAACGGTACGGGAAGTATTTGATGTTCCCAAAAAAAAATGTTTACTTTCTCATAGAGAAGAGTTTGTGGTCAAACAATTTTTAAGGCACGCCTTGGACACGTACAAAATATTGTAGTGCAGCTAGCGATGGGGCTTACTTTCTCGGGCAGAAGAGTAGAGGCGGAAATAATTCCCAGGGGAGACTCGTTTAAATGATAAAATTTAAATTATAGTGGTATTTGACTATAAGGTTCACTTAAAATTATATATTGTAGATATTAAAATTACCATCCAGGCGAGCCTCGTAAGTGTTGAGAAAAGGAATAATAGTGTTATAGTTTCACTATACGTTCATTAGATGAAGTTTAAATAATTTTTTGGGGTACACCTCGTATATACGGTGACGGCAGTTATTACTGTAAAGTTTAGGGGAGTTGTTCTCGAAGAGAAGCGTAGAGTTTAATGTTATAGATTTCGTTCTCGAAGAGAAGCATGGAAAAAAAAATCTAAAACTAAAAAAGGGATTTGTTCTCGGAGAGAAGCATATGCAATTTTAGAATACTCTAGAAACGGGATTCGTATATACGGAGACGTAACAATCAGAATATTTTTCCAAGATAAATACATACATACATATTACGAAGTTTGAAAATTTAATTATATGCACATAAAGATATACATGCATATACATATGTTTGTTTTAAATGGCATACTCCTTTTGAGTTGTTTATTTTACTCTGCTGGAGTTTTAATTTGGGAATGTTTTTTTTCTTTTGTCTAGCCGAATGATATTGAATCATTTTCGGATCGACCTCGCATGTTCGTGCATATTTATAATCTTATGATTTTTTTTTTTTTTTGAGTGTCGTTCTTCTTGTATAAAACTGTTTCTTTATAACAATTTTCGCTTTTGTAGAAACTTCTTGGTGTCCGTATTTATTTCATCACATTTGCGTACATATTGAAATCTGATAAGTTTTAAGAGATCAGTTGGAAATTAATTTAAGAGAAAACGAAAATGATGCAGCAAACATAAAGGCGAAGAAAGAAAGTGATACTCTTCGATGTGGATCTTATTTTAAATAAGTAGAATTCTTTAACTTTGTTTGAGTTCCCAAAATTATAGCGGTACAGAAAACCGTTATAATGCATATAGGTATGTATGTATACGTATGTATGTAGATATTCGTAAAATATTGTTCTTTACACTTTTCTACGTTATGTATATATGTACATACTGTGGTCATGAATAAGTTTAATTTCATGTGAAATTTATATTAGCGTATGTACATATGTATGTCTGCATACGGCCGAATATACATACATACATATGTATGTAATGTATGGGGATATGTTTTTACTTATGTACTTAGAATTATGTTTCTACGCTCTTTTGGGGGTTTACGCAAAATTATATATTACATTTGTATGTGCTGATTATTGTTGATTTATACGAATCGACTGATGTAGAGCATGTACATATGTATAATATTCCACACCAACGAATTAGTTTTGCCGTATGTAGCAATATATGTGCACCCATGTAACTTCCTCAGAATATGTATAATAACGTATGACTTACTTGGAAATCCGGGCTGAAGGATCAGAAATGTTTGTGTGCGATATTCTAACGTTGGGGGTATATTTTACCTTACAATCGGGGTTCACAATAGGTCACGGTAAAGGTGAATAATTACGAGGTGGAATACCACACAATCAATGTTAAGTTTAATTAAGGTTTTTTTTGTTTTCTTTTATTCAAGTTTTTTAGGTCTGTTACAGAGACTTATTGGGATAATACTAGTATTGATATTCAGTTTTACAACTCACTCACTGCCTAAAAATTAACTACATTCTCTTTTCTCTTGTATCCAATAAGAAGAACACAACGAAAAGAGAATGTAGTAGCAGTGCAGTAATAATGGGAAGGACCCTTGCATAAACAATAGTGATCAAGTGTTTGTTTTCCAGGTAGTTGTGTTGTTAATATTATTTCTTTGCTTAGGATGATCGCCATCCGTAATAAATATATTCTTGGCTTAATCTTAAGTCTAGACATATTTTGGTGGTTGTTTTCTTTGTGTGATTTAAGATACATACATCTGTAATATTACACTGCCGATACGATATATATATTCTAAGCAGGTAGAGGCTTACGAATCATCGAGATTGAACCAATATAACAGTGTGTATTTAAAATGCTCATTTGTGTCTTTAATTTGGCTTAACGGATTAAAGGGCGAGTGCCTGATGCTAATTTTGTAATCTCTGCATATAAAGGAAGTTTTTTTAAGCTAGATAGAACTTTAAATTGTAAAAAGTAACACAAAAAATTAAATTTTGATGAAACTTTTTTTTTTATTTGCTTCAGTATACTCTGACAAATCATCATGAATAGACTCACTCTTGAACAACGCTACTTTACTTTGACTTACTTTACAAATTTACTTTGAAAATCAGTCGTCGATTCGCGCAACTTATAGACGACTTCGTCATTTGTATCGCGTACATAATCGTCCATCTGAACAAGCCATTCGTCGAACTGTGGATAGATTTCGTACCACATACTCTCTAGAGGATGCAATAACACCAGCAAGTCGAAGGAATGTGCGTCATGAAGACAATATCGCCGCTGTAAACGAAAGTGTGGAAGAAGATCCAAATTTATCGATTCGTCGTCGGTCGCAGGAATTGGGGCTCTGTCCGTCCACTACGTGGAAAATTTTGCGCAAAGATCTCGGCCTACACCCGTATAAGATCCAGCTGGTGCAGGAATTGAAGCCACGAGACCATTATATGCGTCGTTCTTTCGCCGATTGGGCTCTCGAACAGTTGGCAACTGACCCGTTGTTTTATCGCAAAATTGTGTTCAGCGATGAGGCGCATTTTTGGCTTAACGGGTTTGTTAATAAGCAAAATTGCCGCATATGGAGTGAGACCAATCCACAACAGACCCTACAGACTCCATTACATCCAGAAAAATGCACCGTATGGTGCGGTTCACGCTGGTGGCATCATCGGACCTTATTTCTTCAAAAATGAGGCCGGCGCTCGCGAGTTCCATTTCGAGAAGTCGACCTGTCAATTGGCCTCCAAGGTCGTGCGATTTGACACCTCTCGATTATTTCCTGTGGGGCTACGTGAAGTCACTGGTTTATGCTGATAAACCAACAACAATTGACGCCTTGGAGGCCAGCATTGTTCGTGTTATTCGTGACATACGGCCAGCAGTGCTCGAAAATGTGGCTCAAAATTGGACGTCCAGAATGCACTTCGTCAAGAACAGCCGCGGTGCCCATATGCCCGAAATCATTTTCAAATGTTAATGTCACGTATTGATCTTTCGAATAAAAAAAAGAAATGCGGTCGGGGGACCCCCGTTAGGAACGAAGTTCCTTACGTTTTTCTTCTCATCTTTGAATGTAATACAAGGTGAAATCTGTATGTTTTATTTTATGTTGTTTTTGAAATTTTATGACTTTAAATTTTTGGAACGTTTTCCAACTAATTAATACTTATTGGAAAGTGTCTCCGCTGCTGTCAGTGGAGACACCGCCCATCATTCACAATTGCTTGTCGACAGTACACCAATACATATAAACAGCTCACACCCTTTCGTGACGATTTCTACTAATTTCCACTACCAGCAAGCCGCGTTAAGGAACTTCGTTCCAAATATATATATATATATATATATATATATATATATATATATATATATATATATATATATATATATATATATATATATATATATATATATATATATATATATATATATATGTTGCCGCAAAATCTAATTAAAACTGCATTCTTTTAAATACATGTTCAGCTTTATTGATGTAATAGCTCTTGTAACATTTTGTCGACTTGTTTACGACTTCTGCTTTAAACATCACACGCATTATGTGCGTACATTTATTTACATTTAATTTCTCCTGAAGTTTGGAATTTATTATATGTACGTATGTATATATATACATATATATATACATATATATATACATACGTACGTATGTTCATTTATTGTATAGTTATTTGGAATTTCTTATGTAAAAGGGATAACGGTGAGAATTTATGAACATGCAATTAAATTATTTCTGATTTTACTGAAGTAGCAAAAATAAGCGCAGTCTGATACAAAGCGATAACGTGATCAGTCAAAACAATTAATTTTAAAGCTTCTCGATTTATTTGCTATTAAAAATTTGTTTGAAATATATTTTAAAATTGAATTAGAAAAGTACAAAAGCGTTTTAATAAAAAAGCACATTAAGTTGCGAAAACAATTCTTCAAAATTAATTGACCTTTTGTACACTATTCTAACCAAAATTAAAATATGATCAACTCGCAGAGTGAAAATGACCAAAACTGCAAAAAGTGTTTAGAAAAAGACACTGACGACATGGTGCAGTGTGACAACTGTGACCAGTGGTATCACTACGGATGCGTAGGGGTAGACAACACTATAGCGGATGTAAGTTGGAGTTGCGAAAGCTGTAAAAATGTATTATCTACAGCAACACACTCCTCCACACCAACAGCGAATGGTACAGTAAACTCATCGACTTCGCTTTATGTAAGTGGCGGAAATCAACGTGTGGAGAAATCATTGCCGCAACGAAGTACAGAGATCGCATCACCAGCACATGCGACAAGGAATGCAGGAGGCACTATGTTCTTCCATCCCGTGAATGCAGCAACAGCGAACGCAACCTCTGTACAGCCGAGCACGGCGCCGATATCTTCAATTTACACGGCTCCAATCATGACTTACACACCATATATGACAAACCCCACGACGACAATTAATGCATCAAACTACGCGTAAACGTTGCCGCAGCACTTTTAAGCAAATTGCAAGATTATGCCAATGACAAGCATGCCATATCACCAACACAGTTTACAGACAAGCTCTATGCCGCATACTCAATATACATCGGAGGCACCCATAATCTTTTCTCAACATCACGACTCTCAAAGAATGCCTTCAGCCATGCAACCAAATTTATTCTTCGCTCAAACCAACATACAAAATTTCGACAGTATATCGAAACAACATGAGTTAGAGCTGCAAAGGTTGGATGAAGAAATGCAAATGAAACGCGAGTATTTGGCATCAAAATATAAGTTGCTGTCGCGAGCCAACGAGTCGGCATGCAACCAACCATTAAACAATACTCTTCCAATGCATCCCTTGTACGGTGAACCAACATCAGCACAATTGGCTGCTAGACAAGCTATTCCGAAGCAACTGCCACCGTTTAATGGTGACCCCGAAGAGTGGCCACTTTTTTACAGCTCTTTCGAGAATAGCACCGCCGTCGCAGGATACACCAATGCCGAAAATTTGATAAGGTTACAGGCATGTCTCAAAGGTAAGGCCCGAGATATTGTTAAAAATAAGTTGTCTCTGCCTCATATGGTTCCTGAAATAATACAAACGCTTAAAATGTGTTTCGGCAGGCCGGAACATATTCTCGAACGCATGATTCTGAAAGCAAAAAATATGCCCCCCATAAAAGACAAACTAGATGCTCTTATCGAATATGCACTATGTGTACGCAATATATGCGCTACCATGGAGGGCTGTCAAATGCTATCGCACCTTAATAATCCTCTTCTCGTCAAAGAATTGGTTGATAAGCTTCCCAATAACCATAAACTGAACTGGGCTATGACTCCGAAGAACGAGAGTACTCCTGCTGTAAAAATATTCAGCGACTGGTTGTATAATATGGCGGAGGCTGCAAGCACTGTCACACCATTATTCGGTAAGCCTGGTGCTGCAGTAAATACACATTATCGAGAGCAGATAAACTTTAAGCCAAACAATGCTAAAAAAAAGCGCAGTAAGAGCCTCGTGTATTATTTGTAACGACGCTGAACATAAGGTCGGACAATGTGAAGTATTCAAAAGTATGCCTTTAAACGAAAAGTGGAATTGGGTCAAATCGAAAAACTTATGCAGACAATGTTTGAGTATCCATAAACGCAAGTGCAATTTCAACAGAGAGTGCGGTATAGACGGGTGTAAATATAAACACAACCCAGCGTTGCATAAAAGTACGAACACCGCCAAACAAAATGTAAACCACGCACAGGGCGATCAATCAAACGTAGTAGTAAACGCTCATAGGAAAAGTTTAGACGAATCACAGCCATATTTTAGAATTATTCCTATAAACATACATACGCCGAATAGAACCAAACAAGTTTTTGCCTTTCTCGACGAAGGCTCCGCCGTTACATTGATGGAAAAGAGTGTTTTCGACGAACTTGGCCTAGAAGGCGATATCGACCCTCTCTGCATAAGATGGACTGGCGACACCACTCGGCTCGAAAGCGATTCGATGATTACTACACTAACGATTTCAAATGTCACCAGTGGCAAAAAATTTGTACTTGGTAGAGTTCACACGGTAAACAATTTGGGGCTTCCAACGCAAACGATCGACGCTACAAAAATGCAAAAAAAATATCCTTATCTCAGTAATCTGCCAATACCATCGTATGAAAACGCCACACCAACAATACTTATAGGGGCCGATAATTGGAAGCTAGCCATTCCACTAAAAATAAAAGAGGGGCCACGACAAGAGCCTATCGCAACAAAAACCCGCTTGGGCTGGGCCTTGCAAGGGTGCTCCGCTAACAACGTTACAGAAGCTATATTTAATTTCCACGCTTGTGACTGCCAGCGTAAATATGATGAATCACATGAGATGGTAAAAGGTTTTTTTAGCGTTGAAGAACCTCGACATCTGAAAATTTTTTCCTCTGAAGACAACAAGGCTTTAGAAATATTAAGGCAAACAACTAAAAAAGTAAATAACCGCTATGAGGTAGGGCTGCTATGGCGTAACCAACAAGTAAAGCTACCGGACAATTATATACAAGCCTTAAGACGTTTGAGCTGCCTAGAAAATAAGCTGCAAAATACACCTTCATTGAAAGCAATTTTTCAACAGCAAATCGATGACTTGGTTTTAAAAGGGTACGCAAAAAAACTAACCTCAAACGACTTAAAAAAGGAAAACGATAAAATCTGGTACTTGCCTATATTTTCCGTCACAAATCCTAATAAACCCAATAAAGTCAGACTAGTATGGGATGCAGCTGCTAAATGTAACGGGACATCACTTAATGATTTTTTAATTCCAGGCCCAGACCTGTTAAACCCCCTTCTGGGTATATTGCTCAATTTTCGAGTAGGCAAAACAGCTGTCTGTGGAGACATATCTGAAATGTACCATCGGGTTAACGTTAAAGAAAGCGACATGCACGCGCAGCGCTTCCTATGGCACGACAAAGATGACGAGCCGAACAAACCCAGCATCTTCGTTATGCAAGCCTTGACCTTTGGCACTTGCTGTGCACCCTGCATAGCTCATTTTATACGTGATGAAAATGCTGAGCAATTCAGAGAAAAATATCCCCGTGCAGTTGAAGCAATTCAAAAAAATCATTACGTGGACGATTTCATTGACAGCGCGCCAGACGAAGAACAGGCAGCCACGTTAGCAAAGCGTGTCAGAGATATTCACGCCAATGCAGGTTTCGAAATGCACAGCTGGTCATCTAACTCACTGGAAGTTTTACAGCAAATTCAGAGCAACACGAAATTGCAACAACAACCCATCGACTGGGGAAACACCACAAAAGTACTGGGCTTGTACTGGGACCCAAGTACTGACGAGTTTAAGTATGTCTGCCGTTTTTCAAAGCTACGTCGAGATGTTCTTAATGAGCCAATCGCACCCACAAAGCGCGAAACGCTTCAAGTATTAATGTCCATATTTGATCCTTTAGGTTTTTTACTATGCTACACGATATCACTGAAGGCGCTGCTCCAAGACGTATGGCGCTGCTGAATATCATGGGACGAGCCACTAACCGCAGCACTATACAAAATGTGGTACAGCTGGAAAACAACGATTCCCCTTATTACTGCCGTTAGAATCCCTCGCTGTTACGCCGAAGAGATGATGATCGCAGACGAAGTGCAACTCCATACTTTCGTAGATGCAAGGGAAAAAGCTTACGCAGCAGTTTGTTATTTGCGTATAAAGAAAGGTAGCAAGGTAACCATTAGCCTAGTTGCTGCAAAAAACAAAGTCGCACCTCTGAAGCCACTCTCAATTCCAAGGCTCGAGCTTCAAGCCGCATTACTTGGCGCAAAATTAGCAAAGTCAATAACCGAAGTAGAACGCATTAAAATAGACTCACGTTTTTGGTGGAGTGATGCGAAAACCGTTCTCAAGTGGCTTCAAATGGACCCCAAAAACTTCCAACAATTTGTGATGTATCGAGTGGGTGAGATACTAGAAATCACTAACGTTAACGAATGGAAATGGGTACCCTCCAAACAGAACCCGGCTGACCTCGCCACCAGAACATCACCGCCGTTAAATACTAACCTATGGTTTGGCGGTCCAGATTTTTTGAAAGCCAATCAAGACGACTGGCCCGTATGTGAAGACCTTGGCGAATTATACAAAAGCGAAATTAAACGTCACGCCCTAATCATTAAAAATGAAAACAGCCTCAAGTTAAAGGTCGAATACTTTTCAAGTTGGAAACATCTGTATCGAGCAGTAGCTACCTTTGTATTATATCTGAATAGGCTCAAAGAACGTGCGAGACAAAAAACATTTAAAAAATATTTTGAAGTCGATTGTAATATGATACAAAGAGCTCAAACATTTTTATTTCAATACGCACAGAAAATCGAATACCGCCACGAGCTATCGAATCTTATGATTATAATTAGCCAATCGAAAAAAGAAGTAAAATTTTTACCCTTAATGTTTATCTCGATCAAAATAATATTATAAGATGCAGAGGAAGAGAAGAGTACCTCAATAACCACGAAGATGTTATAGTTTTGCCGAACAATAACACTATTACATTTCTATTGGTACGCCATTTCCACGAAAAGTATCGCCATCAGTCGCACGAAACAGCCTTAAACGAAATCAGAAGTCAATATTACATACCTCGATTACGAGTTCTTTTTCGAAAAGTACGAAGAATGTGTCAGTGGTGCAAAAACTACTATGCCTCTCCTAAGATACCACAAATGGCAGTACTACCTGTAGCAAGACTGGGCACATTTGAACGCCCGTTTACTTTCGTGGGCATCGACTATTTTGGTCCGATTCACGTGGCGGTAGGCAGAAGACGTGAAAAGAGATGGGGTGTTATATTTACGTGCCTCACGATTCGCGCAGTACACATAGAGGTGGCGCACGCGCTAGACACGAGTTCATGTATTTTGTCCATTAGAAATTTCATTTGTAGACGTGGCACGCCTAGAGAGATATACTCTGACAACGGCACAAATTTCAGAGCTGCAGAAAAAATTCTGTGTAGCGCAATAAAAACGGCCGATCACTCCCAAATCCGCTCAACATTCGAGCAAATAAAGTGGCATTTCAACCCACATGGTGCGCCACACATGGGAGGCGCGTGGGAGAGGCTGATCAGGTCGATAAAAAATGTTATTTACAAAATAAGCCCAACAATGACGTTCAGTGACGAAAGCCTTAAAAACGCACTCTGCGAAGCGGAATACACCATCAATTGTAGACCGCTAACCTTTGTGTCTCTGGAAAGCAGTGACGATGAAGCAATCACCCCAAATCACCTGTTGATCGGCTCATCAAACGGCTATAAGCCAATACCTAGCGAAAGCATAGACATCCGACAACGGTGGTTCAAAGTCCAGCAGTTTGCAGACCAATTTTGGCGCCGGTGGCTAGCTGAGTACATACCCATCATCTCACGCAGAAGCAAGTGGCTCTCAAAGCAACCTCCTATTAAGGTCGGCGATGTAGTCATCATTACAGACCCATCACTACCCAAAAACGTTTGGCCTAAAGGAGTAGTAATCGAGACGGTAGCAGCAAAAGATGGCCAGATAAGAAGGGCAACGGTGCAAACCAAAAACGGCACACTTCAAAGACCAGTGGCTAAGCTGGCAGTTCTGGACGTAAAGGGCAACTCTGATGGTAAAGTGAATCCTTCGAACTCATTTACGGGCGAGGGAACTGTTGCCGCAAAATCTAATTAAAACTGCATTCTTTTAAATACATGTTCAACTTTATTGATGTAATAGCTCTTGTAACATTTTGTCGACTCGCTTACGACTTCTGCTTTAAACATCACACGCATTATGTGCGTACATTTATTTACATTTAATTTCTCCTGAAGTTTGGAATTTATTATATGTACGTATGTATATATATACATATATATATATACATACGTACGTATGTTCATTTATTGTATAGTTATTTGGAATTTCTTATGTAAAAGGGATAACGGTGAGAATTTATGAACATGCAATTAAGTTATTTCTGATTTTACTGAAGTAGCAAAAATAAGCGCAGTCTGATACAAAGCGATAACGTGATCAGTCAAAACAATTAATTTTAAAGCTTCTCGATTTATTTGCTATTAAAAATTTGTTTGAAATATATTTTAAAATTGAATTAGAAAAGTACAAAAGCGTTTTAATAAAAAAGCACATTAAGTTGCGAAAACAATATATATATATATATATATACATATATATATATATATATATATATATATATATATATATATATATATATATATATATATATATATATATATATATATATATATATATATATATATATATATATATATATATATATATATATATATATATATATATATATATATATATATATATATATATATATATATATGTACATATGTACATATTTTAACAGCTTGGTTCCTTCATGTATGTGTAACATAAATTGCTACTGTCATTATTAACTGTCAGCGAAAATCCGTATTTATCTGTAGAAAGTTTTTTAAGTAACTTTACAAATCATTTAAAATTAAAATGTCATTCTTTCTTAAACGTTTTTTCATTTAAAAATAAGTGAACTGACTACTTCTAGAATAAACTATGGTCAGTTACTGCAAAAATATTCTGAGTGTAGGGGAGGGATGCCATTCCAATAATGTATAACTTTTATGACCTAACAATTGAACCCACCAAATATTTTTCTCCGGAGAAATTGTCTTACATGATATAATGTAATTGACAGAAAAACTATGCGAACTCAAACAAAGAAATTTAGCTTCTCACACGACTGGACTCGTGTCATCCTAAAAATAAATTAATTCAACTCAGGAAACGAAATACATATGTACATACATATTTCTGTGTCTATTTTGTCTGACTGTTTATGTTTTTGCTTCTTCTGCTTTTCAGCTAAACGATATCCAATGTTTTGATTTTTGTCGGCATTACTCCTCTTGCCTTAGGTCCCACCACCATCCTTAAAATTTTTCGTTAAGCAAAAAAGTACGAACTACGCATTCACTAATAAGATGTTAACTTTCTCAGACTATTTGTACAGCTTACAGGGTATATTTTATATTACAATCGTCTTTGATAGCAGTTAACAATACTTTTTAAGTGCTCTGGTACTAAAGTAGATTCAATTTTTATAGAAACGAACAGATTATATTTTGTAAAAGCACACCCCAGGAAGGAGTAAAGTATATCTTATAATGTTTCGAAAAACCTAGGCACTTAACTGCTAAGTGAAAAATGTGTTCAGTTCAGCGAAGGTCACACAGAATTTTCATCCCTCAATATTTATACCATCCATGTGTACAGATGGAGCAGCCTCCGCAGTCGTTTATACAACTAATAAGGTAGCCACTTCCCCACAATAAGAACAACTTCAAGAAAAATTGTTTGCAGATATCAAAGAAACACCATTGAAAATACTAACACAAATGAGTAAATAAAGAACAGGTAAGAGTGCTATATTCGACTGTGCCGAATCTTATATACCCTTAACCAAAGTGCAATTAGAAGCTTTTCTTTTACTACGTTTATATGTAGCCTATTCACAAATAAAAACTATTCGCAAATAAATAACTCACTGTTTATGCGTCAATGCGAATGCAGAAAATTTGTATTTTTTAGTGAAGCCAGATGGTAAGAATGTAACTAATTGGTAACACGTGATTACTAAAATAATAATGGAGAAACCAAAAATTATGATGTTTCTTACAATTCAATTAATACAGAAAAGCTACGAAATATTGCAAGAACGGTTCAGAAAAAGGCATGTAACTTCTTTTATAATCGCTAGTGAAAGAAGAAGGCGCAGACTTGCTTTCGTGCAATTTTTAGTAAATTATTTCCTTTCTGTCATATGATTGTACGTGTGCCAAATCGAAGAAAACTTTAAAACCGATAAAAAAAAAAGTGGCAACTTTTTGTGTTTTATTTGCGATTAGCTTTTTAATCAGTACTTGTTTTCGTGACTTAGCTATTCATAAACAAAAAATTGTATTTACTGTTTATACGCCAAATTTTTCTATTCACAATAATTTTATTCGAGAATAAGCAGTAGTGTTTAAAAATGTCTAATATCAGGTCGTATATGAACTTTGATATCTGGGGGACATCAAAGTTCATATACGAAAAACAGACAGGCAAAAATCGGAAACTATAAATGCATGTTTTAGATAAAATAAATAATAATAAGTTTAAAAATGACTTAAAAGAACAATCAATTTTGGAAACTAATGTTTGCAGCATACAACTAAAAACTTCATTTACAGCTTATTGCCTGCATTACAATAGTTACAATATTAATATATCTGCCACTTTTTGCTTTACATTGTATGTATTCTATAACGCATTCTGTTTTTTATATAACTCATTATTGTGCAGAGCCAACAGTTAAGCCGAGAATTCCGAGTTCGAAACCCAGATGGGCCAAACATAAAAAATTATTTTTATATATTTTTTTTGCGTTTAACTAAAATAGGAATAAGAAAAATTTCATTAAAAATCATGCTAAATTAAAAAAAATTAAATAACCTCACTTAATATCACACTGCAACACAACATCTACCTATTTAAATTGCTTGTTGTACCTTTTTATTGCGATGGCGATTTAAATCCTACCAAAGGTCACCGGAAAACTTTGCAATACAAAAGAAAATTAGGTAGAAGATAATTTCATAAAGACGATAAAAAGCTAATAAAAAAATTATCATAAACTTTTTCCTGTATGTGTTTTTGTATTCCTCGAAAGAAATGATTACCACTACTTTTGTAAGCATAAGACTATACCTAGGTTCTTATTTTAATTACAAATTTAAAAAGTGTGATACATTACGTTTGGGACACCGCGAGCCAAAATATGTAAGTATTTGCTATTACGTTTTGTAATCACTAACCACCTTATTTGGTAGCCGAAGTTTTTGGTGGAATACTTATCAAAAAATAACAAGTAAGAGTACCATATTCGACTATGCCGAATCTATTTATTGCTTTTCAAAATTGGGGCTCTAGTTGTATGAAATATAGAATAATCTAAGTTATTTAATTTTTGCTGTAGATACTATTTAATTTATAAATAGTAAAATAATAGTATAAATTGTAATTAAAATAAAAATTGATATATAGAATAATCTAAGTTATTTAATTTTTTCTGTGGATACTATTTGATTTCATTTTCATGTTTAAAATTGGGGTTTCATTGCATATGAATAAATATTCCAAATTTTGTTGGGTCTTATCACTATTTTTAAGGGTGTTAAATATTTGAGTGGCCATATTGCCATGCTACAAGCTGAGAGTTTTGACTTACCTGGCCTATGTTCAGCTCTTGTGGAAACTGATTGAGAACAGTGCCGTAGCTATTTTTGTCTTCATCGATCACTGACACTATTAATGCAATTAACTTATGCCAAAAATCTACGCTATCCAGTTTCGGCCCGTGGTCGTCAGATTCACGTTTAGCTTCGTTTGGATCCACCTTTGGGACAAAAAAATAAATAAATACATAAATAAAATCCAAACCACAACAAAGAAAATACCATGTTTAGTTAATAGAAAAAATTCTATTTTTTATGTTATTAAGTGCAGCTGAAATAAAATAAAGATGGTTGAACTTACCTGAAATTCCCTGTTGAATAATTCATAACAGTTTTCGAATAGGAATTGATAAGTGGATCTAAGACAAGCTTTGACGCAATCTTTCACAACAGTACTTGCTCTCGGTGGACTAGATAGCTCTTGCACCTTGAATTTACGGTAGTATTTGCCAAATGTTAGTTCAAAGGCAAATTTAGAAATTGCTATTAAAATATTATGTATATACAGCGTTGCCGACTTAAAAAAATGTCGTAGACGTAAAACGGCATTTTTTTCTAGAACGAAGCATTTGTCTTATAGCATGTTTCCATTACGAGTTGAATCACCCACTTCGCTCTCTCAATTATATTCATGAGTCATACCGTTTACACGACTCGTCTATGTGCTTCGATTTGACTTGTGTTTTCAATAAGCAAACATAAATTTTTCAATTTACCAAATGTAGCTATTCCAAAATCTGGGAAGCATGCTTTTGAATATTCGATCAATTTTAATTTAGAAGATATCCCTCTGCGATAGATAAAACTTTTCACAAAAACATTTTTTATTATTGTTTTTAACGCTTTATTATGTTATTGATTTCAAAAATTATCTTTTATTTGTAGTATTATTATGTTTGCTTTGTTTTCAATACATTGATTTTGGCAAATAGTGCAGATAAACTTACTATATAAATTAGAGAAGACGGGAAATTTACGTGCTTCGCATGCAAGCTACTTCATGCTGAGAGTGAGAGAGTTTTTGAGAGAAATATTGTTGTCATTCTTGCACGAAACAGCCCGCATTTTTTCTTCGGGTTAGTGTCAGCAAGTAGTTAAACAGTCAGCTGCTGCAAAAAGTAAGCAATAACAAACAAAACAGTTCAACTGCAGCAACCCATATAACACCAATTTTGATGTTTTTCAATTAGTATTTCATATGAAAATACCTGCAGAGCAGGTATCGAAACAGCCCGCAGATGCGGGCTGTTTTGATCAAGAATAACAAGAATATTTTTCTCTCAAAAACTCGCTCACTTGCCCGAACTTTGTGTACGGGAACAGTTTTTGTGGAAATTGGTATCCCGTGGGCTCCCAACGTGGAGTACGGGAAAAAACTTCATATGTGCTGATACTTCAAAATTAATATGGCAACGCTGTGTATTTTTTTGTCTTGAATTTTTATTTTTACTATTTTAGGTTTAAAGAGATTATATTGATTGTTTTCTGTTATTTTCAGCCGTTTATATGCGGCCGACATTTTGTTAATGCGACTTAGCTCGTTAGCAGACTCGAAAAAACTTAAACGTATGTTTGAAACTTTGCTGCATACTCTAGTCTCATGAAACTACATAGTTAGAATTTTAAATTTTTGAAACAAATCCTTAACGCAGAAGAAAA
This sequence comes from Sturmia bella, assembly GCA_963662145.1. Lineage (NCBI taxonomy): Eukaryota > Metazoa > Arthropoda > Insecta > Diptera > Tachinidae > Sturmia > Sturmia bella. The sequence continues at coordinate 3,815,020 of OY759173.1, read as the reverse complement.
TTTTGTTGTTTTGCAGCATATTTTACTTTTCTTAACAACTGACAACGTCAGAAAACAATTAAAAAAGTCTATTTGCGCCTTAAATAGTAAATTTAGTTAGATCCTTATAGCAAAGATTAAATTCATTCTAAGGTACTTACTTTCATGCGGAAAAATGTGATGCTGGTCAATAGATCTACAGTCGATTTTAAGTCCATAAGCTTTTCCTGGCTGGAAGCGGGAAAGTTATTGCGATACATGGATAAATCAATTCGTAGTGAATTGTGTAACTGGTCCAAAAGTTTAACGAACTTCTCTTTCTTCAATATAAAAAATTTAGTTCATTGATTAAACAACAAATATAATTTTGTTTTTTATTTTAGAGCTGTAAACAAAATAAATTTCAATACATGCTAATTCTCGGGAAAAGATAAAATATTTTTCGACATATTTTCGCCTTCTTGCTCGTTAATAGAAAACCAAAAAAAGAATAAGTTATATGCACACACATGAATGAAATGTTTGATATTTACCCCAAAGTTACTTGCGGCAAAACGATCACTGGCTGAAACAGCTGATGAAGCGGTTGTATGAGCATAATAAGCGTTAATATTGGCCAGTAAAGTGCTCATAACAGCTGGTACTCCAGGACACAGGTATTTCGCAGAAAGGCAGTGGAAATGCGTCATGGCTTGATAGATATTTTCTATGCCGTAACGCATGGCAAATTCATCAACAATTTCCTCCGGAATTTCATCAAAATAAAGTTTCCATGCATCATCTCCTTTTTGTTGTGGCAACTTAACCTTATGAGAAAAATTATTAACCTTAATAATCGTATTCTTTAATTCGTATCTGCAAAAATTATTAAAGAAAAACTAACAACATCTTTCTATACCCTTCACCTCAAGCGTTAAGGGAACATATAAGTTTGTGCTATCATTTGTAATTTCCGAAGTCCGCTTGCTAGTCCCTCGGTGGATCGTTTAAATATCGTTTCGGGAAAAACTACTTGACGCAGGAAATTTCTTTTAATGCAAATCTATGTATTGTGACGCCCAAAGTCATCTTTCGTTTTGGACCACAAATATTTTATTATATTGAAATATCTATTTACGTATGTATGTTGTTTTCGTACTTGTAGCTACAGGAATCAATTATTGTTCTTCGCTATAGTTACATTTGTACCCACATACGTACAGACATGAATTTTTCTTTTGTTATTTAAAAATCATTATAAGAGCTAAAAACGCATATTAGTTGTTAGTGTTTTGCATACAAATTTAATGACCGTTAGTTTCGGTCTTCTTGAATTCTTTAGTTCAGGGGTGCCCAAAACCTTCTTATGGAAGCGCAAACACCAATACGTATACACTATATTGACGCACACAAGGAAAAACAGAAATATTTCTTTACGTACACTGGGAAAAAAAATTAAATTTCATTTTCACAAAATTTATGTTCTGTATTAAAATGCCTTTGCAAATCATATTTACTAATCGTCTTGATTATTTGAAAGCAAATCATACATTGTGCTCGATTTGCAAAATTTTTAACGAAAAAAAGTCGGTTTCCCACGTGTCATTCATTCTACAAAATAAACTGTACAGTTAAAACTAATAACAAAATTATTTCTTCAAGTGTTTCATGCTCACGAAATCATTGAAAAAAAAACAACAAAATCATGAAAACAAAAAACAACAAAATTTACGCTTGGCACCAATGTGTACCAACAAAGCCTGCGCTCGTATTGCTGTGCATAAGTGTTGTTGCTTTGAACTTGGGATATGTGCGTATTTCATACAAAGAGTTGTGTATACATATTATAATGCTCAGCCAATGCTTCGCGCTTTTACAAAAAACAAAAGCGTACCAAGCGTATAGGCCGTGGGCACCCCTGCTTTAGTTATTAAGACAAATTGTAAATATGTACGAAATCATTGTATTTATTGCCGAATCACGGCACAACATCGTGCTCATCGCATACATGTACACAACATGTTCGATCGAACAAATGACTTGTACTATGATCACGGCTAAGCATTGGTGTGACTGCGAAGCTGTCTATACAGCGAACGCGTATAAAAGAAGCATCACGAACTAAGAAAAGTTAGTTGGCTGGCAGCTCGCGCTACAGCAAGTACTGCATATTAGAGGCACAGAGTACACTGAGATGTTAAAAGTGACATTTGAAAATGGCTCAAATCAACTTCTAGACAGTTTGTGTAAAGAGATAGGTTATAGTATGCATTATTTACGAAAAACAAATGTAAACAAAAAAATTACACGTTTTTATGAACAACCACCGAAACAGAAAAAATTTAATAATTTAAAGTAAATTAAAAGTAAAAAAGTGGTCAACTAAAAATCCTCTTTGACTTAGGATTTGATAATACATATTTGAGTGTTTGGGAATTGATTAAGAAGATCATGTATTTTTTCCTCACAAAACCACCACTACAAAGTAAAATTAAAGCACTGCCCTTAAAGTCACAAAATAAAACAGTGAATACTATAAAGTATTATATTATAAAAAAAAAACATTTAATATACTTTTTAAACATTTCATAAATTTGTAATAAAAAAACCACCACTTTTTCTGTAGAAAATGCTTTTTATTTTGTTTTGACTACAAGTTCTCGAGCGATTGTGAAAACGAGACGTATAGAGTTTTGCGCTGACTTGCTATCTCATTCTGGTCGCGTTTCATCTTTGTGTACTTTGTGTTAGAGGTTAGGCCCCTTCTCTGATATTCATACTCAGTAGTGTAAAAGGAATATCATTTATTATTTTAATAAAAGATATTCCTGAGCGCAAACCAAACGACTAAATGTTGGCTACATATCCAGCCCTTTGGTAATTCATCCTGGACGGAATTTTACTTGGAAACTCTCTCCAAGTAAAAGTTTATAAATATTGTATTTGCTCTGGGAGTCTGGGATACCTCTCCCAGAGAAAATTTGTGTCTTCTCCTTTGGTGACCAACGCTTGTCACGCCAATGCTACCATTTGATTTTTTTTTTTTTTAATTAAATACTTGTATAACGTTCTCTGAAAAAAAGAACGCCACGTATTCTTATTTAATGTACGACTCTGGACTCGGTTGAGCAACCAACGGAAACGTTTCGTTACAGTATTCGTTTATTCACTATGTATGTTTGTTATATACATATGTAGTTAAAATATTAACAAAAGTTATTCTGTAGTACATATATAAAATTATAAAATTTCTACTTTGATTTCCACATATGGCAGACATATCTGAACATTTTTATAAAAAATGGATTTGGATTTGTCTACCATATTCATTGTTATGGTTTTTGCGGATAGTCTGAGGTCGAGCGCAGTGGTTCGTGGGGGAATATATATCCTCCGACTTCAACGGAGGATCAGTTTTAGGCTGCGTGATAAGAGTAGCGTCATTCAAGCCGAAGTTGCAGCGATAAGGAGAGCGGTAAACTAGATGAGGTAGAATAAAATATACGGGCATCATATCCCAATCTGTACTGACAGCAAGGCAGCGATAAACGCGCCTGCAGGTGCTTACACAACATCTAGGTTGTTTCGTGAATGCCGGATATCTCTATATAAGATAGCGAGGCATTCCGTACCGGAGCTGTTCTTTCTGGGTAGCTAGAAACAACGGTTTGCCCGAAAATATAAAAGCGGATGAACTGGCGAGATCTGGCACCGGCTTACAATAGGTGATGATGGATGAATTCACTTGTGTTCCTCTCCATAGTTGTAAACAGCTAATATAACGACAGGACAGGTGGTCGAATGAAATATTTATTAATTTTTTGTCAATGGCAATGAATAAATCAAAACATATGTACATACATATACGCAGTGTTGGGCAAAATACATGCTGTGATGTATTTAAAATACCAAATACTTTTATCAAAAAAGTTTTTATTTTCTTTCATAAACACCAGTTTTTTAAAAGTGATATCAGAAAAACAATCTCTTGATGGCGGATAAAGAAAACTAGCTAACGACAAAATCTCATTGATTTCTTATTAGGAAACGATATTTTATTGAAAGACCTATGTCGGAATTAAGAAATAAGTATAAAGAAGTTTCACCAAATGCTATATAACTATATATATTCTATCCTAGGCATCATTTGATTGATATTTTGTTCTCTTGTTTTAGATTAAAATGTCGAACGCTGTTTTTCCTTGTATTTGATTTTTTTCATTATTTCTGACAGCTTAGCGACTTTCTCAATGTATGTGAATTTAGTTGCGTTTACTTTACACAGGTACTTTGGTAATTAAATTGTGCTATTGCAATTTTTTGAAAATAAAACAGTAGCAAAATTTTCGGATTTTAGTTGATGTATGAAGGGAATAATTTTTATTGCATATTTTTTTTTAACATAAATTTAAAATGTATTTTGAGAGCACGAGTATTTGAAATACAAAATACTCAAGCGCTTAGTATTTAAAATACAAAATACAAATACATTCATGAGACGTATTTAAAATACAAATACAAAATAAGTATTTGTATTTTAAATACGTATTTCAAATACAGGTTTTTCAAATACTGCCCAGCCTGAGTACAATATTAGGATTCGTTGGTGGAATCACTAGATTATGGTGTAAAACAGAAACCCAGAGCGAAACGCATGCCATATAAATCTGCTATAAAACACTCAAGTTTTGTTTCGAAGTCTCTGGGTTCACAATTGCGATGTCTGCTGCGTGATTTAGGTTTTCTTTAAATGTTTGCTGCTGCAGTATTTCTCGTTTGCCTTCGATGACTGGCACAACCATAGCATGAATTTATTAATTTATTATTTTTTCTAAGCTTTGTTTGCGACAATAAAAAAAAAAATTAGTCAAGCACGCACACTTAGGGTTCCGTACGTATGTATGCGTAATGCATGTATGGAATGGCATATATGAATACATATATTGTAAAAATTGCATCTCTCTGTTTTACAGCTACTTTATGTTGTATGGGGACACCTAGTAATTTTCGACTTGTTGTTGTCGTTGTAATTTGCTGTTGTAAGGCATCTGGGAATATATACACTGTGCGATTTTCGGCTCTCTATCTCTTACGGTTCAAGAGTTAAAGCTGTTACTCTACGTTGTAAAGGGACACCTGGTAGTTTTACAGTTGTTGTTGTTTGTAGCAAGTGTTGTTATGGAGCATATGGAAATACATATTTTATGCAAATTGCAACCCTCTGTCTCCGTCGGTTCGAGAGTAACGACTAGTTGTTACTTTACGTTGTATAGGGACACCTGGTAATTTTCGACTTGTTATTGTTTTTACCATTTGTTATTGTAGGCCATATGCGAGTACATATATTGTTAACATTTCATCTTTCTGTCTCTTACGGTTTGGGAGTTACGGCTAATTTTTACTTTACGTTGTATAGGCACACCTGCTAGTTTTCGACATGTTGTTGTTTTAGGCATTTGTTGTTGTAGGGCATATGTAAGTACATATATTGTGCGAATTTCAGCTCTTTGTCTTTTACAGTTTAGCAGCTACGGCTAATTGTTACTTTAGGTTTAGGGACACCTGGTAGTTTTCAACTTGTTGTTGTCTTTAGCATTTATTGTTGTAAAGCATCTATAACTACATAGACTATGCAAATTTGAGCTTTCTATCTTTTACGGTTCGAGAGTTATAGCTAATTT
>OY759173.1:3587884-3809181 GCA_963662145.1 Sturmia bella | reverse complement strand
GTTCAGCAATCCAATCGAGATTTTTGTAATTTTGTGGAATGCCGGGGAACACTTTGCTGATGAGTTCCTCCTTGGACGATGTGGATTCACAAAAATTTTCAGGGAACGATATCAATCCAGTCGAAACATCAATAGGAATTTGGCCGTTGCCAAGCTCCAGCAGTTGTCTCGAGAATTCAGCAGCCGATGGGTTGTTCTGCAATGCGACTCTCATGTTTGTGGTCAATTGCAACTTCTGGACATGCCGCCACAAAGACGAAGATTTTAGGCATGCATTAAGTTCATCCGCAGCAGAAGATTTCGGAATGACGGAAATCTCGGGAGAGCAATATCAAAGCCCCACCAAATCGTCTTAAATCACCTCGTAGATCCTTCATTGTTCGGTCAACTGCCTCCAAAGCTTGTTTATGCGCCATCGTGCATTCATCCCAAATGATGATTTTGCAATTCGGAATTGAATGCATCGTGGATCGAACGATTGGGCGCTGGCAATCCTAATGTCGACAGGAGACTGCCGCACATCAGCAAGCACATGTCTTCGACCAGAACTAAAACTTCGTTGCGTATCTCTTCGTTATTTTCAAGATCGAAATTCAAAGTTGCCGTGCGAACTCTGTGCAAAATGTCGTCAGCCATATCGTCCTTGTATTTGTCTAACAATGCGGTTGGATTCGATGGATTACATGTGGCTATGATGATCGCAAACAATGTACGAATTTGGTTCGCTGGCGCAGAAACAATTGCATCGGCGAGCGTTAAGTCCCAATGTGAATCGTTTTTGAGCAAATTCAAATGTTGACAAGCCTCCCGAAAAGTGGCGCACAGCACACCATCCACAGTACGAAGGGAATCGGAGGATGTGGGGCCTCTAACGTTCAGCAAAAGCGAGCGAAGATAGAAGCATTCGTCTTGGCGTGGATGAACTGTGTATATTCGTCCGAGGGCATCAGTCGAATAAACATCAGCGAAGCCAGCAACAGTATCACCTTTTTTCCGGCGTTGGAAACTCTTCGATGCAGCGTTCCATGTGTAATAGCGTGGCATTTCAGAATAGAGTAAAGTCCTTGCTTTGGCATGTCGAAAAGAAATTTGTCAATGTTGTCGCTGGTGGTCGTTCTGCTCTTAGCGCTGCATTTGCTTCTGTAAAGAAGACACGCTGACCATTCTCCAAGTGAACTGCCAAATCTACGACAGTCGGGTGACGTTCGTGTATCGGAACCATTGAAAATTTAAACATTTGTGTCGTATTATTACTTTAAAGTTTGTCTGAAGGCTTAAAATTGGGGCGAGACGAAGTTTGCCGGGTCCGTGGTCAAATAAGACCACTATCCAACTAAATTTGAGTAATCCAATAAGAAAATGTCTTCATTTCGATCTATTCATTATCTTTCGGATAATTGTGCTTTGCTTTAACACACACATGCATAATTCCCATAGCACTCTAATAAGAATGTGAGTGATTTCTTACTCACTCGTTTGGTTTGTTTGGTTTTTTCTTACAAAACAAATGTAAGTCAATGTACAACGCCATCTATCGGATTTTGGCATTGACGCTAATGAGGTGTATTACACGGTTAATTTGTAAGACGTCTCGTTACACTAAGAACTTTAATTTTTTTTCATTTGGGAAGGCATTCAGGAATAATTGCACACAAAATTTCATACAAAAAAATCAATTTGCGATTTTTCCAATTTTCCGCATTGTCCGCAATTTTCCATGATTTACACTAAGAACTTTCTATTTTCTGATTTGGAAAGTCATTAAGGAATAAAATTTCATACAAAAACTCCATTGTCGATTTTTCCAATTTTCCGACTTTTCCAGAGGGATTTTCCAAAATTTTCTTCCGTAAACACCTTCTCCTCGAAAATACGAATAACTGACAAACAAATTTTACAGAAATCGGCCTAGCCGTTCTCATTTTATGAATTACTATACATTTTATACCTCATTTTTATATACTTATATAGATTATTTTGCTGCTTAATATTTTTTAGCGCCGGCACGTCCACCGCCAACATGAAATTGCTCTTCTTCCACCGTGTAAAGTTTTATGTTAGCACGTTTATTCTGTGATTAAACGTATGTATGATTAAAGTATGAACAATGTACATACATATGCAACAGCTGTTTTCTTTTCCACTCAAATTTTTTATTTTATTTTAAGTGTGATAGTGTGAATGTAAAATGTAATTTACGTTAGACTTTTTGACAGTCGCAGGAAATGTAATTATTCTTTCATCTCACACAACTCGATAACAGTATTTATATGTTGCACATTAGAACATGTATTATAGCTAATCATGAAAAAAAAGACAGTCGCACACCTAAAATATTAATTTCTGACACCGCACAGTGGGGGATTTTCCAAAAAAATTGGAAATAATTCTGCCGTTTCTAAACGGATGACTCGATTGCAATGAAATTTCAGACAGGCATAAAAGAGGTGTATTCAAGCTTAGGTTCTGAAACTGGACTATATAGCGTTTAAGTGGGCGTGTCCACGTGCCCCCAAAGTACGCCACCTGTAGGGTATGTGCAACATTAAAAACGATCTAAATTTTTCATTTCCAATTCGTTTCCATATTTTTTTTTTTTAAATTCTTAAAATTATTTAATTAAGGCCTACAAAAAGTGTCGTGACACGTATATATTATCTCTTAAAGTTTTCGAGATATTCAAGTTTTAAAAAGTAAATTTTCGTGTTTTTACCAACCCTGGTCCAGTATTTTCACAGTTTTGAGCTCAAATCCTAACCGCATTTTCAAAAATAAGTATTATTAGCTTGCCATCATTTTTTTCAATGCTTAAAAAAAAATTTAAGCAAAAAGTCATTTATAAGGAAAAAGTTATATTCAGCACAATTTAAAAATTCAAAAAAAACAGTTTTTAGCATATTTTTGGGGCAAAAAGTAAGTTTATTGTTTTTTATTTCTGGAAGAATATATTGTTTAAATTTTTATATTGTTTATATTTTTTTTTAAAGATTATTGTTTAAAAAATATTTTAAAGAAAAAAAAATTGGAAAATTATGTCCTGTTGCGTAAGTGTAGCATCCTGAAATGAACCCATTTTTTTTAGACAAAGCCGTCTTTAGGCCAAAATTTCTCAAATCGCACGCCTCTAACCTAAATATTTTTACTTTTTTTATAGTTATAAGTATTTTTTAGTTTTAATCAAATGGAATTTGTCCCCCCAGGATTATCTTTTCTCTACAGTTTGTAAAAACTTTTTATTTGTTGTATAGATTCCTATATTTTAGCAAAATTTTGTAAAAAAAATATAAATAAATGAAAATTTTATAGGCATTTTAAAAAAATTTATTTCTCAAAAACTTTTGTTAAAGGACGTTTTTTTCTGTATTTTTCCAAAAATTGTTTTAAAAAGCTTTAAATTTAAAAAAAATATTTATAATATATAAACTAAAGGTCATTATCTAACTAATCATATATAATATGAAACCCCGTTTCATTTTAAGGTTATGAAATTAATGGGCTACAACTAACCTATTTGCAATTAAAATTTCCAAAAATTAGTACAGATTCAGCATTTGGGAATACAAGGGGTGAGGCACTGTTTATTTTATGCAGTATTTTCTGTAGTAGCCTTATTAGTACAACGTTAGTATAATCTTTGAATATTTGTTTTATTGCTCTACCTGGTTTGCTTTAGTAGATAGTATTACCTGCAACTAATACGAAGGGTACATTTCTTTTTATCCCTATTTATTTATTATTAAATTATGAATTTATGGTAATGAAGGGCTGATATATTCAGTTGTTATTGTTTTTCGAAAACGCTTAAGTAATAATAATATCGTGTTTGCATTTTCCAAAATTGAAGTACAACTGACACGATAGTCTGAGTGTTAATACCACCTTCGCGTGTTTCCATTATTGCTCTACCTGTTTCGCTTTAATACGCAGTATTACCTGAACTTATGCTTATATTTAGTAATCATATATAAATATTTTGTATACGTGAATACAATTTCGATGGATAGTATACATGTATAGGCGGGGAAACTAAAAACAAAGTCAACAGATAAGTTAATCTTTAAAAATAGTTCGCGAAACAGTTGGCGCATGGTATAAAGTACCTCGCAATTAATTATTCACACTAATTAATCACACTAAAACACATCGATTTATATTCAGTTTTATACAAAAGTGCAAACTTACAGCAACAGAAAAAAGTTAAATTTCTACTTGATTATATTGAAGAAACATATACAACTAAAGTAGTAGACAAAAAGGATATTGGCAAAATTGAGAATTTTGTTAGGACATTCGAAAAAAAATGGAAAGCTGTCAACAGCTGTAATGCAAAATTTAGAAAAAAATTTTCTGATTTGTTGGAGGTATCTATACAATTCCCAATTTCCTTATCTACTCCTGGCGCTAAATGTAAGGAATATGAAGACTTAGGCCCGAAGTCAACGCAAGCACGCTTAACAACAAATCGTACAACCATGTCTACCGAAGAAGTTACAGACTCATTTAATGCGAGGCTAAAAAAGAAAGATCAATCCATGGATGCTCTGAAAATTGCAAATGTTCTTCCGACTGCATCACATAAAAGGCTTAATCGTATTGTTAAGAGCATTCCAACACCATCGTTTAATTCAGGTTTCACAGGAGAAGAAGCCATTGCTCTTATGTTGCAGCGTCAACTTAGTCGTGATAAATATATAATATTGAGAAAAGCATTAAAAGAAAACGGAGTTGAAGTTTTGCCATCTGCTCTGCAAGAAAGCAAGAAGAGCATTATACCCACTGGTATTACAGTTTCTGACCGAAAACTTACTGTTAGAATCTCATCTCTTCTTGAAAACACAACATCAATTCAACACTTACTGCAGAGCAGCTAAATAAAATTAACCACAGTGAAGTGAAACTAATATGTAAATGGGGATGTGATGGATTATCGTTACTTTCAGAATACAAGCAGCCCACTGAAGGTCACTTGTTATCTGATTATAAAGGCGTACTTATGGCATCAAGGGTTCCATTACGGCTTCGAAAATATGCTGACAAAGACTTTCGATCAACTAGTTTCGAAGAAAACATTTGGATAAATTCAACTACTGAATCTAAATCATTTTGTAGACTAATTACTTTCGAGTATGCGAAGGAGACAAAGATTGCAACTCAAGAACTTGTACATCATATTGAATCGGAAATTAAATTGATGCAGCCCATTTTGATCGAAATAGAGGGCTACTCTTTCAATGTACCGTTTGATATGAGATTAACGATGATTGATGGTAAAGTTAGCAATGCTTTAACAGAAACGTCATCTACTTGGAGTTGTTCTTTATGTGGAAAAACGAAAAGTCAATTCTCAAATATGTCATCAACTACAGAGATTAATGAAGACGTTCTTAAATATGGAATATCTCCTCTACATGCTCGCATACGTTTTCTGGAACATTTTCTACATATAGCTTATGATTTGAAATAAAGAAATAGTCTTGAAAAGGTAAATAAATCAGTAATTAAAAACGACGAGCTTAAGATAATGAGAGCTAACGAAAAGCAAAGAATTCAGGAGGAGTTTAAGCAACGGGTTAAATATTGATAAGCCACTAGTGGGATATGGGAGTACAAATGATGGAAACACGGCTAGGCGATTTTTTAGCAATTTTAAAATAAGCTCACAGATTACAGGAATTGATACGGAATTATTGCAAAAAGTTAATATAATTTTAACAGTAATTAACAGTAAACATAAAATAAATGCAGATAAGTTCGGCGAGTACTGTGCAGGCGTTTCGAGACTGCTTCTAAACTTATACCCCTGGAAAGAGTCCTCACCAACAGTACACAACGTTTTGTGTCATGTAAAAATAACAATGGAACATCATATACTACCACTCGGAGAGCTCACAGAAGAATCTCAAGAGTCTAGAAACCATGATTTTAAACATATCCATCAATTTGGCTCCAGGAAGTGCTCCAGACAATCTCAAAATCAGGACATATTTCAGAACCTTATTTTGTACACAGATCCCGTCTTATCACTTATAAGAAGGAGATGGAATTGCTATAGAAATTTGACATTTGATTGCAGTAATGAATTCAAAGATTTGATGTATCTGCTAGATCTAGAAGAATTTGATAAGGATTATTTTATAAAGTTAACGTAATTGTACATTTGATTGATTGATTGACTTTCGCATTCCCAAATGCTGAATCTGTACTCATTTTTTGAATTTTTAATTGTAAACAGCTTAGTTGTAGCCCATTAATTTTATACCCTCAAAATGAAACGGGGTTTCATTTTAAGGGTATGAAATCATTAGTTAGATAATTACCTCTAGTTTATATATTATTAAATTTTTTTAGAAATTTAAAGCTGTTCAAAACAATTTTTGCAAAAATACAGAAGAAAACGTCCTTTACAAAAGTTTTTGAGAAATAAAAATTTTTGAAATGCCTATAAAATTTTCATTTATTTATATTTTTTTACAATATTTTGCTAAAATATAGGAATTTATACAACAAATAAAAAGTTTTTACAAACTGTAAAGAAAAGATAATACGAATCCCGAAATTCCCAAAAAACTTTCGAAAATTCCCAAAAATGGGATTTTTTAGTTTTTCTGCTGTCATTCCAGCAAATATCCTGGGGGGACAAATTCCATTTGCATAAAACTGAAAAATACCTATAACTATAAAAAAAGTAAAAATATTTAAGTTAGAAGCGTGCGATTTGAGAAATTTTGGCCTAAAGACGGCTTTGTCTTACTTACGCAACAGGACATAATTTTCCAATTTTTTTTCTTTAAAATATTTTTTAAACAATAATCTTTAAAAAAAAATATAAACAATATATACTTGTTCTTCCAGAAATAAAAAACAATAAACTTACTTTTTGCCCCAGAACTATGCTAGAAACTGACTTTTTTTGAATTTTTAAATTGTGCTGAATATAACTTTTTCCTTATAAATGACTTTTTGCTTAAATTTTTTTTAAAGCATTGAAAAAAATGCTGGCAAGCTAATAATACTTATTTTTGAAAATGCGGTTAGGATTTGAGCTCAAAAATGTGAAAATACTGGACCAGGGTTGGTAAAAATACGAAAATTTACTTTTTAAAACTTGAATATCTCGAAAACTGTAAGAGATAATATATACGTGTCACGACATTTTTTGTAGGCCTTAATTAAATAATTTTAAGAATTTAAAATAAAAAAAATTTTTGAAACGAATTGGAAATGAAAAAATTAGATCGTTTTTAATTTTGCACATACCCCAGGTGGCCTACTTTGGGGGGCGCGTGGACACGCCCACTTAAACGCTATATAGTCCAATCTCAAAACCTAAGCTTGAATACACCTCTTTTATGCCTGTCTGAAATTTCATTGCAATCGAGTCATCCGTTTAGAAACGGCAGAATTATTTCCAATTTTTTTGCAAAATTCCCCACTGTGCACCGGTCCATATACAGTCTACGGCAAAAGTGCAGACATATACATTTATACGCAACTATTGTGAAGGGTATTTCAAGGTGGGATCATACGATTGCCGCAATGGAACAATTTTTGTTACATTTTGTGTTCCAATCGTGTGATAGCACAATTTATTGGCTCATGCGGCAACCAAAACGAATGTTGTTCCTATTTGTCGCAATCAAATACAACCCTGATGCGGCAACCGTGTGAACACTTGACATACAACTAAGCACCAATAAAAATTCTAAAAATGCACCAATATTTATTGTGTTCTCATGCGGCAACCAAAGAAGATAATGCCCGCCAATAATGTACATACATACATATATATGTATACATATGTATACATTTATTTAGTTTCAAAATTGTTTAAACGCGTCTTCCAAACATGATTTCTGCTTTTCAATCAGTAAAATTCAATTATTGTTACTATTCATTTTTTGCTTTTTCAACCCGCACAGCCGAAGCAATTTTCTTTTTTTTTTTAATGAACAAACCATATTTTTAACATTTAATTTAATTAATTTTTTTTTTTTTTTGGGAAAACAAAGTTTGTCATCAGCTATAACAGTTGTTTCTCAGAGTTGCCGTATAATATAACAATCGTGTGGCTATAATGCGGCAATTATTGGTACTAAATTGTTTTGCGACAATAAAATTTCAGCAAAATGTGACAATCATGTGATTGCAGAGAATTTGATTGGGAAAAATTTTTTATTGTGCACCAATTCAGGCCAATAAAAATTGTGTAAAATTGGTGTATTGCGGCAGTCGTGTGATCCCACCTTAAGATGTAGCCGAATATAGCATTTTTACTTATTTAATTATCACTTACCATGCCTCCGTTGTCTTCGCAGAGGTAATGAAATAAATTCTCATGCAAACAGGTGTATTGAACGTGATAAGGCGCCACCTTCTCTTCTCCTTTAATTTCGACAGATATGTGCAGGCGTATAGCACCAGATACAGCTGATTTATCTGTACGCTTCTCCAAGTTATACCAGACATCCATTTCGCCAGACAAAGTTCTCACTTCAATTATGGTTTGCCCAAGAAAATCATCTGACTCCCGAGTTAATTTTTGTCGTAACTTTGATTTAAGATCATTATCTTCATCCCACACACGAACCTTGATACGATCGGAAGAATTGTGACACTCGCTATACATATGTTATGCGATGGCAGTACGTTTGTTTTGTTTTTTGTAAAAAAGATAATGTACAATGAAAGAGAACTACATTTAAATAAGACTTTAGAATATCATGACTAAAAGTTTTATCCGCTGCTTGTGTGTTTAGTGTTTATTACGTTATCACTTTTGCACTTGCACTTTTTCTGGACTTGGTATACTTATGTGCATATGTGAGTTTGCATTTTTTTTTTTTAACTCGTATGTGTGTCTTTAAAATCACGTACCATAAGCGATCAACTTAATTACATTAAATATATTTTAATATAACCCGCAGAAAATATGTTTAGGTGAGAGATATTTAAAAAATATTAATCCGGATGAAAATGATTAATGTTATATATAATATATTTAACCCACAGTACTAATTCCTGAATCGATAAATCCCATTTTTGCGCGCTAGTGGAATAAAAAACAACTGCCGATTTGTGCATAATTATTGTAATTAATTTTAAACACTACTAAAGTACTGATTATTATAATGGGGCAAACTCGTAGCTATTTCAACACAAGATACAAATAAAATTTGAGGAAAATTATGGCAGATCTCCATCTAATAAGTCAGAAATAACGACTGGTTAAATTTTAAGGGCCGGTGTTGAATGAAAAGCACACATTTGACATTTCTCAATTTCAGACTAATTCAATTTAAGTCATGGAAAGTAACACAATCGAACAACGCGTTAACGTTGATTTTTTCGATCAATTTCATCGTCCAAATGTGCATAGACTCGCAAAAATTTGAGTCAACCGGTTCCAAGGGAGATAAGAAAATAACAGCTGCTGTTTGCGATAGTGTGGCTGAAGCGCTGTTCACCTCAACTCCTCGTCGTGCCCAACAATTGCACCTCTCAGGCTCGCCGTTGATGAATATTTTGCATAAACAATTGCTTTTACACACTTACAAGTTGCAATTGGCTCAACAACTAAAGTCTCTTGACCATTCCAAGCGTTGGCAATGATCAGAATGGTGGCGACAGTGGATGATTAATTTTCGAAGAAAATCATGATGAGGCACATTTTCACCTCAAAGGATTCGTCAATAAGCAGAATGTTAGCATTTACTGAAGTTGTTAATTAGTTACATTGAATTCTGTTGTTGTAATACATTTATATTAAATTACTTCTTCAGAGTCAAGTTCAACCTTTGGTTGGTCACTTTTTTATCAATATCAATTAAGTAAAGATATTCAACATCAGCATTTAAATTTTAATCACCCTTTGCATATGTTTGCAATAGAATCCATGAGACGCGAGCAGAATACCTAAAATCGTATTTTTAGTAGCAGGAGGGGATTCCTGATCGTAATATTTAAAACATTTAGCTAGTTTCTGTTCAATGCATTTACACGAAATATTATGGAACTGGAATTGATGATGACAAAATTGAGAGTTGAGTGGAAAACCATGACTGAAGCTCTTCATATTGATGTGTTCACAAAAAGCCAAATCGAACCAGCAAATTCGACCACTTTTGTTCATGTAGTGTTTTCAGACTTCTGAACATTTTCGTGAAATGCATCGAAAATATAAAATAGTCGTCAATATTGTTAATAATTTTATTGGTATTTCTAGTTCAATAGTTGCTTCCTCAAAACTAAGAAAGAGTTTTTTGTAATAAAATTAGAGTGACCAACGTTTTCAAAGAAGACAAAAAAATTTAAGTTGAAAACTTACTGGTACATTAATATTGTTAGCAAGACTGAAAGCCACATAGAGCTCGCCGCAAACGTGAAAATTTGCCTAAAAAAATCTTGATCTATATACATTAATAATCTGAGTCTACCATTTAAAAAATAGTTTTGACAATTTAAATGAATTATCCTGTCTTGTTCTGATTTTGATATTGACAGTTGTATTCATGAAACCTTAAAATTCATTTCAAAATTTTGTATTTTAAATCTGTCCAAGTTTAAAACTAATTGGTTCCTAATTGGTTTATGTTGGTTATCTACATTTTGAAATATATTCTAAATCCATTTACGTATGTTCGTGTATGATAAATAATTTTTGTAAGTTTTTGTTTAAAGTATAGTACCGGGTAGACGGACATTTGCTCGGAATTTTAAAATCTGCATTTCGAGACGAGATTGCTTTCACGTCCTCTTTAAATTTTTGTGCTACCTTTGATAAGTCCAGAGAAATTGAGTTACCGATTTTACCCATTTTTATCCCTTTTGCGTTTAAATTTAAAACGAAGACGAAATTTATTTTAGCTTTTTTTATTTATAATACTATTTAGTTTTTCCGTTTTTCCTCTGCCCATTCCTCTTATGTAAGTGCAATTGAAATAAAGGTACCAAAATGCAGTTTTTACCCATTCTGTCTCCTTAAAATTGAAAAGAAAAATACCGGACACCAGTCCAATTATTTTTTGTACACGTTTAGACTTTTTTTAATCTTTGTGGTACCTTTGCTAAGTCTGCAGAAATTGAGTTACCGATTATACCCGTTCTTACCCCTTATATGCCCTTTATGCGCTATGTTACATAACATGTAACATAACACATTATATGTTGCATATATTAAAAACCAATTCCGATGTCTATTGAATTATTTTTTGTTGGGAGTAATATTTAGTTTTTCTTTTTTTCCCGTTCACATTTTTTTATACGTAAATGCAATTGGAAAAAAAGTACCGAAATGGAGATCTTACCCCTTTTATCCCCTTAAAACTCAAACCTTAAAAAAAAATACCAGAGTCCCATATAATTATTTTTAGTGTCCTTTTTTAATTTTTGTGCTACCATTGCTGGAGAAATTGAGTTACCGATTTGACCATTTTTTAACCATTTTTACCCCTTTTTAAAATTCATATCGCCTTTAGCTCCTGTCAGACATGCAGATATATACTGTAGAAATTTCAAGCAAATCCGTTTAGCCGTTCAACTGTCTATAAGGAACAAACAAACACACCTTCACTTTTATATACATATAAGAAGATGTCGTTGGTGGTGCAATATGAAAATTGGATTTTGTCACACCCCCTCCGCCAGCAGACCGAAAATCAAAAATCAAACTTCACAGTGTCGCCCGTTGTCTGAATATTTCCCTCAAAATTTCATCAAAATCGGCTCAACCAAACGTTACATACATACACATATCCTGTTTTATATACAAGTAAACTTTACTCTTCATTATACAGTTCTCGCTCTTACTTAGGTTACTCATTACAGGGTAAAAACTAGACATAAATTTACACGATACTTTGTGCGCTGATTTAGATCGGACTACAAACGTAAGCTAAATCAACTGTTTTTTCCTGTATGTAATTTTATAAACTAGGATTTTGTTAAATGTTTATCCAATTATTTGAATTAATCTAAATTGTTAATACCTATGTATGTGGATTAACATCATTCAATTATGGCATGCCCGAGCATGGCCGAAACATGAACGTGAGCCGTCTTCATTAGCCAAAAGCGATGTTCGACATCATGTTCATACCAAGTTCATGGCTAATGGAGACCCCTAGTAGCCAGTTGGCTTTCCAGCAGAGCCAGTGGATAGCGGATAGTTTTGTGTTGATAACATATCGTGTATTGGTACACATTATGTGAGATGCTGAATAGGAAAAACTTGTTTAATTTTCTGTAAACATATCATATGTCATTTAATCAAGTACTAAAAAATTCAGTGAAGTAAGAGGCTGGCTCGCACACTTAAGGCCGTGTAAGATAAAACTTTGTTGCTTTGCGTTACGTTTTGAAAGAAAAGCGTGTATGTCACAATAAAAACTTTGACAAGACCAGCGTATTGTTTGTTTATCAATAAGATATTGAAGTTGTTTTTTTATTAAATTGTTTGGTTTAAAAATAAAAGTTTAAAATGTTATCAGACGATTTATTGGAATTGGTTATAATCTTGCTTTTAATGCATGAAGCATAGGGGATGTTAGAACAAATTTCATCGCGTAGGTTCTGGGTAAGAAGACTTTATCAAGACCGCAACTACACAGGCCTATTCGCTTCGAGTTTTGAAGAAATGCATCAAAGAGATCCAGAGCAGTTCCAAAAGTGTGTCCGGATGACTCCCGCATTTTTGTATATGTTGCTGGAACTTTTAAAGACACGCCTTACAAAAATGGCAAGCAGACCATCGATATCTGCATCCTGCAGACTACTTTTAACACTAACGTGAGTTATAACAAACAATTCAGTTAAAAAACCTAAATTAAATTTACATACATATGTATGTATGTAGTGTTTCTAGCTATCTGGCGCACGGAGATAGTAAGCAAACACTTGCTACTGCTTTTAAAATGGGACGTTCCACGGTAGCCACCATTATAACTGACGTATATGAACCTGTTTGGGAGGAATTAGGGAAAATGTATTTGTCACCTCCACAAAAATATGAGTGGAAACGCATTGCCGAAGATTTCAACACCATGTGGAACTTTCCAAGTTGTGTTGGTGCAGTGGATGGAAAGCACATCACAATATCATGTCCACCCAATTCAGGATCGCTTTATTACAATTATAAGGGAAATTACTCTATTGTTCTCTTTTCAAATATATTTATTCATTAAATTAATAAAATTTATTTATTAATTTGGAATTTTGTTTTTTTTTTATTTCTGTTGACGCCAAGAAAAAATTTAAAAAAATGAAAGCAGCTGATTATCCAAGCGCGCAAAAAGATGAGAGATCGCCAACTTTTTGCTTTGCTTTGCGTCAAATAAAATTTATGTTACAAGTGCCATATAAACATGTACATTTATCCGAAATGTCAAAGCGTGTATGTAACGTAACGCGAAGCAAAAGTTTTATCTGACACGGCCTTTAGGGTTCCGTACGTATGGAAAACATACATATCCTAAGGGCCTTATTCATAAAATTTATACAATGTGTTTTAAGCTTTTATATGTCAAATACTTCATAGAAATCTGCCGAATAATAGTTTATTAAACATTGTATAATACATATTCACCACAATGCTACAAAATATCATAATTAGGGTGGTCTCCAGTTTTGTTGCCTGCAAACACTAATGAGCACAAATTTTTTCTTGAAATACTTCAATGTGATGTTGGCTTTATGAAAACTCAACTATGCCGCCCACTAGAAAGTAATCGTTACTGTTGAAGAGCGCAAAAATGTCTAGCATAATCGGCGTAAACGAAATATAATTCTATATCATTATTAAAAACCAAATTTTGAGCCATTGTATAATGAAAACTAATGCTATCTCCAACTGCTCTTGTATGTGCTATAATAAAACGCAAGCCTGATATAATGAAGAGTATTATCGTTTTGAAAATTAAAAAAAAAGACGAAGTCATATGGGATGTCTAATTTTTATCGTATTATTTTCCATTTGTAAAGCGCATTGCGTTCACACTATCACACTTGATCAAACACAA
This sequence comes from Sturmia bella, assembly GCA_963662145.1. NCBI lineage: Eukaryota > Metazoa > Arthropoda > Insecta > Diptera > Tachinidae > Sturmia > Sturmia bella. Next base: position 3,795,169 of record OY759173.1, on the reverse strand, counting down.
TTGTCGCTATAAAAGTTACAGAGTTTCACAAAACATCGATATACATATCTGTCTAATACTTCTATTGTTCAATATATCAATATTTATGCAATGCATCGAAGTCAGAATGTCGAGGTTAGCGATACAACCAGCAACCCCAAGGAAGTGCTAAGATTAAGCAAGCCCGAATTAAGTAGAAAACTGGGAGTTATGATAGATCACTCTCAAGAATGGGCATATCTTAACAGCTTGGGATAAGGGGGAATAGATGAACGTAGAGGATGTGCAAATTATGTAAGAAAGCGAGACATTAGAGCCCTATTTATGTCAGTGATCCGCCTTCTCACAAATATGGTGCCGATATCTTGGGAGCGACACCTTACCAGACGTAACCCAATTACGGAACAAATGCTGGAGGATATTAAGGAACTTTGTGAATGGCACGAACTTCATATAGACCAGTGCGACAAAGTGTTCATGGTTAAATCCAGGGAGCGCACAACAAGCCTGTACTGGCTCAAGTGTATGTCGCGAGAAATGGCCAAACAAACCCCTCCAGTCAAGCTAACCTAATCCAAACATAGAAGCTGATTTTGGCAAAACTGACATCACTCTGAAATCAGCTGTTGTCGCCGTATGAAAAACCACCGTGAGTGTCATTCCGTACTTTTTGCGTAAAGTTATGAATTTCTCTCAATAATACATAAGAAAGAACAACAAACAGTACGGGAACACCAGAAACCACATTTCAACCCCAAACAATAACATTTGGTTTATTTAGAGGCTGTACTGAAAATTTAAATGCACATTTTGAGAAGATGACGTGTTTTTCTGCACGCATTTAGATTTTAAAGTACTTTGCAGGTATTTTTATTTGAAATGCTAATTGAAAAACATCAAAATTGGTGTTATGTGGGTTGTTGCAGTTGAACTGTTTTGTTTGTTATTGTTTACTTCTTGCAGCATCTGACTGTTTAACTACTTGCCGAAACTAGCCCGAAGAAAAAGTGCGGGCTGTTTCGTGCAGGAAGAACAAGAATATGTTTCTCTCAAAAGCTCTCCCACTTGCCCAAACTTTTAGTAAGGGAACAGCTTTCGTGCTAATTGGGATCCCTCAGGCTCCCCATGGGAAGTACGGCAACAAACCTAATATGCCACTTGCTTTCGGCTTGTCGAAACCGGTTAAGCGAGTTTTGTAGATTTGTAAAACAGAACGATCATTTTCGATTCATTCCACAAACCGTCTGTTTGTGACTGTTAACTGGATTTTGAAATTTTTTCAGAGAAATAATTATATTTCCATATGTTTTTTGTAAAAGCAGCCATCTTATGTTGAAACAACACGATTTCGCTGGGGCTGGGGTAGAGCTCAGCGAGGTCCAGTTTCGTGTGTCGTTGTACAGAAAAATTCCAATATTCTTTTTAAAACGTTATAAATGTTTTTATTTGCCTCTTATGTGCGTATTATAAGTCAGCAGGGGGTGGCGAACGTCGACTGAGCGATTTACGTTCTTTCCGTACGCTATTTGTAATGGTTGCCGATGTTACGGTGACCGCGCAATTTCCAGGGAGCGTGTAAAGGAATGCCGACGGCACAGAAACCAGTACCACCAACAGAACGTCACATGCCTCTCTGATACGGCTAGACTGTATATTTATTGCGGCACAGTAGCCAGCACTGCAATAACTATTCCAGCCAACGCTATTCAGACGCAGAATATACAAGAGCGATACAATAATCTGCCTGAAGCATAGTAGCCAGCACTACCGACAGAACGTGGTATAGACTCCTCTACTCCATTTGTTGTCAGAAAATAATTAACAAATCGTAGTAGCCTACTCTGTTACTAATTATTATTGCTCGCTCAGCTTACTCTCTATTCTTACAGCACAGTAGCCAGCACCATAATATTAGATCCGTACGCTAAGCGAGCCGACAACAAACTGCCATACACTGGCAATTGCTTCGCCTTTTATAGTGTGGCTGCTGTGTGGTTGTTGATACATACCCACACAAACCAGTCGCGTATTGTTGTTGTCGATTGTCTCTCGTTGTCGCTTGCCAACCCATGCGATGATCTTGTACAATTGTAAATAACAATAAAAAACTTAGCCTGTGTAACTTATGTACATACAAAAAGAAATTACAATCAACCATAAGCAAATGGATAACAGTCGCAGGGCTACACACTTATATGTTTGTGTGTCGGTACTGATATACAGTGTTGCGAATGTATGTTGTTTGCTTATACTTGCTTGTTGTTTTTGTTCGCCACTTCCAATGGTGAACCGTTTTAAGTTTATGTATAGAAGTAATTCTAAGGAATAAATTCAGAAAATATGACGTAAAAAAGTAATTCACAAAAATAAAAATGCTTAAAAGAAATTGGAGGTAGTTAGCTTCGTAGAAAGGTACACTCAAAACGAGTTCGCGACTTTGGGTGTTACAATGTACATATGTACTTGCAGACGAGCTCATTTTAGCAAATGCAATTTGCCTAGAGTCCTAAATGTCTAAACGCATACAAATTTAAAACGTGTCATCTAAATTTATTTCGTACAGAAGTGTTGAAAAAAATTCCTCAGATTTAAATGAACATTTATTTGCTACGGAAAAACTTAAAATAGCTAATCTCAAAATAAAGATACTCTCAGAACATATAAGAAAAAGCTTGGGATTCCTTGCTATGAAATGAACTAATATGTATTTAAAAAGTATTTTGTTTTAGTATAATAAATCACCCCTATCGTGATTGAAATGGGAATTTTTGGTCATAATAAAATTTGCTCTCCGCAAGAAGGGAAAATTTCTATCGTTCATGAGAACTTAAGTCCGAATAAACACTACAGCCATGAAAGTAAAATAAATAAGAAGAATATAAAAATAATAAATTATCAGTCCACCTTGAAAATAAAAACTGTGTAAAATTGTTTAATTCTAAAACTGCAGTTACACGATCAAGTTTTGCTATCAAGTTTTTTTCACATACCGCTTGTCAAAATTTAATAAAATTGATAGATGTGACGTAGACTTCACGCAATTTCATAACAATTCGTTTTCAAGCTGCCGTCAAGAAGAAAATTAAAAATAGCTACTTTATTAAAAGTACTATCAGAAATGAAGAAAATAAAAAAAGGAGAAAAAACCAGAGGGCAGAAAGGAAATACTGGGTGAAGCCCTTATTAGTAAGAAGGTTGGCAAATATTTAAAAATGATAATGAATGTAGATATGCTCTATAAATCGCAGAACATCATTACATTTGTTGGTTTTGCACGTAAACATTTTTATGTCTATTTTTAAGCTTGCATCTGTTTAATTTTTATCACTTTTAATTGCAACTATCAAACAAAAGAAAAAAATATTTGCAGACAGAACGAAAAAAAATTGTTGTCAGCTGTTTTCTTGATTGTGACTTGATGCTCTCTATGGAAAGCAAAAATTGTCATCAAGTTTGCATCAATTTTCAAAATTGTGAAAGTGTGAATGTATTAAAACTTGAAAGGCAAAACTTGATCGTGTAACCTCCAAGTAACTAAAAACTAAAATTGATTATTAGAATCCGTGCAATAATTTTACTACAAGAAGAAATGAATCTTTCGGAATTATCTGAAACATTGTAAGTAACTATAATTTCATTCGGCTAAGAAGTCTTGTAAAATTTTTGCAAAACTCCAGTCAATAGATCTGATATTTGCATTTTATTGTACATGATGTTATTTTGCGATTTATCAACAAATCTGGTCCTAAAATAGCTTAGAATAACCTTTGCTTTTCTAATTAGAAGAAATAATTGCTTGCATAACGAAAAAATGATGTGTATAAATCAAAGGCAAAAACGAATGTACTGTACGAACGAAATATGTATCTGTTTACGATCAGGCGAACTTGATTTGAATGTGAACTTTTGTCAACGTTATTATTTCAAGCTGAATTAGATATAAAAGATATGAAAGGCGACATTTAACAATAATTACCAATTTGGGAAATGGGTAAAAGTTTTGTGGGAAAGATTGTTAACGATAGGGGTGAATATATCCATGATACAACTAACAAGGTAGCCTTTTCGCTACAATAAGAACAACTTCAATAAAAATAACATACATTTTGTTTTTGTGCAACTTATGCAAACTGTCAAAAAGACGCCACTTCTACATTTACAGAAGAGAGATGATCTGAGCTTACGCGGATTAGCTATCTCGTTTTGGCTGCCTTTCATCTCTGCAATCTCTTGACAACCTAAAGTAGTCAGATGATTAACGGTTTAGCTGACGATGCTACCTTGTTAATTGTATCATGGAATATATCTACAAATAAATATTTAGCATAGAATTTTTCTGAAACAGTCACAGTCAGAGTATTGCTCGGGTCGGCTGAAATTGAGTTAGCCGCCGACGATTTCCTCGGCTGCAAACCGGCTTAAAATTAGCCGCCGATTTCATTATAATACATTTTTTATAACTCATTTTGCTTTATATTGAATTGTGTAAGAAGAAACAAAATGTATGTATTTTTTATCAACTCTAGAAGAAATCAGTTTTATTGTTGTTTCAAATACAATACGATATAAGGTCCTATATTCATAATGTAAATACAAATGCATAGATAAAACAATGTTTGATGGTTACATTTCAACCATAAAATACAACTAATAATGCATCATACCCTTACCTATGCCTTTTATGCAAAATCTAATGTCGTTATCGTTTCTATATAAATATATGCCGAAGAGCATTGTTTTAATTTTTTTTTTTTAATTATTATGGTAATTACATTTTCTTTTGATAGTAATCTCACTAAAATATTAAAACTCGTATTTTAGGAATAAAAGTATGAACACATTGTTTCTAAAAAAAACCGCCATAACACTTTTTTCCCTGCTGCATTGTTATAATTAAAAATTTATTGTATTGTTAGAAAAATTACATGGTAGTTTTTATGATACGAATATGCAGTTTTGTTCTACGAATTTATTGCTGTTCACAATATACCTAATGCATACCTATTTAATTTAAATAAGTAGAAGACGGCAACTCTAACGAAAAGTTCATGTATACTTCAATAACGGTATATCCGAAGGCGATTTTCTGTGTTGCATCTAATTAAAAATGGACAAAAATAAAAAAAATTCAAGATTTTTGAAAAAAAAGTAAAAATGATGTTGTGATGCTTAACGTATTCTCCGATTCAGATATTGAAATCGGAGAAATGGAATTGGACATTAAAAAATATCAAAATATTCTTAATAAAAAAGAAGATCTCTGACTCCAGTCAGAACTTGTGCTCAATAAAGCAACCGCAGGATCACCTGACTGGCAATATTTCGGGCAAAGGGTGAATCGAAATAGAATCATATTTAAGTTGAATAAAAAAGAAAAAAAATTTTACTCTTCGTGATTTTATGTTGATTTTCAGCCGGCGGCTTAAAGCCGCCGACAGTTTTTATAAAGCCAGCCTCCGCCGATAAAATCCCTCGGCGCAATGCTCTGGTCACAGTACTTTCATACATTTATAATTTAAATAAAAACTTCAATAATTTGCTATTAATACTACCTGTTAATGTATTTTAATATACTTTTATTAAAAATTATTACTTCAATTTTGAACAGCATGGAATTTTATGGAAGTCTCTTATTCGAAAATGGGCTTAAACTCGTATGTATAACTTTGTAACATACCATGATACAATTAACAAGGTAGCCTTTTCGCTACAATAAGAACAACTTCAATAAAAATAACATGTATTTTGTTTTTGTGCAACTTATGCAAACTGTCAAAAAGACGCCACTTCTACATTTACAGAAGAGAGATGCACTAAGCTTACGCGGATTAGCTATCTCGTTTTGGCTGCCTTTCATCTCTGCAATCTCTTGACAACCTAAAGTAGTCAGTCGATTAACGGTTTAGCTGACGAGGCTACCTTGTTAGTTGTATCATGTAACATACATACTTTTGTTCTATGCCGTTGAAAATTTTCAAAAAGTGGCACAAAAAGGTAATTTTCAGAAAAAATGTGTCATAAAAAGGGTATTTTAAATAGAAATCGGTGAAACTTTTTATGAGCACAAAAGCATAAATATTTCATTTAGCTGTGAGAAAATAAAAATAACAAAAAATAATACGTAATTCATAACGTTTATTTTATTTTATTTTTTTTTTTTTTTTTTTTTGGTAAATGGGCTACACTTTAAATCAAGAAATATCTTTGTAACAAATTGTAGAGATTAACAATTTTGAAAAAAGACTTGAAAAATAGCTGTTTCGCGTTGTGCCGCACTACTCTTCAGCTCGCTATTTTTTACTTCTAGTGCGGCTCAGGAAAACATGCAGCAACGCTTATACTTCTAAACCAACTGAGCCTTCGATTCAATGTTGGTCTATGTTTAACTTATTATTGATTGGATGTAATTTTCGCCTCTTTCAGAGTAACGAAGAACAAGCCGGGGTATATTTGACTTTCTCATTTGAAAAGCATTAGGCTCGGGTAGATGTAGAGGTAGAAATTTTGGTTTTGTTCGTATAATATCTCTGAAGCTGCAAATTAAAAATCTATCTGCGAAAGCTCAACTTCAAACTCTTGGCTTACACTCAGTGATACCTTGTTAAGTAGTGTGTGCCATTTTAAGACAGTTGGATCAACCGTTCAGAAAGTGTAGATTTAATTCAAATTTTTTAATGTCGGAAATTCTTTCTTCCATGTTTGGCGGAAAGTGGCAAAAAGTATCACAAGTTTGTTAGAAATGCACCAAGAGTCTATATTACAAAAGGTGTCATAGAGTAGTAGACATCAAAAAAAGGGTAAAATAGATAATTTAGTACCACACGGGCAACGTTGGTTCTATGTTTATGATTCTTGCTATATACTATTTCAGAGACTTCTAGTAATATTACTAAAGATAATTTTATTGAAGAAAACTCTGAGAAATATATTTGATTAAAAAGTCAACCCGGAAAAAACCATTTTCCCAAGTTTTCGAGTTATTCAAAAGTCAAAGGTCTACATCGATAAGCAGGCAACAATTTAAGAGCTAACGGACGAGATAATTCGGCACATTATCTGCATAAATATTCAATTATGGCTCAGTGTCACGAAAATTTGGACCATCGGCTGGAGGTGTGCCGCCGACATTTTGTTCCACACATAATTGAACTTCTCCAATTTAATCATAATAAAGAGAAATGGCATAATTTCCTAAAAAAATTTGTGTTTTATGCAAAACTAGCGAAAACCCGGTGTTCTTCGCTACCCCAGTACTTTGATTAAATTACACCCACTTCACTTCCAATTTCGCAAATCTTTCAAGTAATGCTATATTTATGTCAACGATGCAGCCACTTGGACTTATTCCAATTCCCAACCTTCTCATGCATAAATGCAACTAAAAAAGTACCACAATGCAGTTTTTACCCGTTTTGTCCCCTTAAAATTGAAAAGCAAAGTAGCAGACACCTGTCCAATTATTTTTTGTAAACTTTAAGACTTTTTTTTAAATCTTTGTGCTACCTTTACTAAGTCCGGAGAAATAAAGTTGCCGATTGTAACCGGTTTTACCCCTCTATCTCCAAATTTTAAAAAAATCACGAAATCTATTGGAGTGATATTAAGTTTTACTTTTTTCCCATTCGCATTTCTCTTCTAATAAATGCAATTGAAAAAAAGTACCGTAATGCAGAGTCTACCCCTTTCATCACCTTAAAATTCAAAACTTCATAACAGTACCAAACACCCATCGAATTATTTTTAGTGTGCTTTTAGGTCCTTTTGCTACCTTTGCTAAGTCCGTTTTTACCCCTGTGCGATTGGAATTTTTAAAATTCATATCGCCTATAGTTCCTTCCAGGCATGCAGAGATATATTGTAGAAATTTCTAGCAAATCGGCTTAGCTGTCTATAAGGAACAATCTTTTATATATAAGAAGATGTCGTTGGTGGTGCAATATGAAAATTACATTTTGCCACGCCCCTCGGCCCGCAGACCGAAAAGCTAAAATTGTCACCCGCCTGAATATTCTGAAGATTCCCTGATAACTTCATCAAAATCGGCCCAGCCGTTTTTTAATCCCTACATTACGTACATACACATATCCTGTTTTATATATACATACTTATTTAGAAGATAGATCAACATCGGCCTTAAAATTTAACCATCCTTTATATTATTTGGAGAGACCAATGTCTTAAATGTAAAGCCATTGTAGCAAATATAAAACTTTCAGTAAATTTGGATCGCTGATAATGAATTTGTGGCTGGCGTTTTTATCGTTTATAATTGTTCCTTGTTACAGAGTTACATTTTCTGACATTATAAACGTAATGACGTAATTATTTTTTGACAGTATCCGACATAAGCTAAGATATTTTTTTCTGGCTTTTCGACACGAATAACCGTAACTGGCTAAAGTTGCAGACAGGGGTGTCAGGAAATTTTTTCAGAAAACGTAAAATTTTGGAACGAAAAACGTCAAAAACAAATTCGTAAAACGTCATCTATAAAAATGTACATAAACGAAAAATTAATTAATTGCATTTAATAATATTTTTATATTGTACAAAAATAATTCAACGTGCATTTTACTATAACAAAACTAGTACCATTGTAAATATATACGCATTATAAAAATTTTATGTTAATATTATTCATACAGCATTTATTACTTTGTGCCTTTTAATTAAACTTTTCGTAAGGTTTACATTAAAACACTCTGAAGAGTTATATTTTAAATAGTCCTTAGCAAACAAAATTCCTTCAATTGTTTTTGTTCCCAAGGCATTTCTATTTTTAGTTTTCTTCAAATTTAGTTGACTAAAAATTCGTTCAGCGTTATCAGATGAGTTTGGCAAAACCATTAAATCGTTAATAAAACCACATAAGATAGGGAAAGCCGGTTCATCATTTGATAACTGGATTAAGTTGATTTATTTCCAAAAAAAAATATATAAAAATCGGTTAAACTTTTATTTAAATTTAAAATCCGCATTTCTCTTATTTCGTTTTCAGCTTTCTGGTACTTCTCTTTAGATACCAAATTAGGAAAAAAATTTTAACAAGGGAATTATAGAAATATTTTTATTTAAAATAACGGATGGATTAATTAAATTTGAATTTCCAAAGTCAAATCCTTTCTTTAAAATTAAACACATTTATCAAGTTGGTTATAAATTTCAACGCCAATGCTACACTGCGACATTTTTTCTTTTACGTGAACACTAAAATAACTTCATGTCTTGGTAAAAAATTTTTCTTTTCACAAATCTTTCTGTCATCCCTGGTGTATGAATATAATTTCTCAGTATTTCTTAAGCAAGGTAAACCCAGTATGTACTACAATTAATAAAGTTGTGTTATCTGACTGCCATAAAAATTCAAATTTTATATAGAGCTTTACAGACATAATTACGGTATTCAAACGGTCTCATATTGTGTCATAACATAAATCATAAACAAAAATAGTCATAAATTAATAAGACTTCATCGACTGTGTTTAGTGATTCGTCATAAGTTAACAGCATACATCTGAGGCGAACGACTAAAACGCATTCGTCGAGCCGGTGATATTCTTTACCTGTGGCAAATTATATTCTAAAAAAATATTTTACATATACATAAAAAAACCCTTATATGCGCATAACGCTTATATGTATGTATGTACCCAAACAAGAATGCATTTGTTTAATAGCTGAAGGCCTTGTTTTACTATCCTACTCAGTCGTACGATATGGTAAAAATGAAATGTGTGCTCACAAAGTGTGATAGTGTGGACTAAATATGTTTGTGTGCGATACGAATGTACGCATGTGTGTGTTTCGCAGGCATTTATATCAACATCCATGTCCATGCATTTCACCTAAAAATGAGATACTAATCTAAGAAGACTGGCAGCCCACAAACGCTTGTGTACTGGCCGCCGTCCAAAACATGAATCGACTCCGTTCAACCGGCGCCAGCTGCTTTTGTTTGAATAAATTTATCTATTCACTTTAATATCATTTAAGAAATAAATGCATTAAAATATATACATATGTATATGTTCGTAAATATGGACATATTTGATTTCAAATTTACTTGAATCAGCTATCAAAACATCTAATAGCTAGTTTTTTCACTTATTTTGGCTTTATGAACAAAAATATTTAAATGGCTTTCTTTTTTTTAACAGCTGACTCATATTTTAAATAGCGCACTACTTTATGACAGGTTGCTCACAGCAGTCACATATTTTCGTGCTATTATTTTAAGACTTCTGACTTTAGGACGACCCTTTGAATACCGTAATTGCGGTATTGCTTTTCCGTAGTTGCCATAAATTTAAAAAGGAGCGAAGCTAGAAAAAGGTCAAAGTACAAGAGCTTCTGTGAAGAAAAACGTCAAACGTCATTTTAGTGTTTTTTGATCAAAATTGCAGAACACCAACACTACTTACATAATTTTTTGCGATTGAAATAAGACGTATATTTTGTTTTTTTTTCATACGATTTTGGCGTTGCTTTCGAAACTACGAATTCTATCTAGATTAGGAAGCTTCGATGGTTGAGTTAGTGAAGTGCCTTGCTAAGATACCTGTAGGTCGCAGGCTCGATGCCTGCAGATAAGTGAACAACTTCGTAGTTTTGTGTTTGCTAATTAAAAAAAAATAACAATTTCATGTATTTGAATTTATTTTAAGCAATTTTTATGAAACTAAATCCCACCTTGTGATTTTTCATGTTTATTGACAATCGCTTACAGTAAGTAAACATAAAACTCACACAAAGCTAATGATCCTACATATATGAGTAGGGTAGGAAGGTTTTTTTCTGAGCTCGGTGTATCGTAATGTAATATATGTACATATGTATGTACATGGATGATTAAAACATTTTTGGTATCCTTTTCGTATGATTCTAATCATTTATCTGCAACTACATACATTTAAACTTACCTAGCTACAGGTGCGGATCCAGCTAAAGCTTTTGGAGGGGAAATTTTGTATGGCATAAAATAGTCGTATTATTGGTAAATCGCTTATTAGCGAAATATATTTATCATTTATCAAATATCCCTTTCCCCCATCCTCATCCTTTCCCAATATGCATCTTGCTGATCGTAACCAGCTTGATGTCGTGTCAACGGGGTAGAAGGGGTGCATGATACCTCGGCTGGCTTGGTGGCTAAAAATCTTAGGCAGCTCCCGAGGGATAGCGGCGTGTCCTGAGGGACTTGCTGAAACCCCTCACCGAGGGGCACTTCGGCAGTCCGGGGACCGCAGCCCCGAGATGCCTCTACGGAGTCGTCTCGCCGGTCATAGGTTGAGGAGCCTCCTTGGCTGAAACGTACTGGCTGTGGTTGCTACCATAAGTTCGCATGGAAGGGAACTTTGGTGGCTATACTGATCATAGACCCTATGTTCGTCTATGATATACTGATCATAGGTCTATGTTCGGTCGCCCAAATGGGCCCCTAGTGCTGTTGATAAGCAACAGACGCTGCTTTGTAAGGAACTGGATTGACGGGAACATTAGCGTTGGTTCAAGGACTGATGCACTTCGAGACTTCGAGCTACCACGGTAGTCGTGTATCACATTGCCGTCTAGGGAATGGCAATGCAGCAGAGGTTAGATAGCTCAACTCCTGAGCAAGGGGTTTTGTTATGGCCAAGAAACGTAGCAAATACATTGCCACCCGAGAAGTTGTTCCGGCTGCTCGGGGGCGGTGGTGCAATGTCCTGATTGCACCACGTGGTTTGACTACCCTCAGGTTTTGCCGAAAGGCAGGTACTGAAATAAATCATTCCACATCCCCCACCCCCCTTCCCCAGGATCCGCGCCTTCCTAGCTAGGAATATATTTTCTTGCTAATAAACTAATTTGCTATTTGTAACCCTTGCATGTATTTTGTGTAACAGCTTACTGTGTTGAAATAGCATAACACTGTGTATATCTCTGGACAGCGTTGCCAGGTACGGTTAACTCTTAAAATTTATTTTAACAGTTTGTGATGAAAACATCTTCACTTGTAACATGAAAACCATTTAAGGTTATCCCTGCTAACATTTTTGAGATAAACACTTAATATACTTAAGCATAAGTATGTATCTATATTGTTTGTATATATGTATATGAACGAAATCATTCATTTGACAACGCTGGTACCGGACCAGGCTTTGCTTTATAGTGTGTAAAATATATTAAATATTGTTTGCACAAAAAAAAAAAAAATTTATTTAGACTGCGAAGAAAAATACTCACAAATGAAATTTTTCATTCCACACAGGATTTAACTCCTGGGGCATAGTACGAGTACGCTTTTTCACCTTGCTAACCTGCACCGTCACATATGGATCACTGGTACCGCTTTTATCCTTCGCTATCAGGCCTTGAGCACTTATCACTGCGCAGGTTTATAATGATACATTTTTGTAGCAATAAATTAATGATGATTGGCATTTTAAATTTTAAAATTAATTTTGATCAGCGCCAGCGTAGGTTCGTCAGAGTTCGTTTCAATATTATCAAAGTTTTTTGCATGGGTATGCGTGAGTGCACAATATAAAATGATAAATTAAACATAAAAATGAGAAAACATTTACATAATAATTGTAATTTCGGTTTTTAACATAAATAAATCGCAGAAGTTTCAATAAGGATACGTATAATATATTGAATCATGTTTTAGTATTGTTAATGACGTTAGCAATGTTGTTTTTGTTTTGTTAAATTAATATAACAACAAAATATGAGAAGCATATCAATGGCAATGATAAATAGTACAGGGAAAATATGTCATCGTTTCGCAAAGGTGAGCGCATTAAATGTTAATTTATAATTGAAAACATACATACGTAGTTTGGGAAAAAACAAAAAAAAAAACGAATTTATGATTTAAGTTTACATAAAAATTAGAAACATGACGTGGTGCAGGAGTATGTGTGCGTGCACATAATAAATAGTTTAATATTTATATATTAGTTGTTGTTCAGAATGCACACACATACACAAACAATTTTTGTTTGTTGTTTCATTGAATAATATGAAACGAACAGAACCATTAAGTTTTATTTTTGATAAACAAATTGTTTCAAGGAAGAAAGAAGAAGAGAAAAAAACGGAATATTTTGTTTTTTAATAAATGTATTTTTATAGTTTTGTTTTCTTTTTTTTTTTCTTTTTTTTATTAAAAACATACATACATATACATATACAAATAACAACACAAATAGTTGCGAACGTTTATATATAAAAAAGAGAAATAAAAACACTTCGAACATATCAATTAAATACCTTCATATTTATACATACATATGTATATGTATGTAACTCAGTCCAAGCAGAGCGAAAGTTTTAGATTCCTCTACAATGATAAAAAAAAAATTCACTGATTTTATATACGACCTATGTTAGACTCCACGTAAGAGGCTAGCGAAATTTGATCTAATATATATTTTAAATTAAATTAATATTTATTGCACACAACTTTGTATCCAAGCGAATATATGTATGTATATTCGAAATAAATTTTTAATACTCGTACGGTAATCAAACGATTAAGGCATTATGTCTTTAAGAAAACCTGTTTTTCATAAACGAACAATAGCAAAGGAGTAAAATAGTAATTATTATATTTTCTGTTCTGGCAATAGCCATACATTTTGCGGTTTGTTATATAAAAAGAGCGAACACAATTCGATTCAAATAGGCATATGTACGAAAATAGAATATGTAGGAAAACTTTCATTACATCTTGTCAATACACTTTATTAACCAGTAGGGATCATTAACGGTTAGCTTATTGGACTGTATTTTAAATTAGTTATTTCTTGCAGCTATTTGTCGTTAGTCTGAACGAGTTGTGGTCGATCTCTGGCAACGTAATGAAAATATGCTAGAAGATTTTTTGTAAAAATGCTGTTTGCACAAATATAATGTTAAAACTGCTCATTGCAGGATTCAATCATCCAGCATCTTCACGATGCATAGTGGGGGATTTTGAAAAAAAATTAAAATAATTCTGCAATTTCTAAACGGGTAAACCTTTTGTAATGAAACTTCACGAACTTCTTAAGCAAGTATTGTTGAGCTTGAGTTTGGAGCTTGAACTTTATACACTCAAAGGGGGCGGAGTTCTAAAGTGGACCTCCAGCGGTATGTGAAAAATTCGAAAGCATGGTTTTGATCCAAATAAAATTAAGTTTTGTAGGTAAATTTTTTATTGAATACCCTTAAAAGAATGTGCAACACTGATGGATCTTCATTGACAGGTTAGGAGATATACTCCGAATACTATTGAAATTTTTAGTTTTTTCCCTGTTGTGGCCCACTGTTTCGCTAATACCAAAGGCAAAATTAGTCCGATTTACAAAATCTTTCCATTTCTAGATTTAAAACAAAATTTTCAATCTAGCAAAAAAAATAGTTTGAAAAACCTATTTGGTCAAAAGTTATACGCAGTTTAAATTCAAATTCCCAAAAAACTTAATTTTCCCCGTTTTTTGTGGAAAAATTATGTTTGTTATTTCGTAATTATAAAAAACTTTGTGGGAACATCTACAGTACATTTATATTTGTTTGAAAGAATATACCATGTTGTGAAAAGAAAATTAACAATTTTTCTTTTTTCAGAAAGCAGAGTGTTGCCAAATAGAGAAATTTTTATAGCAATGGCTTTTTTTTCTCCAATCGCAAAGCTAGAAACAAATAACTTTTTATACGATCCTAAGGTCTAGCATGTTTTTAAAAATTTACTATACTTCCAGCTACACCTTGCAAAAAATACAGGAAAAATGTTTTAAAAAAATTTTATTTTCGGAATTTTGTGATTTTTTTCTGGGAATTACGGGGTTTTAAAAGTTTTAATATTATTTGTTTGCTTTTTTCACTATGAAAATAGCCGAGACGTTCGTTTGCAAACATTCTTGTGGCCATTGAAATTATTTTTGACAGCAGCAGTAAAGTACAGGCGATGATACCGTTTTTTCTTGCTTTTTAGACTACAACATGTTTTAGTTACATCCAAAAATTAGATATTTTTAATATAATTTTTATTAAAACGGCAGTACTATTTGAAAAAAACATTTTTGTGAATCTTGCAAAATATTTCATTCAGCTGGCGAAAGTTTTCACTAGCATACACATTTGATAGCATATGTTTGCACACACCAAAATAGAACACTTTCTATTTAAAAATATGTCTTATGGCTTTTTCTCATGTTTATTACACAAACAATGTTTTGAAGGTAACACACGATATGTAGCTTGACAGTTTGACAGATACAATGTGCAAAACAGGTCGCCTGTGGGGTACTTTTAGAAACATACAGAAACAGAGAGCACAGATATTTAAGCAAGTGCATATTGGGTAGGCTACGGAATTTTTTATTGGCTTCAATTGGCCCATACCTTTGAGGCAATGTTACATCAAATATCTTACAATTAGATTTAGCAATGGTATGTCTGTCGCAGCGGGGTCATAAGCCTCTTACACACGTCGCTTGAAATTGTGTAGAAATCCATTTTTTTTCAGTAGGTCTGGTATGAATAATGTGTGTTTGACTGAATCACAGACATATGATCTCTTTAAAAAAAAAAATATGCTGCGCATATTATAAGGAAAATACTCTAATTCAAAATGTCGGAGCTCAGGAGCTTTGACTTATCAGCAAATTACTCTTTCAAAAACAAGCGATAAAACTTCGTATGCTTCAAAAATGATACAAAGTTGCTGTTCCTATTCCCAAGACAAAGATTTTCAGCAGTACACAATC
This sequence comes from Sturmia bella, assembly GCA_963662145.1. NCBI lineage: Eukaryota > Metazoa > Arthropoda > Insecta > Diptera > Tachinidae > Sturmia > Sturmia bella. The sequence continues at coordinate 3,779,453 of OY759173.1, read as the reverse complement.
AAATTTAAGCGATGTAATATCCTAGAGCGACATTTAAAGACATGAGAATGAAAACTACACTTAGCAAGAAATCGCCAGGTTTGGAACATAGTACTTGAGTTTTTGAACTTAAAAGTCTTTTAGATGAAGGAAAAATATAACTATAAATGTAAATATAGCGAACTATGCAGTATTATGGCTTATTTATGCTTCATCTCGAAAAATTGTGGTCTCGTTTAAACTCAAGAAGAAATAGGAAACTTCTGAACTCTAATATTTCCTTCACTCCATTTTCGTTTGTCTATCTAAACCTTTCTTGAACTTTTCCCTGGTTGCCTTCTATCCCCCTATCATTACCTTTTCAGGTTATCACAAAAGGATTAAGCTTGTCTTTTTTATATTTCACTCTCGGCAGCCTGTTTTCCTAGCTTTACTCAGAATTTAGGAGACTCAAGCCCATAAAATTTGCCGCACCTTTGTGGTAAGTTGCTAGCCAGCATCAATTGGTTTCTTTCTAAAACGCTCGCTTTGTCGGACTGGTAAGGCAATTCGGTGCGAACCAAATGAATAACTGCACGAAAGCTTTTTACGTTTTTGTCTTTTTTGTTTGTTTTTGGAAAAGAAGTTTCGAAACCTGTTAATTAGTGAAACGAAAAGATAACAATAATTTTGTGCAATGTTAGGTAAAAATAAACTCAATATTTACATTGCAAAAACAAAAGAGTAAGAGAAAATTCACAAAATATAACTAATAATTCACTAAGAAATTGCCAACTAATCGTAATTTTTTTGTGAAATCAATTAATCAAAAACGAAAACTAAATCACACTGAAATAAAAGGAAACTTGTTAAACATTGAAACAAAAAAGGGAAAAAGTTTGCAAGTATTTGTTTTTAAAATTTATATACACACACGTAAATACATACAATTGATTAATTATTCTCATGAAAGCAAGAAACTGTTTTAATGGGTGGGTGGTTAGTGATGGTTAGGAAGGTGTTTAAACAGTTGTTTTGCTTTTTAATTGTCATTACAACCTTTATCGTTTTTGGTTTATGTTGCATTCAGAAGACAAAAAAATTAAATTATTTTTGAGTTAATAGATAGTATTTCTCACACAACGGAGAAAATGTATAATCATGTAACTTGGACTAGAAATACATACATATGTATGTATATATGTACATAAATACACAAAAATTAATACGAGCATATTTGCCACTACGATGAGCTGGATCTTCATGTAGGGTATGTAAAAAAAAATAAATGAATATATATATATATATATATATATATATATATATATATATATATATATATATATATATATATATATATATATATATATATATATATATATATATATATATATATATATATATATATATATATATATATATATATAGTTTTTTGGCGCACTTTTTCAAGTATATAACGGCTTTGAGGACATTTCCATGTTTTGAGCACAGTCCCCGAACCGAACACATACATATAAAGGGTATGTATTGAACAAAATAATAGTTTAAGGACATTTTAATATTAGTTTTTTTCAATTAAATCGAAGAAAATATTCATTTGATTGATTTCTAATTTTTGTAATATGTATATTCTCTTTAAAAGGGTGTACATTTTTTACATTTTGCTGCAAAAGTTTACGGTATGTGCTCCATACTTTAGTGTAAATCTGGTTTGAATTTTATATTTTTCCGCCGCAGACAACAAATTACAACGCCGTTTAAGATAATCAAAGACTGGACTTGCCTACAAAATTTTGTTATATCATCAAATTATTTACTATTATACAATATATATTTTTTTTAAATAGGTATGTGCATATATTTTCGATTTCAAGTGAGTTTTTTCAACGCTAATTAATGCGAGCATACATACATATGTATATTCTTACATGCATAGGTAAGTCTTTGTAAATGTCATACCCAATGGTGGGGAGCTAACTTTTAAGAAATGGTGAATTTAACTCCTGTCAGGAGCTTACAAACACAACCAGCTTACTTGTGTCCAGTCAAATCTTAAAACTTACAATACTTTTAGAAGTAAGAAATTGTTTTCAGAATTATCCACAAACGCTTAATTAAAATACCTCAAACTACTAAAACTTTAAATGAAAGTAGCCTTCTGACATCTTGCTGGAAATGTGCACGACAACTTGAAAGCATGGAGGATCTGTTGGCGTCAGTAAGGAATTTTCCGAGCAAATATGAAAGAATGTAAAAGTTTGTAAGCCCATGCCATGTTTATTTATAGCATGACGAACCAATCAGTACCCAAATGTGCTGCTCTTACGACTGGCAGCCCGTGAAATATTTGTAAACCCACCTTAATCGAAATTTTTCTTGGATGTGTTACGGCCGACATTATACAATCGGCCTGTTTCTCATAGTCACGTTATTTGTCGAAACGGAAAATTGATAGCGAGAAAAGAAAATTTTAAGCGCGAAAACCCCTTTTAACTTGGGAACAAGTTAAAGTTCTGCATATTGCCCATAATAGCAAAAATAAAATTGTTTCACCCAAAAGAAAGCGATACTTTTACTGATCTTCTAGTTGTACAATTATCTTAAGTTGCACATACTGTTAGTATATTTTTGGTAGTTATTTAATATTTTATTACCATTTTATACTACATTTATACCTACGCAAGATCTAGTTGTTATGGGATTGCCTGAGGAATCTGGTAGTTTGGAGAAGGTTGCCCATGCTAAGTAAATTCAACTCTCAAGAAAAATGTTTAGCAAAATCTACTCAGTACCTATTGATAAAACTGCGATTTCGTTCTTAAAACACTGCAAAATACGCTTTTAAGAATTCGTGTGGCGTTATTCTTTTTCGTAGCCATTACTTCCATAGATTCGATTTTGTTACCCTTCGGTTATAATTGCATGCAGGAAACGTACTACTTATTGATACATATGTACATACTTTTTTAAAGTTAAGAAAATGTGTAAACATTTGTACAACTTTTTGGGTGTAATTTTAAAATAGAAATATATAAATTCGCGTACAAAAACGGTGACATCGACATGACTATTTGTTTGTTAAGCTTGAAGGGTTTATGCTAGGAACACAACTTGGACGAACGACGAATTTTTCGCCATCAAAAATAAAGCACATTGGTGTATATGAATACGCACACAGCCACAGCGTCGGTCAAAATTCGTTGTACGCGGCGAACTTGAAATGGATTTATTTCTATTTCTTACGCCGGCGAACAAATTTTTTACTTTAATAGTTGTTATTTTAAGTGCTATGCTTTGACTTTTTGCATTTAAAATAAAAAGCCAACATATTAGATTGTAAAACATGTTTGTAGTGTTTGATTTTTTATTTTTGGTAATGCTAAATTTTTTAGCAACCAAGTTTAACTATAATAAGATAAAATTAAAAAACTGAGAAAATGAATACAAGTGAAATTATAATTGAAAATGTTAAACTTCATGAATGTTTATATAATCTGGGATCGTGTTTATTATTTTAATTATTTTTACAAAATTTGAAATTCTTTGATTCATTTAATTTTTTTTATCTACGAACAAACAATAAACAACTTTAACATTTTCTTTCGAATTGTCATACATTTTGTTGTCGTTTGCTATTAGCTTTGACAGCTCAGAAGAAAAAATCGTGGAAAATGTTGAAGCGAATTGGGATGCGGGCACCGGTAATGAATTCGCCTCGGTTCCTAGCATTAAATTGAGCTCGAAACTGACCGACGCTGTCATGATGAAATGTCGGGCCAATATTAATTAAAGAAAATTGAAACGTACAAATGTATGTAGTCCTTCCACTTAACTATTTAAGAAAAAATGCATTTAATGACGGTGCATAGAAGCAAGAAATGCAGGTGCACTCAAAATGTAATTACAATTGTTAATAAAATTCAGACGGGAGCAAAATTTAAATTTTTAATGCATATCGCCGACGTGCGCACAAGTCAAAATTACTGGTCTTTAAACCAGCTCTTAGGTAAAACTGCAAACAAATTTATTATTTGTGAAGATCCAAAATTCATGGAATTTGGGACCACACCAAATGTTGTCACCTCAGTGAACAAGGGTTAAAAGATGTCACAACATCGAACATTAAGCAGCGAACATCACGAGCAGCCAGGCAGAGAAGAAATCTGTAAGGAGAAGGTGAGATATAATACTCACAACAAATGAACATCGAAACAGCGAACATGATGAACAAGCAGGCAAATCAGCAACCAGCAGCAGGGAGAACAAAGGTAATCAGAACAACTTGAGAAGACTACAAAACTACAGAATATAGAAGAGCGCCTGTGATATAAAAGCAGAGAACTGCTGAACTGGAGGACATTCAGTAACGAGGTCGAGAGACAAGTGTTGGTGAATCGTGACAAGGAGAAAAGTGTTGGTAAGGTGACAAGACGGTGAGATTATTATCTATCCGTGGAAGTTAGAAAAAACAGGAATTTCTGATTTACATCTGGAAATTTATAGGGAAGTAGAAATTTCCGATTTATATCCGGAAATTTATAGGCAAATATAAATTTCCGGTTTACATGAATATACATTCAGACGATTAGAACCAGGAGCTAGCTGTAAGAGTATTCTTTATTCATAATATACATATACATATTTATACATACGAATATAAAAAAAAGAACACATTCAATTAATAGAAAACAAAGTAGTTTCGTTCACTTTAATAAGAGGAAGACTCTGGACACCGCGGAGTGTACCCCGGCTTCAAACCCGGAATAACCGGAGGTTCCTTACATATTGTAACATATTCAACAAGGTGGTGCTTTATTCTGTAAGAAAAACAATATATACATATATACAGCCATATTACAGATTCTCTTCAGAATGATTTTAATTCCTTAATTTCTATGTATGATGAAACTGTGGCAACATAAACACGTATTTCAACAATGAATGATACATACTTTTGGGAGTATTGAAATTGATAGTTTTTGCTTTAATATGCTATTTGAGGCCGTGATTTACTAGTTTGCATAAACGTGCATTCATTCACTGAAAAATCTGATAAATTATATCCTGCATAAAAAAATCGCACTGCATGCAAAAGCATAAGGTTCTAGCATTCAAAAAATAAATTATTTTTTCATGGTTTGGTTTGTTATTTTATATTGCTTGCCCCAAAAAATTCTAAGCAGGACATACGTTATCGGGATTCAAGGATGTGTATTGTACATCTCTTACATATAACAGATTTAGTAAATGCTAATGAATTTAATGTAAAACAACAACAAACTACATAAATATTTGCTGCCTGTTCACCAATGTCGAAGTGGTTCGATTGTTCGCTTTCTAAGCGAAAGAAAATTGTTTTGGGTTCCTCTATGACGTCCTGTCATCGTTCGAACGATGACTCGATTGACAAGTCGAAAAGACATCATGTCGATCATGTCGTCAGCACTAAGAACACAAATGTCAAAATCAAGCATTTGTTGTTTCGCTATCAAGTGGGAGTTTTTATAGAAAAAAAAAAGAAATGCGGTCGGGGGACCCCCGTTGGGAACGAAGTTCCTTACGTTTTTTTTCATCTTTAAATGTAATACAAGGTGAAATCTGTATGATTTATTTTGTGTTGTTTTTGAAATTTTATGACTCTTTAAATTTTTGGAACGTTTTCCAACTAATTAGTATCTATTGGTAGGTGTCTCCGCTGCTGTCAGTGTAGACACCGCCCATCATACACAATTGCTTGTCGACAGTACACCAATACATATAAACAGCTCACACGCTTTCGTGACGATTTCTACTAATTTCCACTACCAGCAAGCCGCGTTAAGGAACTTCGTTCCAAAAAATGTTTTTGTTTATTTGTTAAAAAACTGGGAAACAAAACTAGAAAGCCTACTTAACTTAAATTTTAATTTTATTTACTAAATATATTACGCAATTATCATCTGTTTGTATGTAGTTTTCGGAAACAGTTCACTTGCTCGCTGGATTGAAGAAAATCCTGGGTTTGTATAAAATTAAATGTGTATAAAAAATACTTTTAAATTTTAAAACATCACAAAAACTATTTTCGCACTTTCAAGATGTTTGCTTTTTTATTTTGTACTTATTTATGTACATATGTATGTATTTGGTTTGGCTAGTCTGATACAGCTGACCAGTTTGAAGAAGAGTCGTATTTACACAAGACCAATTCAGTAGTTTTTTTCAATACTGCAATAAAAAAATCAATCAAAACTTTAATTTACCGATCTGGTACGTCTGTAAAACAAATAGCATATATTTCATGACGTAAGCCCATGCTAACGCAAGCTGTTAACATGGAGGAATTCAAATTAATTCGAAATCGAGCGACTACATTTCGATCGTTTGCGACATTGAGGAACATGCAGTTATTTAGCAATGCTCATATCATCTACGAAAATAAAATCAGTTGTAGATGTTATGCCTACATTTATTTACAAGTGTGAAACCGCTGGCGAATTTCCCGCCAGACTGGTTTTTGCTGGAAAAAATACTAAAGATTTCTGAAATGAGAGATTAAAACTGTTGAAATTGCTGAGAATATTAAAAAATAATAACTAGAACATAAAAGTATTAGTTCAGGTCGAAAATTGAACCTTTTCAAAATATTTGTTGTATTTTTCAGCTGTTATAGACAGCTGAAAAATACAGCCGACGACATTTCGTTGGTGCTAATAAACTCATCAGTAGACTTGAAAAATGACGTCGGCATATAGACAGCTGAAAAATACAGCAAATATTTTGATAAGGTTCATTTTTGGATCTGAATTAATACATTTCAATTGGCTCTTAAAGCAAATAAATAATTAAGTTCATAGAAGATAAAAGTTCAAGCGAAACCTGGGCTGATGCTGAAGTTGAAATATTGATGGAATATTTAAAGTAACATCCATAATTGGAAGTAAGTTACAAAATTTTGTCATAAAATCTTAATTTCTACACCTATATACGTATATGATTTGCAAGTTTCTAATCGTTCAGAAAGCTTCTTTGTGAAACTTTAGGAAAAAGACAGTAATTAATGCAGCTTGCCATATGACCCACTGTAAGGCATATAACGGGTGGCTAAACTTTAAAGGCAGATGTGAACCGCATCTAAGCGTCAAGTTTTTCTCGCATTTCATTTGACATTGTTCTATTTTAGACTAACTCAATTCGAACACTCAAAAGAAACACAACCGAACAACCCGTTAAAGCTATACAGGCTTATTACGAAAATAGGAGTTCAAATTTAAATGGATATCAAGCACTCCGTGATTTCTTCGATGTGCGCACAATCGGAGAAATCGTTTTGAGCAAATCGAGTCTGTGGGAGAAAATCGCAGTCCCTGCTCATACTGCAGAAAATATTGCTGCTGTTCGCGATAGTGCGGTTGAAGCGCCGTCCAGCTCTACTCGTCATCGTGCCCAACAATTGCACCTCTCAGGCTCGCCGTTGATGAAAATTATGAATAAAGAATTGCTTTTACACACTTACAATGTGCTATTGACTCAACAACTAAAGTCTCTTGACCATTCCAAGTGTCCTCAATGGTCAGAATGGTGGAAAGAAATGGTGACGACAGTGGATGATCAATTTTCGAAGAATATCATCTTTAGTGATGAGGCACATTTTCATCTCAAGGGATTCGTCAATACGTACGTTTGGGCGAATGATAACCCAAGAGTGATTCTTGAAAAACCAATGCACCCGCAAAGTGTGACTGTTTGGTCCGGTTTATGGGCTGACGTCATCAACGGACCGTATTTTTTCCATTCCAGTTACTGTGAATGGTGTTCGCTATCGTGAGACAATAATGAACTTTTTATGGCTCGAATTGGAAGATATGAATGTGGATGATTTGTTAGTACACAGCTAACGAAACAATGGCTCTTTTGCGCAACATATGTAATGGCAGTGTTAGTAAAAAGAGCTAAAGGATGAGATAATTCGACACATTAGCGGCGTAGAACCTCAATTATGCCTCAGGGTCATGGAAAATGTGGGAAATCGGATGACGGTGTGCCCTCCATTTCGCCAATATTTTGTTCCACACAGAATGGAACCATGCCAATATTATTATAATAGAAAAAAAGAAATGCGGTCGGGGGACCCCCGTTAGGAACGAAGTTCCTTACGTTTTTTTTTTCATCTTTGAATGTAATACAAGTTGAAATCTGTATGTTTTATTTTGTGTTGTTTTTGAAATTTTGAAATTTTATGATTCTTAAAATTTTTGGAACGTTTTCCACATGTCTTTTAGTTTAACAATTTTAAGCAAATTATGAAAAAGGAATTCTACCTGCTTGTACCGTTACCAATTTTTTATGTTCATTACAATTTTGTACAATTACTTAAGTTTAATAAAATATATACATACGTATACATGTGTTATGTACATACATGTGTTTGTTAAAGAAAAAAATATATATTTAAGTAGTGCAAATTCAAAGGTACGAATGAGTGGAATTAATAAAATGAATACAGACTGTAAATAATTAAGTTTTTGATTTTGCGGCAACAATTCCCTCCTCCGTAAACGAGGTCGATGGATCGAGTTTACTTTCAAGAGCACCACTTATATCCAATACGGCTAACTTTGCTGCAGGTCGTTGATAAGTACCATGTATGGTTTTAACAGTAGCTCGTCTAACTTGACCGTCTCTTGCAAGCACAACATCAGTTATTTTGCCCTTGGGCCAACAGTTTCTTGGTAGGTCCGGGTCTACGATAACAACTACGTCACCAACCTTAATGGGTGGTTGCCTGGTTAACCACTTACTTCGTCTTGAGATGACTGGTATGTAATCTTTAAGCCACCTATGCCAAAATTGATCGGCAAACTCTTGCGTTTTGTACCACCTTTGTCGAAGATCGAAATCATTGTTAGCAATTGGCTTATAGCCATCAGAGGAGCCTATAAGTAAGTGATTGGGTGTGATAGCTTAGTCGTCATCGCACTCGATGGAAACAAAAGTTAATGGGCGACTATTGATCGTGAATTCAGCCTCGCATAATGCGTTTTTTAAACTCTCGTCGGTAAACTTCATGGAAGGGCATATGTTGTACAAAACCGATTTGACCGATTTTATTAGCCTTTCCCACGCACCGCCCATGTGGGGCGAACTTGGTGGGTTGAACTTCCATTTGATTTGATCAAAGGTTGTTTTGATTTCGAATGCATTGACACTTTTAAGCTGAGTGACGAGGATTTTTTCGGCAGCCTTGAAATTGCTTCCATTATCAGAATAAATTTCCCTAGGAGTTCCGCGTCTTGAAATAAAGTTTCTTATTGACATGATACATGAGCTCGTGTCAAGGCTATGCGCGACTTCTATGTGGATCGCTCGAACAGACAGACATGTAAAAATAACGCCCCATCTTTTTTCGCGCCTCCTAACGACAGTTACATTTACTGGGCCAAAATAGTCCAAACCAACGTAAGTGAATGGGCGCTGAAACGCAGCTAGTCTTGCTAATGGAAGCGCAGCCATTTGTGGGGTTTGTGGCATAGCGAAATTAATTTTGCACCATTGACACATTCGGCGTATTTTACGGTATAGGACTCGTCGCTTCGGTATATGGTATTGACCTTTAATTTCATTAAGTGCTGTTTCGTGATTCTGGTGACGAAATTTTTCATGAAATCGTTTCACTAATAAAAATGATATATAGTGGTTACTTGGCATAATTATAACATGCTCGTGATTATTTAAATATTCGGCTCTTCCGCGAGCTCTTATGATACCATGTTGGTCTAAATAAACGTTTAATGAAATTAATTTGCTGGTTTTTTGAATAGGTTTGTTATCAGTCAATTGATTTATTTCGATACTATATTCTGAATACTGCGCGTATTTTATTAAGAATGTTTCAGCCTTTTTCATCATTCGGCAGTCTATTTCAAAGTAATTTTTAATAATTTTATGTCTCACCAATTCCATAAGACGAAAACAATACAACAACATAGTGGCCACAGCACGGCATAAGCGTCTCAAGTCAGAGAAATATTCGACATTCAGCCGTAAGCGAAATTCGTTCTTAATCACCAAAGCGCAGTGTTTAATTTCTGTATTGTCTTGTGGTCCAGGATCACTGCAGCTTGGCCATTCATTAGGATCGGCATTTAAGAACTGGGGGATATTAAACCATATATGTGTATTTAATTGAGCGGGTATTTTAGTTGCGAGGTCAGCGGGGTTTTGTTTTGATGGGACCCATTTCCATTGACTGATATTCGTATTTTCTTGAATTTCGCCAACTCGATGCATGACGAATTGGTGGAATCTTTTTGGGTCAATTGTCAACCATCTCAAGACTGTTTTTGAATCACTCCACCAAAATTGGCGGTCGGTCTTTATGCCACGAACTTGTACTATACTTTTCGCCAGCCTTGTTCCAAGTACAGCAGCCTGTAACTCGAGTCTAGGAATTGAAAGCGGTTTGAGTGGCGAGACTTTACTTTTTGCGGCAACCAGAGACACATTAACGGTGCTGTCTTTCTTGATCCCCAGGTAGCACACGGCAGCATAAGCACTCTCGCTGACATCGACAAAGGTATGTAACTGGATTTCGTCAGCAGTTGGCATCAAAGGAGAGTAGCATCGTGGAATTCTTATAGAGGTTAAGTTTTCAATGGTGGATTTCCATTTATACCACCCTTTCTCTAATGCTCTTGTAATTTTCTCATCCCATGCTATTCCAGAGCGCCATATTTCCTGGAGAAGTATTTTCACGCCTATGGTATAGCAAGATGCAAAACCCAGGGGGTCGTAAATGGACATCAGTATTTGCAACATTTCTCGCTTGGTTGGCGTTAGCGAATCATCCATTACGTTACGGCGTAATCTCGAAAATCTGCAAATGTACCTAAATTCATCATTATTAGGGTCCCAATACAAACCTAATATTTTTGTAGTTGAGCCCCAGTCCTTCATTGTTTGCTCTGATGAAATGTTGGCGTGAAGTTGTTCAAGAACATCTTTTGAATTGGACGTCCAGTTGTGCATTGTAAATCCACCAGCTTCATGGATTTCTTTCACATTTTGTGCCAATTGTATCGCCTGTTGCTCATTGGCTACACTGTCAATGAAGTCGTCAACATAATGGTTTTGTTGTATAGCTTGTACTGCTCTTGGGTACTTATTTTTAAAAAGTTCTGCATTTTCATCGCGTACGTAGTGGGCTATACAAGGCGCGCAGCTTATACCAAAAGTTAACGCGCGCATTACAAAAACGCTGGGTTCTAATGGCTTATCGCCAGTGTCGTACCATAAAAAACGTTGTGCGTGCATGTCTTCTTTCCTGACATTAATTCTGTGAAACACTTCTGATATGTCGGCACATATGGCGATTTTTCCTATTCGGAATTTTAATAAAATTTCAACAAGCGGCTTTAATAAGTCAGGACCGACAAACAGAAAATCGTTTAATGACATTCCGTTAGATTTGGCCGCTGCGTCCCAAACTAGACGGATTTTTTCTGGCTTATTTGGGTTCGTAACGGTGAATATTGGTAAATACCAAGTTTTGTCATTATGTGTTTTTAAATCTTCTGAGTTAAGCTTAACAGCATACCCTTTGGATAAAAGGTTATCAATTTGTGATTGTACAACTGCTCTTAGAGATGTGTTTTTTTTAAATTTGTTTTCTAAGCAGCTCAGACGATTTAGTGCAAGGCTGTAACTATCTGGCAAACATACATTTTGGTTGCGCCACAGCAAACCGACTTCGTAGCGCCCGTTGGCCCGTTTGCAAGAGTTTTTTAAAATTGCTAGTGCTTCATTGTCTGCAGGAGAAAATAGTTGCTTTGGCTTACTGGTTTCCACGTTTAGATAGTCTTTGACCATATCGTGGAGCTCGTTATATTTTTGTTGACAGTCACACGCGTGGACGTTTATTCTGCATTCTTTAGCGCTATTTTTGGACCCCTGTACAGTCCAACCTAGCCGTGTTTTTGATGCAATAGGCTCGTGCCACAAGCCTTCACGTATTTTTAGCGCAACTGCCAAGTTCCGTTAAATCCGATTAGTATTACTGGTTTTGCGTCACGGTAAGACTCTATTGGTAATTTTGTCAAATGCGGGTATTTTTTCGACATTTCGCCTGCATCAATTGTCTGAGCAGCAAGTCCCAAGTTGCTAACTGTATGTACGGCGCTCAGTTTAAATTTTTTGTTGTTGGTTACGTTTGATATGAAAATATCGCCTTTTTTAGAATCACTTTCCATTCGCGTTGTTTCGCCTGTCCACCTTAGGCACAGGGGGTCACTTTCGCCTGTAAAGCCCATCTCATCAAAAATACTTTTTTCGATTAGAGTGACAGCAGACCCTTCATCTAGGAATGCGAAAACCTTTTTTATTTTGTTTGGTGCGTGTAAGTGAACAGGTATTATTCTAAATAATGGTTGCGTGTCATCAAAATAGTTGCTGTGCGCGTTTACAATTGAATTTGTTGATTTATCTCAACAGATCCTGCCGCGATGCTTGGCGCACTACTTGAGGATTTATGCAGTAAGGGATGGTGCTTAAACTTGCAGCTGTCTATACCACATTCTCGATTAAAACTGCACTTGCGCCTATGCCTGCCCAAACACTGTCTACACAAATGATTTGCTTTTACGCATTCCCATTTGTTATTGAGAGTCATATTTTTAAAAATGTTGCATTGAGCTACTTTGTGACTACCATTGTTGCATATAATACAATTAGTACTCACTGCGTGTTTATTAACATTCGACTCACTTTTATCTTCTTCACGTGTGTGTATGTTTATTGAGACAGTGGACTTACCATATAATGGTGTTACGCTGCTAGCTGCTTCAGCTAAGCTGTACAACCAATCGCTAAACGACTTAACAACTGGAACGTGGTTATCTTTCATGCACATTGCCAGTTTAATTTATGATTATTTGGAAGCTTGTCTACTAGTTCTTTGACCAGCAAGGGGTTGTTTAAATGTGAATGCATTTGACACCCTTTCATTGTGGAGCAAATGTTTTGCACGCAAACTGCAAACTCAATTAACAATTCTAATTTATCTTTAATTGGTGGAAAGGCTTTAGCTCTACTAATAGCTCGCTCTAGTATATGTTCAGGTTTGCCGAAGCACATACGTAGTGTACGCAAAATTTCGGGTACCATTTGAGGCAGAAGTAATTTATTTTTTACCATTTCTCGTGCTTTGCCTTTCAGTGCTGATTGCAGTCTAATTAAATTTTCGGCGTCTGTATAACCTGCCAACTGTGTGCTGTTTTCGAAGCTGCTGATAAAAAGCGGCCATTCATCTGGGTCGCCGTTGAAATTTGGAAGTTGTTTCGGAAAAGATTATCGTGCTGCTAATTGCTCTGGCGTTGGTCCTATACTTGCCATTGTCGGTAAGGGTTGTCCCGCATTGGAAGTAAAATTCTGAATGCCTGGCATCATGGGCCCGCTCGTGTCAGATAGAATCTTATATTTTGCCTCCAAGTACTGTTGTCTAAACTGCATTTCCTCTTCAAGCTTTTTTAGCTCTAAATTTCGCTGCCTTGCTATAACATCAAGATTGCTATTTATTGTTGAACACGTTGCTTGACTTTGTACTTGAGGACAAAAAGTTGATGAATGCGAATAGTTCGCTGAAAAATTTGATTCTGAAAATGTAGGTTTCATTTGGTAGTGGCTTTTTGGCCAAGATACAAGTGGTTGATACGACATAATAGGTGCTGTGTGCGCCGAGGAAAGCGATGTTGTTTTAACCTGGTTTGTATTATTACCAATATTTGCAAATGTGTTTGCTGGCTCACCCAGTCCTGTAGACGGTGACAAAGCTAAATTAACTTGTCGATTTATTTCCTGAGCATGTAGTGCTGATTGTTGATTGATTATGTCTTGAGCACTACCGCTAGTCGGCGTGGAAGCGTTTGTGCCAAGACTCGTAGTCGCTGTAGATGCTGCGCATCTGCAATGCTCACAACTCCAGCTTATATTATCTACATTATGGTCAACTTCAGCACATACGTAATGATACCATTGATCACAGAGATCGCATTGTACCATTTCATCTGTATCCTTTCTGGAACACTTTTTGCAGTTATTATCGTTTTTACCATGTGGCCCAACCATTCTTCTTTTGTTCGCGAAGTTTCAAATGAAAGAAAATATTTTAAAGAAATGTTACTTGTAATACACAACTTTTAAGAGCGCCTAAATTCTTTGCTTTATAATGAAACACTTTTAGTTATTTTATTCATGTACATATGTGATTTATTTCATTAATTTACTTCAGAATGAAAGAGCGCTTTAAAATATTTTGTGTGTTATCGTACACTTTTGAAACTTCAATGTCTTTTAGTTTAACAATTTTAAGCAAATTATGAAAGAGGAATTCTACCTGCTTGTACCGTTACCAATTTTTTATGTTCATTACAATTTTGTACAATTACTTAAGTTTAATAAAATATATACATACGTATGCATGTGTTATGTACATACATGTGTTTGTTAAAGAAAAAAATATATACAATTTAAGTAGTGCAAATTCAAAGGTACGAATGAGTGGAATTAATAAAATGAATACAGACTGTAAAAGAATTAAGTTTTTGATTTTGCGGCAACAGTAGGTGTCTCCGCTGCTGTCAGTGGAGACACCGCCAATTATACACAATTGCTTTTCGACAGTACACCAATACATATAAACAGCTCACACGCTTTCGTGACGATTTCTACTAATTTCCACTACCAGCAAGCCGCGTTAAGGAACTTCGTTCCAAAAATTACAAATAATTTGTGTGTTATTCAAAAGCAACACCGGCCCTTAAAGTTCATCCACTCGTTATAAAACATTTTTATTTGAAAGCGAGGAAATTCACTAAGGCTGGGTAACAACGAAAGGATGATGTTTCTTTAAAACATTAATACATGCAAATATGCAGGCGACATGTGTACATGTTCCAAAAAATTTCCCCCTCTATTACAAATTACTTGGGAGAAAACTTGCTTACAATATGGAAGAAAATGTTGCTCTCTAGTACATATTTGAAATCGTAGCATATGCACATAAATATGTATACATAAAGGTTTTTAAACCAAGTACTGGATATCACAGAGCACTTTTAATCAGACAATATGTGCTCCATTGTCCTGAGAAGTTGTTTTTATGTTCACACCTGCAATTTTTGCAATAATTTTTAAATTTTCTTCAGCTTTTAGTTACATGCAATTTGGTATTTGTTTTTATTTAACGTCAAGATAGACAACGATAATATGAAAAAGTTCAATAAAGTATACGACATGCCACTTTAAAAAGCTAACTCGTTTCACACAAACACTGTTTTTGTTTTTCATTTTAACAGACCAACCTATTGCTAGGAACACAACTGAGACGAACGACGAATTCCGCCCATCACGGCGAATACGCCGGTTAAAATTCGCTGTGTAAATTCGTCGTATGAAGCACAATAACGACGAAAAACATCTGTTATAATTGATAAAGTTAAAATTGTTAAACTAAAAAAAATTAAATGAATCAAAGAATTTCAAATTTTGTAAAAATAATTAAAATAATGAACATGATCTCAGATTATATAAACATTCATGAAGTTTAACATTTTCAATTATAATTTCATTTGTATCCATTTTCTCAGTTTTTTAATTTTATCTTATTATAGTTGAACAGCTGATGGGGTGACATTATTAAAAAAATTGGTAGCTAAAAAAATTTGCATTACCAAAAACAAAAAACTAAACACTACAAACATGTTTTATAATCTAATATGCATATTGGCTTTTTATTTTAAATGCAAAAAGTCAAAGCTTAGCACTTAAATAAAAACTATTAAAGTATAAATTAACTGTTTTTACTATAACACTTGAAAACTAAAATGGCCATATGGTACTGATTTGTTCGTCGTTCGCCGGTGTAAGAAATAGAAATAAATATATTTCAAATTCGCCGCGTACAACGAATTTCGACCGACGCTGTGACTGTGTGGCGAATATTCGCGGCGAAAAATTCGTCTTTCGTCTCAGCTAATTTCAAGCCATAACCATAACTAATTAAAAACATTTAATAAAACAATTCCTTTTAGAATTTCAATTACCATACAAAATTAAAAATATTCCCCTTTGCCGTAGAAACGTAAGAATGCTGCTACGAATTTCTAGTTGCTCGCGCTGGTGATAGATAATAACTCAATTATTTAAATCGAAAATTTACAAGATGGGGGTTGAATCTAAGCCCTACGCTTCTACAGTGTGGTGGACGTCGATGGAACATATGTAAATGTTACATCAAAACCATACAGAAAATTCAAAGAGCCTGCTGTCTTGGTATAAGTGGGGCTTTTAAAGGATGATGGAATCAATATTATACATCCAGCCAATCGAAATTCGAATGAAATATGAAGCGGCTTCTTCAGCGAAACAATTAAAGATAATGGGTGAGTGGATCTATCAGGGACACAAAGCGCGTTATCAACAAATCTTTACAGCCATAAGCGAATCTATAGTGTAAAATGTGACGTCAGACACCGGAGACTAGACTAGAGAACAACTGCGAACAATGATTCCTGACTTACATTCCTGGTTGACCGGCTCTTTGATCCCCAGGGTGCGAGTGGAAAAATAGGGTGGTCAAACAGCCGTTAGAGCGATCTCAGCTGGACGGATTAAATCACAAACAGTTTGGGATTGCAAAAATAATATTAACAGTTGCTCGACTCTTGGTGAACTGTGCATCATGAGGGTGCCAGGTTATGTGGGAATAACAGGAAATGGGAAAGCATTCTGACCTGCTTTAAGAGCAAGAGAGTTGAGCACCATAAGCTTAATACGCGCGAAACATTTCGATGCAGCTAAAGCTGAGCTAAATAATTGGGCACATAGAACCCATTTAACTCTCTGGAATAGTGAAACCGTGGGAATCAATGCAAGAATTCGATGGCTAGACTCAGACGAGGAAACAACGAGGGTACTGCTGAGACTTAGCAAGCCCGAATTGAGTAGAATCTTAACTACTGGCACATCTTAACCGCATAGTATTAGCAGGAGGAGAGCGAGATATTAGAACAACATTCATGTCAGTACCTCGCTTTCTCACAAATACGGTCCCGATATCTTGATATGGTCACCTTACCAGAAATAACGCAATTACGAGGCATATGATGGAGGAAATTAAGGAGCTTTGTGAATAACACGGAGTTGCCATATACCAGTGGGACAAACTATTCATGGTTAAAACAAGGGAGCGCACATTAACCCTACACTGGCGTTGTATTGTCGTATTGTGCAGTTGTTGGGCGGTGTGAATAAAATTTAATTTATTTCATAATTCATCATAGTATAAAAGATACATATGTAAACAATAAATAGAGAATTATATATAATAAAAAGAGAAATGCGGTCGGGGGACCCCCGTTAGGAACGAAGTTCCTTACGTTTTTTTTCATCTTTGAATGTAATACAATGTGAAATCTGTATGTTTTTGAAATTTTTAAATTTTATGATTCTTTGAATTTTTGCAACGTTTTATTTTTTACTTTTGACACATGACACATGCAGTATTTTTTTGTCAATCTTCTACAGAACGAAGAAAATCAACTGTTGGCCAATTTTTTAATATTGCTGTTTTTTGTTATGACATACTTTAATTTAGCGATATCTAGCAGCTGATAGTGTCCGTTTTCACAACTAATTAATATTTATTGGTAGGTGTCACCACCCATCATACACAATTGTTTGTACACCAATACATATAAACAGCTCACACGCTTTCGTGACGATTTCTACTAATTTGCACTACCAGCAAGCCGCGTTAAGGAACTTCGTTCCACAAATGTATGTATATTATACAAAAAAATGCAAATAGGAAGAAAAATAGGAAGCAGATAAATGTAAAACCTGAGCAAACTTAGTTTCGACCAAACGAGCTTAAGCAGAAAGTTTGTTTTTTTCGTTATAATTTCGTGGATATACAGAAAAATTACCTGTGATGGGGGTTAAGGTGTCACTTAACGGACATTTTGATTATCTCAGGTCTAAAAATAGACCCTACAATGTTAATCATCTCATCAGTAGACTCGAAAAATTTTATTTCCTTGATGTATTTCTGTATTAACAGTTTATTTAAACATTTCTGATTCTTTATTTTGTGCGTGGGAGTTTTGGAATGAGCAGATGGTTTTCAAACATTCTATTAGGACTTTTCGAGCCTGGTGATGAGTTGATTGGCATTGGAGAGGTGTCAGCGGCGTGTGGACGGCTGAAGGGGACAGAAAACATTATTAAGGTACATTTTTAGACCTGGAATGATACATTTCAATTGGCTGTTAAAGCAAATGAAGGTTTGGGCTTATTTTTGAATTTATAATCACAATACTTTGGAAAGTCCAAAAATTTCAAATCCTTGGGGAAGCTCGAATGTCGTGATATTTTTAACTAATGACGTGCATATGTATATCCTTTAGTAGAAATGCGTATGTAAGTACACTCAATATTTTTGTATTTATTTAAATTAAAGATTAAAGAAAAGCTAATTTCAGTTCGTGTTAACAAAAAGGCAGTGTAAAGTTTTTACACCCCCCTGTTTTTACCATAAAATTAATCGTGTTGATGTTTCGATGCAGCACAGCTAGCATACATTTGAGCTGGAAAATATTTCCCCTGCCCTCAAGATATTTTATGTTGTATTATCTGCGTAGGTTCTGAGAAATTCCTATGGCAAAAATTGTACACAAGTTTCTGATACAATTTTGTGAAAACATTTTCGAAATTATTGACACACGTCATTATTAATTTCATTGTTTACTTGTGCTGTATTTATTTCTTGTTCTGGTGCAAGTACCACAATATTTTCAATAGATTTTTCTTCGATAATTGGGCATTTTTCCGAGCTGTGCTTGTTAGCGAAATGCATCCGCAATGAAAACTGATTACCCAAAAGATTGGAAGGACATCAACACAGTTGAAGGAACTTTTTTACAAGGTAAGAACATGTATTCAAGCATGGAAGTAAATTATAATCACTCTTTTTCGGTAAGACAACATGTTTTGAACACCTTAAATACTATGAAATTACCTTTTTTTTCTCTAAAGAAAATACCACACATGTTGTTGTTGAAATAAACAAATTCTTAACGCTTCCCAGCAAGAACAGTTCCGGTCATTTGATGCATCATTTTCTTCAGGGTAAAATGAAAAAACTGATGTAAACATTCGTGTACGTGTGATTTCTTTTTTAAACCAGCGTTACCACCTCAGCAAAGTGATCATCCGAAATCTTTTTTTCAAAATGCCCACAAAATGACATATAATGTTTCAAAAAAACAATTCAAAGAGAATATAATAAACTGTTTTAGAGATACATTTAGATAAAATTAAATGAAAAACAGTAGTCAGTAGCCGTTTTAACTATAGAAAACGGAATCATATGGAAAAAAAACTTCCGTAGCACCATTTGCTTCAAAGCAAAAAGGGCAAATGAACCTACATATGTATATAAACATTAATGCATAAACGTAGTTCCAAATGAAATTACTAAATTCATACGGGAAAATCTAAATACTAAAAAAATCATTGTAATGTCCACGCTGAAAGCTATAAAATTGCTTTGAATGTGTCAGTAATTAAGTTATTAATGTGTTAGTTTCTATCAGCTATTTCTTGCAGGGCTTCATTTAAGCATTTTTTTTTTTAATATTTCTTTGTAATACTACACCTTTTGATGGATCCCAGCAAGAATAGTGTCGGTCATTTGATGCATGATATGACCGACACTGCTGATGGGTTCATACATCAGGGTTTCTATCATTTTCTTAAGGGTAAAATGAAAAAACTGATGTAAACATACATGTACGTGTAATTTTTTTTAAACCGGCGTTACCACCTCCGAAATCTTTTTTTTTCAAAATGCCCAAAAAATAACATATGTTGCTATTAATTTCTTTATTATTAAATATATTTGTTTGTAAGCATCAATGAAATCAATAATGAATATAAGTTAATCTTATGGCAACACTTATCGTATGCCAATTAGTTATAGAAGTAGTTAATAAGATGGATAAAAAATAAACGGGATTCATTCAATGACCAACTGCATTAAGAAAACGTTGTTCTTATTCAATTCGTCTCTGTTTACCTCACTACATTACAGTGGCAACGAGGAAGACACAAAAGAAACCGCGTGTATAACCTAACAAATTACTTTTTGTGAAAATCCGTATTGTTCCACAAAAGTAAATCGCAAAATAAATTCTTGTGTAAAATTCACTATTTCTGAAGTTGGCTTAATAAGCAACCAAAAATTAAACCAGGGGCTAAACAGGTAATAATAAAAGGAATTATTATTTTAAAGCACAAAAATCATCAATATGACTGAAAGTGACTCTAATGCACGAGTTAATGCACACAATAACAACAGCAAATAAGACCATAAAATAAGGATCATTATAGCCAGACACACACAGATAATTTAATATAGACAGGCCATAAAATAAGGATAATTATAACTAGACATGTCATAAACCTAAATTACAAGACAACATCTTTAAAGCCTAAACAAACATTAAATCCATAAACAATAGTAAACTATGTACAAACTGTTATCATACAAAAATATATTTTACTAACCTAGAGATAAGACTTAGAATAAATTTATATAAAAGATATCATTACACACGAGTGAGTTAGTCTTAAGAATACATTAAATAAAGAAGCGCACATTTCGGTGCAGCGACAAAAAAACAAAAATATTCTTCTTAGACTCATTCCTTAAAACAGGAATTAACTCACGCGCCTCTAAAACAACCACAAATACGATTCCAAGCCAATATTATGCAACATTGCTGCCGGAATTCACACCATCAAGAGAGAAATGGGCGGTTTGGAAGGAAAAACTTGATCTACATTTCATGGAGCTAAACATCACCGAAGAAAATGCCAAAAAGGTAACACTGTTAAAGTTAGTGGGCACTGAGGCATACAATACACTACACAGTGTATGCAGTCCACATGCACCAATTTCCCTGGCCTATAAAGAATTGTGCAAAATTCTTGATACACACTATATGCCTCCAGTCATTATATTTCATGAAAGAAAAAAATTTCATGCGGCCATAAAAGACTCAAACGAAAGCATAGCAGAGTGGTTTGCCAGAGTTAAAAAATTG
This sequence comes from Sturmia bella, assembly GCA_963662145.1. Classification (NCBI taxonomy): domain Eukaryota; kingdom Metazoa; phylum Arthropoda; class Insecta; order Diptera; family Tachinidae; genus Sturmia; species Sturmia bella. The sequence goes on along the minus strand of OY759173.1, from coordinate 3,758,355 downwards.
GCATTAAGTTCTAAATTCGGAGACAAATTAGATGCCTTTACATTAAACCAATTTGTAATGGGGCTTCCTGAAAAAATTTTTGAACGAATGTGTGAGGAGGATGAAAAGTTGACAGCAGATGAAGCTTTACGTAAAGCAATGATATTTGAGTCAAAATTAGCAGCAAATAACAGCGAAGCCGATGACAGCGTAGTAAATTATGTCAAGCAGCGATATACAAGAGAAGATAGCAGAAATAAGAACAACTGTAGACAAACCAACAATCATTGTAACAGCAGTAATAAGAGAGGAAAAGAGAAAAAACGTAATACGTGCTCTCACTGCGGTTGGAGAAATCACTCTTCCAACGAATGCAGATATAAAAACAATACATGCAATTTTTGTAACAAAATTGGGCACCTGGCATCAGTATGTAAAGCTAAGTGTAACAAAATAAATTATGTATCTAACAGTAACAAAAAGGAGGATAATAATGTTAATAACATATTTAATTCTATTTTCAGTATTAATACGGTTGGTAATGTGAGTAAGATGTATTCGCTTTCAGTGGTTATTGATGGGATCAAGGTAGAAGCAACGTGTGACACTGGCGCGCCATGCATTTTAGTTGCCGAATCATTTTTTAAAAATCAGAAACGTAAACCCTTGGTAAAATGCAATACACCTTATGTAAATTACAGCGGTAATAAAATAAAGATATTGGGTGAGTACGATGCCTCAGTACCATATTTAGGCATTACAAAAAAATTGAAGGTTGTAGTCTCGAAATCAAACAATCCCCCATTACTTGGCAGAACCATTTTACGTGCTTTTGGTTTTGAATTGTTACAAATAAACTCGGTAAATACCGAAAACAATAGTGGTAAAATTATCGCACAGTTAAAACAGAAATATTCAGATGTATTTAGTAATGAGCTCGGTAAATACCGGTTTAGTGAAGTTTCGTTATCCTTGAAGGAGAATGTGACTCCAGTTTTTTGCAAACCGCGATCACTTCCACTCGCCTGGAAGGAAAGAATCGAAACTAAATTGCGCGACATGATAAGAATGGATATTTTAGAAGTCACTGATAATTCCGACTGGGGCACACCCTTTGTGCCAGTTCTCAAGCCTAATGGCGATTTAAGAATTTTTGCGGACTATAAAGTCACAATCAATAAACATTTGAACGATTTTAAGTACCCCTTACCACGCATAGAGGAAATTTTTGCGTCGCTGGAAGGAGGTCAGCTGTTCACAAAGCTGGACATGTCGAACGCTTACAACTAATTGGTTTTAGACTCAAATTCTCAGCAACTTTGCACTTGGAGCACACACATTGGTACATTGAAAGTAAAACGTTTACCCTTTGGTGTTAAAACGGCAGCCTCTGTTTTTCAAAAGACGATTGAGAATCTTTTTCGTGGAATTCCACACGTTGTCGTATACCAAGACGACATCACAATTACTGGCAGTATCTGCAGGAACATGTACAAACATTAGATTCAGTATTGTCAAAGCTGAGTTCAGCGGGTTTGACCTTAAATGGTGAAAAATGTGTTTTTTTCAAATCTGAGGTGACATATTTAGGTTTTAAAATAGATAAATTTGGTCTTCGAAAAACACCCGAGCGAATTTTATGTATTGAGAATGCACCTGCACCAACTAATGTAACCGAGCTTAAAGCATTTGCTGGGATGGTAAATTATTATTCAAAATTTGTAAACAATTTTGCTGACAAAATGAAACTTCTATATAACTTATTGTCGAAAAATGTCAAATTCACTTGGTCTAAAGAATGTCAGCGCGCATTCCAACAGATCAAAAGGGATCTTATATCGGATCAAGTTTTAATTCATTTCAATCCAAAATTGCCCATTATTCTGACCACAGATGCCAGCAACAACGCAGTCGCTGGAGTTTTAAGCCACAGGCTTCATAATAATACTATAAAACCGATAGCATTTGTTTCCCGTGCTTTGACCAAAATTGAATTAAACTACGCGCCTATCCAAAAGGAAGCATTAGCCATATAGTATTTCTAAACTGCGGCAATACCTTTTGGGAAACAAATTTACGATTCGTACCGATCATAAACCATTGATAACTCTATTTGGACAAACTAAAGGCATAGCTGTAATGGCAGCGGCCCGCATCCAGCGATGGGCGGTAATACTATCGGGTTTTGATTATGCTATCGAATATATCAAAGGTGAACATAATCACGCTGACGGCTTGTCTCGAATGCCACAATTGGCCATTACAGAAGAGTGTCATGAAGATAACTGTGTTAACTTCATCAATTCGGAAAATTGCATGCACATAAACTTTCAAGACATCGCAAAGGAAACACGACGTGATCCGATATTTTCGAAAATATATGAAGCAATACAATCAGGTACACTTCATAATATGAAGGGAGTAGTTTTTGACCCATTTCGTAACCGTGTCAATGAATTAAGCGTAGAGTATGGTTGTATCATGTGGGGATATAGGTCTGTTATTCCACCTAAATTGAGAAAGGATCTGTTGGACCAATTGCATGTTTCGCATTTGGGCATAGTCAAGACTAAGGCATTGGCCAGATCCTACATGTGGTGGCCGGGTCTTGATAATGACATTGAGGAACTTATTAGGAACTGTGCCGCTTGCCAGGAGCTTCAAGCCAGCCCCCAAAAAAGCAAATTGATTCCGTGGAAACCCGCAGATTCTGTGTGGAGTCGAGTGCACGCCGATTTCGCAGGTCCTATCAAAAACAATTATTTATTCATAGTTATCGATTCATTTTCAAAATGGGTAGAAGTCTTTCCTACTAAAGACTAACAACTAATTTCGTCATTACCAAGATGAGAGATCTATTTTCACGATATGGTTTAACAGACACGTTTGTTACTGATAACGGAAGACAATTCGTTTCAGAGAAGTTTCAAAAATTTTTAAAAATAAATGGTGTCAAACACATTCATAGTTCCCCTGGCAATTCCCGCAACTAATGGCCAGGCAGAAAGTTTTGTAAAAACATTAAAGAAATCTATTTACGCCAATCTAAAATGTGACAACCATGCCAATATGGACATAATTCTCTGTCGGTTTCTAGCAGTTTACCGTAATTCAAAGCATTGCACAACAAATGAAACACCTTCAAATCTCTTCCTGAAAAGAACACCAAAAACAAGATTCAGTCTGATTAAGCCACCATTAGTTCAAGATGTAATAATTCACAGCCAAAAGAAAAGTATCGCCAATTACCGGGGAACGCGTAATGTAAAATTTTATGAGGGTGAAAAGGTTTGGGTTCGCGATTACTCAGATCCAAATAAAGCAAGTTGGACGTCGGCAACAATCAATAAACAACTTGGCCCGAGAACATACCTCTGCGTTTTATCTAACAGTAGTCGGCCGATTAAAAGACACCTTAACCAGATTCGCAGTCCAACACAAAATGTCAAAAGCAATAGTAAATACTCGGTGCATGACGAGACAGTTACACATAATGACGTTGCAACTTCTGCAAATAATATAATCCCGCCTGAAAGCGATGCCGTTCTGGCTGCAAATAATGACAACACACACACACACATTACCATCCCGAAGTAGACACACCTAAGCGTCAGTTAAGACCGCGTTAAGGTGGTAAGGTAGTTAAGCCTTAAGTAAAGCAAAGTTTTATATATTTTCTAGATACTTAGCAGTAAGTAAAAACAAGAAACAACAAAATTCAGATAGATTGAATTATTATAATTTTGTTCTTAATTCATGCACTCAACACTAAAAGGGGGTGCATGTTATATACATATATTTGTTTGTAAGCATCAATGAAATCAATAATGAATATAAGTTAATCATATGGCAACACTTATCGTATGTCAATTAGTTATAGAAGTAGTTAATAAGATGGATAAAAAATAAACGGGATTCATTCAATGACCAACTGCATTAAGAAAACGTTGTTCTTATTCAATTCGTCTCTGTTTACCTCACTACATTACATTAAATAAAAAAAGAGGTCTACAAAAAATTCAAAAAGAATAGAATAAACTATTTTCGAGATATATTTAGATAAAATTAAACGAAAAACAGCAGCATTAGCAGTTTTAGCAATAGAAAACTGAATCATATGGGAAAAACTTCCGCTGCACCAATTTTAATTTTTTCAAAGAAAAGACAACAAATGAACCTATAATAATATTAATGCATAAACGTAGGTAGTTAAAAGCTAAAGTACCAAATAAATACGGGAAAATCAAAATACTAAAAATATCATTGTGATGGCAACGCTGAAAGCTATAAATTGCTTTGCATGTGTTGGTAAATAAGTTATGAATGGGTTAGTTTCCATCAGCTATTTCTTGCAGGGGATGTTATTTAAAAATATGAGGCCTTTTAAAAATAAACAATTTCATTTAAGGTCTAAAAATAGACCGTATTAATGTTTTCCGTTTTTTAAGCCGACATTTCTTTGATGTTAATCAACTCATCCGTAGATTCAAAAAATCTTAAAAAAATGTTTGAAACCCATTTACTTATTCCATAATTCCCCTGAACAAAATGAGAATCAGAAATGTTAATTTTCTTAACAAGTTCTATATAAAACGGGTTACCATCGAATACTACGATTTGAATATTTGAAATCATACAGTAAAAGATTTTTGAATATTCAAAAATGAGTCTACTGATGAGTTGGTCAGCATCAGCGAAATGTCGGCGGCATAAATAAGGTATATTTTTGGATCTAAAATAATACATCTCATTTGGCTCTTAAAGCAAATAAATAATTAAATAAACAGTTTCAATAGAAACTTATTGACTTTGCTTAGAAATTGATAAATTATGTCAAATGTTGATTTTTACAAGCTAGAATTGCTGAAGTTTTATACCCGCCTTTTTCAACAGTACTTCCGACACAATATCATCCTAAATGTAAGACAAGTGTATAAAAAGTACTGTCCAACTCAAACGGGACTGCATAATGTGAACAATATGGTTCGAAATAGTATTTTAGAGAGCGAAACATGTTCTTGTTTTCCAGATTCAAAATCCCTTTGTTGTTTTCGAAAACAGTGACATTTCAGAAATCATCTAATACATACATTTAGATACTTTGCGATTTTTCATTGCTGAAATCCTTTTCTGTAGTGCAATGTAAAATACAATACTTGCTTGTATATGTATGTACATAAGTACAAACAATTGAGCAACAAATTCTTGTATTTCAATTGTACTCTTCATCAGGCTGAGCGGCAACTTAAGTTAAGCTGAACGGGTTTTTTTTTTGTTTTTTTATTAAATAATTTGCTTGTAATGTAACAGGTTTGACGTTAAACAGACTTACTATCATTTTCTCGAGTATCAAGCGGCAGAAAATTGATATAACATATTAAACATGAACTTTGACTTTATTTAAGCAATCGAACTAGTTCGAATCAAATTTAAAGGACCTTATCGAACTGGTCCATTGTAGTTTCAAGCTTTATTTTAGTCCATTCAAGAATGAACTCCTCTAAGCTTATGGAGTTAATGTGTAAATTGTGCATAAGAGCAGGAGGCTGCTGCATATAATATTTTTTACTTTATTTTCTTAAATCTTAACAACGTTATAAAACCAGTTGTATGCAGCTCCTGGCTTTCTCCCAGAAAATCATTATAATTATTGTCCTACTTAAATCATGATAGTATCAGACAAAATTCTGATCAGAATCCAATTAGAGAATGTTGGGCAGTGCAGGAACATTGCAAGTTGCATTATAAATGATAATTATGTGAATGTCGAAACAAAACGCTTTGCTGAGCAACAGTAACACTTTGAGCAAGTATAATCAGAGAACAAATATTATGAAAGTCCTTCTTACGGCTTTTCTTTTTTTTTTTTTGCATTTAAATGTTTCGTAAAAAAGTAAACAAAGTAGTATATACACAACAATAAATCAACCCTGATCTAATGGCAGGTGATGTTATTTTAAAAATTTTCAAAAAACTTTCATGCGTATTTTCTCCCAATTTCGCTCTGTTTCATAACATACTGGACTTAGACAATACCATCGATAATCTACCAAAAAAAATTGCCATGTTGTACGTAAAATATTAACGTCTAAGCCCACCATACGTTAAAAAGGTAAGATTTAGCATAAAGAGCATAGAGTTTTGAAACAAAATGAGTTTTACATAGGTATGTAGAGGGGGTCGTAGACCTCCCCAAACTGAAGTCAAAGTCAGCCGGAGGCTCTGATATTCTTAATAATTCGATATGGAAGTTGCGGAATTTACTAAGGAAAATATGAAAATGTTGGTAAAATAGTGCTGCTAGATGAATTTTTTTGCGCAGTACGTAAAACCGCGAATTCATAAGTAGTTTTGAAGCAGCTAAAATCCTATTTTTTAAATTTCATTTCAGAACTTTTTTCGAAGGTATGCAAAAGTTATTCTTGACAACTAACGCTAAGAGATTTCCTCCTTCATGGTATAACCAATATCGGCTGCTCGTACTAAATCTCTAATCGTCTGGCAGCACTTTTTTTCATTTTATGACAACTGGTAGTATTTTACTAAAGCCAACCCTTAAACTTAATTTTTTATATCTATTTATTACTCTATGCATGTTACAATTGGCAAATGGCGCTGTTTTTCTGCGACTGGAACAAAAATGAATCTTCATGGAATGCAGTTTTAGCCGTTAAATAATTTTTTGTTTATTTTAATAAATTTGCATTTTATTTTAGATATTTCACTAACATCTTGTTAGCAGTCACTGGAATATATTTGTAAAATTATTCTGCAACTCAAACTTGCAGAAAAATATTAGCAGAGCTAAAAAAATAAAACAACACCAGCATTTTGCGGTGCAAACTTAGCCTCTGTTATACAACGCTGTAATTTAGGTATAGAGGAATAAGAATAATAAAGCAAGCAAGTAGCACTTGCTGCTTAACATCCATCTCAACCACATATTTTTCTTTCTTATAAATCGTGTGCGATATGGCGACCGTATTAGGGCCGTGTCAGATAAAACTTATGCTTCGCGTTACGTTACATACACGTTTTGACATTTAAGATAAATGTACATGTTTATACGGCCCTTTTATTTGACGCAAAGCAAAGCAAAAAGGTGGGCATCAAAAAAAAACAAAATGCAAATAAATAAATAAATTTTATAAATTTAACGAATAAATTCGTTTGAAAAATATAATAAAGAAAACAACAAATAAAGGAATTCCAAAGAAGGTATGTATATATGTATGTTTATACATATGTATGTATATATATATATATATATATATATATATACATATATATATATATATATATGTATATATATATATATATATACATATACAAAATATTGATAATATAGTTTTTGTAGTCTTAAACACGAAACAATGGAGAAGAAACTCTTTAAAAGTTCCAGCAACGTATCAAAAACTGCGGTAGTCATCCGGACAATCTTTTGGAACTGCTCTGGATCTCTTTGATGCATTTCTTTAAGACTGGAAGCGAATAGGCCTGTGTAGTCGCGGTCTTCTTACCCAGAACCTACGCGATGAAATTTGTTCGAACAGCCCCAATGATTCATGCACTAAGAGCAAAATTATAACCAATTCCAATAAATCGTCTAATCAAATTTTAAACTTTTATTTTTAAACCAAATAATTTAATAAAAAACAACTTCAATATTTTATAGATCAACAAACAATGCCCTGGCCTTGTCAAAGTTTTTATTGTAACATACACTTTTCGCTTTACGTTTTTCTTTTAAAGTTATAAACGTCACGCAAAGCAACAAAGTTTTATCTGACACAGCCTTTAAGAGTAGAATACAGACAATTTTGTAATGTCTCATGTTTTGCGAAAATTTAGGTATAAAAACGTTAAACTTACAACGCGAGCTGCGTTTTTTATTAAAGCTTCTGTGTTCGGCACTAAAATAAGCATAAGTTGTTTAGACATTTTTATACAATAAAGCAAAAAAAACTTGTGCAAAAAAAAAATGTCGTTAGTTCTAGATCACAAAGGCAAATTTTTGGGCTTTCGAGTCGACACAGGACAATATTTGCAGTAATTTATTTATTTTCATACATTTTTACACTAGTTTTTGTTTTAGCTTAAGACAAGTTATAATAATATAGAAAACACATATAAATTACACGTATAAATTAAAATAGTTTTACATAAACACCTTTTTGCAATATTTATTTACCATTTACCAGCTGTGTATTACACCACGAGCCGAAACAGGGAATAAAAAGAAATGCCAACTATTAGCCATCGAAAGAAGTAGCGAATGTTGGATCAAACCAAAATCGTCGAGTACTGGCAATTAGTTTTCCCTTTTTACTCCCCTCTCCGAATACTTCATAAAGCTTAAGAATTTCCCAACTAAAATCGCTTTGTGTGATCTTGCTCGTATTTGTGAATGAAACGTACTTTCTATAGACCTATGGGTCATGATTAAATCCACGGAGAGCACAACGAGCCTATACTGGCTTTGGTTTATGTCACAAGACATGGGCAAACAAACCCCTCTAAACAACCTATTATAATTCATTGGAAAATTTTTCCAGAAAGAAATTCATTTTTCATGTATTTATCGTTCCTTCAGACTTGAACGTTTTTCAAGTATGGCCACAAATGACAAAATGAGCGGCCAGTTATCGCTCACTTCAACTAAAGGTAATTTTAGCTAATGTCAACCTTACCGCCAGGTCGTAATAATCTCCCTTACATATATACAAAATTAAATTTATTTGCAAACGGTCAAACCACCTGTCACAACAAAGGAGAAAAAAATTAGATTTGGAAAACGCAGCTCATACGATTTAGCTCCATTATTACGACTTGACGATAAAGATAGCGTTAGCTAAAGGTACCTATAATAGAAGTGAGCGCTAGACTGGCCAATAAACAATATTCATTATTACAACTTACCTAGACGTAAAATTAGTTTTTGGTTATATTGTGGCAATACTTTTAAATTTTTCCAATGAATTAACTATTTCAGTTTAATATAGCAAAGACATCACCAAATATGTTAAATGCAAAAGCTAAACCTTTCGCTAATTTAGCGGTTGGGTTATTGTTTCAATAATTTGAAGCTCACTTTTTGTTAAAGGCAACTTGACAACTTGGTCATGATGAAAAATCGTTTATCTGCTCGATAAAATCCTACTTTTAACTAACGGAAAATTGTAATAGTGGCCCTTAATATGTATTGCAAAGCTTTGTTCTGGTGTTTTAATTTATGATGAGTGAACTGCAACATGACGAAATTTCGTTTCTTTCACATTTCACCACGATCTGCTTACTTCTGCTTTCACAGAGCTGTGTTGTGGAACTGTTAGGGGTTCGCTTTCTGATAGTGATGTGTGAAGAAATTCCTAAAACGCTTAAATAAATGCAAACATGTGTTAAGTTTAGCCTTAACGGGGCGAACTGGATGGCTCAGGTGATTATTTTTTGCTTTCCCCTTTTTTCTCCTTGTTGTATCAAAAATTGTTTACAAGTCATCCTCTCCACTGTGAGACTGAGCGATCTAGACCTATCAAGGCGAATTTAGATATTAGCATAACAAGAAAATTTTACACTAACAAAATGTGTGGGATTTTCACTTGCATTCAACTGGTTTAATTCTCCCTGGTATGTATGTACATTAGGGGGTTATGCATCCAGCAATCGATATTGTATGATCGATTTTTCAATAGCTTTTGGCATGAGAAAAAAAGTTCTACTGCGATATATTCAAAAATTATTTTCAATGGCTGCCATTTAAAGTTTATTTAGTCCCAAAGAGAATACAATTTTTCTTCCATCACACTTATTTGCTCCAGGTTGTTCGTAGAGGAGTTCAAGTTAAAAAAAATAAAAATTAAGTCGGATGCTTGTTAAAAGACTTTTTTCTTCTTCATGCCAAAAGCATTTTATTTCCATACTAATCTTCTCGGCCTAATATACATATGTACATATATCATTATATACAGAAACTTATTTCGTAAAAAAGTGGAAGGGCAAGAAGGGCAGCAAACTATATACATACATGTGCAAATAGAAACTCAGCAAGTGTTCGCGTAGAGCTGCAAAGCTAACGAGTTTTAGTTTAGTGGACTATACACATTTTTAGCAAATATCGTCTTGCCAACTTTCGAGTACAAATCCCCATTTGAAGTTGGCTGTCATAAGTAATTTTAGTGAACTGGTTTTGCCTTTTTCATCCTCAGATAAGATTTTTTCAAGACTTTTAAGCCAATAAACTTAATAAACACAAATATTATTTGTTGACAACTTTGGCACTGACAAAACACTATTAAAACTCTTGAATGGTTTGTTTTACAGCTCTAATTTCGTCTGCTTCTTGCCTAATAGCATATGTAATGGGGATTTTGAATTAAAACAAACTGCTGGGTACGTCTCTATTTTAACAGAGTTTTCTTATGCTAAAATATTAAATAGAATAACTATTACTACGTTTATACGCAGCCTATTCACAAATAAAAACTATTCGCAAATAAATAACTCACTGTTTATGCGTCAATGCGAATACAGAATATTTGTATTTTTTAGTGAAGCCAGATGGTAAAAATGTAACTAATTGGTAACACTGTTAAGCACAACATATGTTCAGAAAAAGACGTGATTACTAAAATAATAATGGAGAAACAATAAATTATAATGTTTCTTAAAATTCAATAAATGCAGAAAAGCCACGATATATTGCAAGAACGGTTCAACAAAAGGCATGCAACTTTTTTTGTAATCGCTAGTGAAAGAAGAAGACTTGCTTTCGTGCAATTTTTAGTAAATTATTTCCTTTCTGTCATATGATTGTACGTGTGCCACATCGAAGAAAACTTTAAAACCGATAAAAAAAAAAAGTGGCAACTTTTTGTGTTTTATTTGCTATTAGCTTTTTAATCAGTACTTGTTTTCGTGACTTAGCTATTCACAAATAAAAATTTTATTTACTGTTTATACGCCAAATTTTCTTTTCTATTCTATTTTCTATTCTATGAAAATCTTATCATACAAAAGCTGTTTTTACTCAAAACCGTTTAATGTTTCTGTTATTAGTATTTTTTTATACTATTGCTGTGCAGAATATTAACAACTTATTTTAAGCTTAGTTTAGACGGTATGTTGAATAAGCATATATATGCTAACAACTGTATGATTAAAAATAACATCAAATGCATATGTCATCACATATCACATGCTAGGTGTTTATACTATATGCTGAAACTGCCAATTTTTTTAATTCATTAACATATTTCAGCAAATGGAATGTCAACATAGGAGTTAGCGTACAATTTTTTTGTTTATACGATATGTTGATAATTACATAGTGATATGTATGCTGAATCGTATAAACATTTGCTTGTAAAATACTACTTTCTAGTTATACAACGCGTTATTGCAGAAAATTCGTGTTTTTAATATAAAAAAAATGTCTTCGGAAGAAATATCGCTTGCTGTTGCTTGTGCAGTCCTTGTTTTTGATGGTGATGAAAGTGAAGTAAAAGGAAACAAGTAAGAGTGCTATATTCGGCTGGGCCGAATCTTAAATACCCTTCACAATGGTACATACATTCTGATTGATTTTTGGTGCGAAAAGTTGTTTTATTTGGCTTTTAAAGCCGATTTCTTGAAATATCGGGAGACGCTATATCTGGGGTATATATGGGCCGATTTTTTTTGAATTTCAATATCAGATCCACTACCGGGATTTAACACAGGCTGCAAAACTTTTATTTAATTAATTCTTAATATGCTCAAGATCAACCACTGGGTGACACCAATTCTTTTTAATATCAATGAAATAAAGAAAAGCAAAATGTATTTCTTAATTATTTATCAGTTAACTTTATAGTAAAATTTATTTAACAAAAAATTGCATATAATTGCATTATTTTTGAATTATAATGCTAAACATTGCCATTAAGTGTGATTTTCTTTTCAATTTACTTACGTATGTGGGTACATGCATACGTATGTATGTATGTATGTATCTATAATAGAAAACGCTAAAATAAATTCTTTATTATTGAATGTTTTCAGTGTGTTCCATAAAACAATGATTATATACATACATATATACATACATACATATTTACATTGCTTGCTTTTACAAAATTATTTTTTTCTTGTGCACGTTGCTGATGATCTATTGCGTATCATCATACACATGTATGTGTGTATGTACATATGTAAGTACGTAGGGAAACCCAAAATGATTTTTTGTGTGAATGAATTTGAAGACGCAATTGTTTAAAAGAATTTCATTGCGTACCCTTTTTTCAACAATTCTTTATATCACTTTCATTTTCAAGCTCGTGTATACATATGTATGTACATACATACACATTTTTACACCAAAGCAAAAAAATTGTTTATGCTAACATACCTTCACGCATACATACATATGTAGATACATACATACCTACATACATACAAACGTATCTACATACATACAAACGTATCTACATACATACATACATACATACATACATACATACATACATACATACATACATACATACATACATACATACATACATACATACATACATACATACATACATACATACATTCATACATGATCGCAAATATTATATATATATGTATATAATATTATATACATATGTACATATGTACCATTATGATCGATTTTTGGTACCAAAAGTTGGGTGCATATGGGCCGATATCCAAAAATTTTCTAATTTTGCCCCTAAACAGCCTGTATGTACCATTCCGACAAATTTTTAGTGCAAAAAACTGTTTCGTTTAGCTTCCAGGCCCGACTTCTTGAGATATCGGGAGGCGCTATATCTCGAACAAATATGGGCCGATGACAAAAAGATTTCCAGTTTTGCTTCTGAATAACCTATATGTATCATTCTGATTGATTTTTGGTGCCAAAAGTTGTTTTATTTAGCTTATAGAGCCGATTTCTTGAAAAATCGGGAGACGCTATATCTCAGGTATATATAGACCGATTGCAGACATTTTTAAATTTTGCTTTTAAACACCTTATATGTACCATTCTGATCGATTTTTGGTACCAAAAGTTGTTTTATTTGGCTTTTAGAGCCGACTTCTTGAGAAAACTTGAGGCGCTATATCTCGAGTGTATATGGGCCGATGTCCAAAATTTTCCACGTTTGCCTCTAAATAGTCTATATGTACCATTCTGATTGATTTTTAGTGCCAAAAATTGCTTTATTTGGCTTAAAGAGCGGATTTCTTGAAAAATCAGGAGTCGCTATATCTCAGATATATATGGACCGATTTCAAAAATTTTCCAATTTTGTTTTTAAACACCTTATATGTTCCATTCTAATCGATTTTTGATACCAAAAGTTATTTTATTTGGCGTTTAGAGCCGACTTCTTGAGAAAACGGGAGGCGCTATATCTCGAGTGTATATGGGCCGATGTGGAAAAATTTTCCACTTTTGCCTCTAAAGGGCCTATATATACCATTCTGATTGATCTTTGGTGCCAAAAGTTGTCTTATTTGGCTTATAAAGCCGATTTCTTTAAAAATCGGGAGGCGCTATATCTCGGATATATATGGGCCGATTTAAAAAATTCCTTCATTTCTAGGATTTAATGGGCACTAAAAATGATATGGTTTAGTTTTTGAGAAAAAATTTTTTTTCAAAAACCTGAATACAAAAATTGCACAAAATATCCCTCAAAACCCGGTTTTTTGAATATATCTCGGTTATCCGTGGACCTATGTTACTGAATTTCAATAGCAGACCCACTACCGGGGTTTCACACGTTTTAGCGAAAGAATGAGGTTTCTATCTCAAACCGTTTTCTCAGAAACGGTATTTCAACGACTACAGACGGACAGACGGACAGACGGACAGACGGACAGACGGACAGACGGACAGACGGACAGACGGACAGACGGACAGACGGACAGACGGACATCGCTCAATCGTAATCGCTATTGATGCTGATCCAGAATATATATACTTTATGGGGTCTTAGATGGATATTTCAATGCGTTACAAACGGAATCACAAACTTATATATACCCTTACACATTTATGTGAAGGGTATAAAAAGAAGCAGAGTTTGGAAAAGAAAATGGGTAGAACGGCGGGCAGAAGAAGGTATTTGTGCAAAATTATACAAAGAATTAGAAGACGTTCGGAGATGTGTGCCAATTAAATTTCATCCTGGCAGCTGCTGAAATCAAAAGTGTGGCGGCGGTTGAAATCCGCCTTGCCGTTGGTTGTTGATTATTCGAACTATTTCAAGCAGAATTCATACCAGGTGGACTTGAAACCCAGGTAATTATTTTGGCTTCTAGCTTTTTGTTCACTTTGAAATATATATGTAATGAAATACATGAATTTTTTCCATTTTGCAGCAAATTCCCTTGCACCCACCTGCTATGAATTTGCCTGGAGCTATTTATTGTTTTTTAATTTGAGAGCAATCAATTCATTGAATTTGATTTCATTACGTGTCTGCTTGTTTTTTAATTTTGAATAAGATATATATATATATATATATATATATATATATATATATATATATATATATATATATATATATATATATATATATATATATATATATATATATATATATATATATATATATATATATATATATATATATATATATATATATATATATATATATATATATATATATATATATATATATATATATATATATATATATATATATATATATATATATATATATATATATATATATATACATAAACGAAAATTGTCGGCGGCTCAACAAAGCCATTCGGCAAATATGCATACATGTTAGATATATGCTGAAAATCTTAAAAAGTATTTTCAACATATGGCATATCTGCTAGCTGAAATGCATATCTGCTAGCAGGAAATTAGTCAAAGACTAAAAACATACTGTTCACACGATATGCTAAAATTGCCAACATATATTTGTTGGTATTGTTAACAAATTGTTTGCAAACGTTGTTAAACATACGTATGCTGGTAAAGATTTTGCGTTTACACGATATGATGGCATTTAAACAAAATTTTCAGCATAAATACGCTGATTCAACATATCGCCTAAACTAAGCTTTAGGCTGCTTGATGAAAAATTTCATACATCCGTCTGTGTGCTTTGTTTAATTTTTAAGCACATCAGCAAAAAGAAATACTAAAAACCATATGATTAACCTATAACACATAAATGAGCTTTACATTTACGTTGCAATCCGATAACTCTTGAAAAAAATTAATTTTGTACTAGAATATGAATTAAAGCTAAATGGCATTTGATTGTCAAATCAAAAAGTGGCCATTAGCTTTTGGCGAAAGCCTGCTTATGTTGATTTACTACCTGTTCCTCAATGTCGCAAGAAAATGTAAACGATCGAAAAGCAGCCACTCGATTTCGTATTAATTTGAATTCCTCTAAGTCGGCAGCTTGCGTTCGCATGGCTTACGTCTTGAAATATTTGCTGTTTATCTTACAGACATACCAGATCGTTAGATTTTGAAAGTAAGATATTTGTTTTTGTGGTGTTTCAAAATTTAAAAGTATTTTTTTGCATAATACTTTGACGCACTGAGCACTTTTATTCCTCTGGCAAACTCGGGAACTTCTTCCATCCAACGAACAAGTGAACTGTTTAGGAACAATACATATGATAATTTTATAATAGATTTACTAAATAAAATAAAAAAATGAGAAATATGTATTTGGGTTTTATAGTTTTATTTTCCAGATTTTTAAAAAAATTATTTCTATAAAAACTCACCAATGAACTTAATTATTTATTCGCTATAAGAGGCAATTGAAATTTATTACTTTAGGTCTAAAAAAATAGACCTTAATGCTTCCTGTCTCTTTCAGCCGTCTATATGCCGCCGACATTTCGTTGCTGCTAAACAACTCATCAGTAGACTTGAAAAAGCAAAAAAAGAATGTTGGAAGCCCAACTACTTATTCCAAAACAAAGTGGGCCAGAACAAGGAAAAAATTAAAAATTTCAATAGTATTCGTCGTATATCTTCTAACCTGCAATTGAAAATCCACCAATGTTGCACATTTTTTTAAAGCTCTTTAGTAGGAAAATCTACCTACAAAATTTCGTTTTATTTGGATCAAAACCATAGCTTTGACATGCTTTCGAATTTTTTTCATACCCGTGGAGGCCCACTTTAGGGGCGTAGAGCTCCGCCCCTTTGGGTGTATAAAGTTTAAACTCCAAACTTAAGCTCATCAATACTTCATTAAGATGTGTGTTTTTTACAATCGGTTCACCCGTTTAGAAATTGCAGAATTATGTCCACTTTTTTTTCAAAATCCCTCACTGTGCGTCATAGAGGAACCCAAAACAACTTCCTTTCGCCTAGAAAGCGAAAAATCGCACGACTTCGACATTGAGGAACACGCAGTTAGTCTGCCATGGCAATCACCTATCACTATTATTAATTTTTAATTTGATTAATGCTTTAGGTAAAAATATTCAACACTTGCCATATCTTTTGATAGACAATAAACATAACGCGGTCAAACTGTTTCATAATAAATACCCATTTTAGATGAATTTTATACTTTAAGCAAATGCATAAGCAGCCTGCTGCCCTTTTTTCCTTATTTTGGAATATAAACAAATTATTGCAACAAATCTAAAATAATGTAAATATCACATGCTTCAGTGATGTATAGGGTTATACTGTCAACATTTTATTTCAAAAACTATACATATTAAAAAAGAAATATTTGACCAAATTTTTTGCATATAGGCTGTACGAATTCTATCTAGTAAAAATTCATATCCAGCTTGGAGCTGTGCTTACCGGGGTACAGAGATGCAGGAAGCCTCGGTTGTCTTGGTGGCCAAGTCAGGACCTGCTGAATCCCTTAACTGAAGGACAGTTCGACAGTACGAGGTCATGCTGCCTGATCATAGGTCTGAAACGTACCGCCTGTGGTTGCTACCATAAATAGCAGGAAAGGAAACGTTAGTAATCGCTGATAATATAGTCCATGTTCTTATTACAGGCTGTAACTATGCAACAGACGCCGTTTTGTCAGGGTTGGTTAAAGGCTGGTTGTTCCTAGAAATTTTAGGCTACCAACCGTAGTCGTGACCGAAATGCCGTAATATATAGCACGAATTCGTCGACAAGGGCCAAGAACAGTTGCAAATTAATTGCAGCCTGAGCAGTTGGACCAGTTGCTTAGGGGCGGTAGTGTAACATTAGAACAACACCACGGGGTTTGGTCCAACAATGGGTTAGGGAGTTGTGCCAGTTACCGACTACAGTATGTCTACAAATTATAAACTATTATTTCAACAGCTATTGAGAGGCAGGTGACAAATAAAGTTTTTTGTTTAGAGACATTTGAAACATTCAACTAATGGCAATTTACAAAAAATATGAAACCTCAAATAATTTCCATTCTTAGGCTCCCGTACTCATAGAGTAAAAACGGAACCCTATTGCTGAGACTTTTCTACATCTGTTCGCCACCGGCCCGGCCCCATTCCCATAAACAATAAGAGCTAGAGAGCTAAAAGAGCAAGTTGCCTGGCAGCTACAACAGCTAAAGGGAGTCCCCATACAAGAAACTAGGAGAATTAGTAATTATAGATAGAGCTATGTAGTTGCATAGGTTCTATCACAGCAAGTACCAAAAACAGAAAAAGTTAGAAACTAAAGGATGCTTTCATACAAGAAACTGAAATTAGCTGTAGCTTTCATACCATAAGAGATAGAGACTTAGGCTGTTACCACGCCTACACAACAACATATACCAAAGATATTAAAAATATGAAAATTTCAATGCTGTCCAAGGGCACCCTTTAATATGAAAATTTATTTTAGTTTTTGAACCGCAAAAGATAGAAACTGTATAATGTTGACCTTTAATATTAATATTTTATTTATAAAGTGAGTTCGGCTTGAGGTCCTTTAGTAAATAATTTTACACCAAATTTAAATTGATATAGCAATTATTTTATTATCTTCAATATTTCGGCCAACTTTGTTGGTCATCCTCAGGGAGTTCTTGAATTTACAAAGAAACATTAATTTATACTTATAATATTGCACATTTTAATATATTTATACATACATCTTGTTATACCCTTCACATAAATGTGTAAGGGTATATATAAGTTTGTGATTCCGTTTGTAACGCATTGAAATATCCATCTAAGACCGCATAAAGTATATATATTCTGGATCAGCATCAATAGCGATTACGATTGAGCGATGTCCGTCTGTCCGTCTGTCCGTCTGTAGTCGTTGAAATACCGTTTCTGAGAAAACGGTTTGAGATAGAAACCTCATTCTTTCACTAAAACGTGTTAAACCCCGGTAGTGGGTCTGCTATTGAAATTCAGTAAGATAGGTCCACGGATAGCCGAGATATATTCAAAATACCGGGTTTTGAGGGGTATTTTGTGCAATTTTTGTATTCAGATTTTTGAAAAAAAGTTTTTCTTAAAAACTAAACCATATCATTTTTAGTGCCCATTAAATCCTAGAAATGAAGGAATTTTTGAAATCGGCCCATATATATCCGAGATATAGCGTCTCCCGATTTTTAAAGAAATCGGCTTTATAAGCCAAATAAGACAACTTTTGGCACCGAAGATCAATCAAAATGGTATATATAGGCTATTTAGAGGCAAAAGTGGAAAATTTTTCTACATCAGCCCATATACACTCGAGATATAGCGCCTCCTCCCGTTTTCTCAAGAAGTCGGCTCTAAAAGCCAAATAAAACAACTTTTGGTATCAAGTATCGATTAGAATGGAACATATAAGGCGTTTAAAAGCAAAATTGGAAAATTTTTGAAATCGGTCCATATATATCTGAGATATAGCGACTCCTGATTTTTCAAGAAATCCGCTCTTTAAGCCAAATAAAGCAATTTTTGGCACTAAAAATCAATCAGAATGGTACATATAGACCATTTAGAGACAAACGTGGAAAATTCTGGACATCGGCCCATATACACTCGAGATATAGCGCCTCAAGTTTTCTCAAGAAGTCGGCTCTAAAAGCCAAATAAAACAACTTTTGGTACCAAAAATCGATCAGAATTGTACATATAAGGTGTTTAAAAGCAAAATTTGAAAATGTCTGCAATCGGTCTATATATACCTGAGATATAGCGTCTCCCGATTTTTCAAGAAATCGGCTCTATAAGCTAAATAAAACAACTTTTGGCACCAAAAATCAATCAGAATGATACATATAGGTTAGTCAGAAGCAAAACTGGAAATCTTTTTGTCATCGGCCCATATATGTTCGAGATATAGCGCCTCCCGATATCTCAAGAAGTCGGGCCTGGAAGCTAAACGAAACAGTTTTTTGCACTAAAAATTTGTCGGAATGGTACATACAGGCTGTTTAGGGGCAAAATTAGAAAATTTTTGGACATCGGCCCATATGCACCCAACTTTTGGTACCAAAAATCGATCATAATGGTACATACATGCATATGTACATATGTATATAATGTTTAAAAGCAAAATTCGAAAGTATTTGCGATCATGTATGAATGTATGTATGTATGTATGTATGTATGCATGTATGTATGTATATATATATATGTATGTATGTATGTATGTAGATACGTTTGTATGTATGTAGGTATGTATGTATCTACATATGTGTGTATGCATGCAAGTATGTTAGCGTAAACAATTTTTTTGCTTTGGTGTAAAAATGTGTATGTATGTATATATACACGAGCTTGAAAATGAAAGTGATATAAAGAATTGTTGAAAAAAGGGTACGCAATGAAATTCTTTTAAACAATTGCGTCTTCAAATTCATTCACACAAAAAATCATTTTGGGTTTCCCTACGTACTTACATATGTACATACACACTTACATGTGTATGATGATACGCAGCAGATCATCAACAACGTGCACAACCCTGCCAGCAAATTGGTAGTCGACTACTAAAATAATTAACTTCACGTTAACTTTTATGGGGACTAGCTTCAAATTAGCTACAATACAATCGAAACGTAGTGCAGAGTTCACTCAAAATTCAAATACTAACATACACACATACACGGTAAATAACTCTTGAATTAAATTGCCTATTGTCGCATTCGTTTTAAATGTAGCGATGGCTGAATGGGTTAAGGTGGCTGCTCACCAGTCTTGAGGCTTAGTGGTTCGAATCCCACCGGAGGCTAACAAAAAAAAAGTGTGATGAAATTTAATTTAATAAAATATAATAACTATTACCACCGAAAAATGTAAAATCAGCCTTGATTTGTACATTTTTTTCTGTATGTACTGACTTTGAAGTAGTTAACTTGAAGTTAGTTGAAAAGTAATGCAGCGTCGGACAATTGACTACCTCCTAGGACATCGTAATGTTAAAATAGTCAGTCATCTCCATTGAAAATAATCTAAGTGTCAACCACCACCAGTTGTAAAAAAGTTAGCTTGTAATTCATTATTAGTTAACTGAGTTGCCGACAGGGAAGAAAAAAATAATTTTGTAAAAGCAAGCAATGTAAATATGTATGTATGTATATATGTATGTATATAATCATTGTCTTATTGAACACACTGAAAATATTCAATAATAAAGAATTTATTTTAGCGTTTTCTATTATAGATACATACATACGTATGCATGTACCCACATACGTAAGTAAATTGAAAAGAAAATCACACTTAATGGCAATGTTTAGCATTATAATTCAAAAATAATGCAATTATATGCAATTTTTTGTTAAATAAATTTTACTATAAAGTTAACTGATAAATAATTAAGAAATACATTTTGCTTTTCTTTATTTCATTGATATTAAAAAAAATTGGTGTCACCCAGTGGTTGAACTTGAGCATATTAAGAATTATTTAAATAAAAGTTTTGCAGCCTGTGTTAAATCCCGGTAGTGGATCTGATATTGAAATTCAGAAAAAATCGGCCCATATATACCCGAGATATAGCGTCTCCCGATATTTCAAGAAATCGGCTTTAAAAGCCAAATAAAACAACTTTTCGCACCAAAAATCAATCAGAATGTATGTACCATTGTGAAGGGTATTTAAGATTCGGCCCAGCCGAATATAGCACTCTTACTTGTTTAATATTCATTTTGTTATATTAGTAGTGTCGTCAGTTGTTAACGTAAGTAACTTTTCTCGCCTACTGTTTTGTTATTTGTATGTCTTATTATGATTTATATTTGTTGATTGCGTATCTGTATATGTGTGCGCAGTTGTCTGTGTCTGCTTTATAGTTGATCCGTTTATCTGCAGGTATGTTAATAATATGAAGCATCTCTTTTAAATTTCTCTTCCTGTAATTTGCCTCTCTTTTTAGTATTCTCACTCTGTTTAAGTCAGGCTTATGTTTGGTTGCTGCACAAGAACTCCCTGAGGATGACCAACAAAGTTGGCCGAAATATTGGAGATAATAAAATAATTGATATATCAATTTAAATTTGGTGTAGAATTATTTACTTAAGGACCTCAAGCCGAACTCACTTTAGAAATAAAAGATAGAAACTTAAAATTTTCGAAGTACATGTGCTTCACAGGCTTTTACAGTAACAAATACCAAAAATAGCAATAAGTTGCTGTTCATGCACGGAGACACCCTTTAGTTTGAAAATCAGCATTAACTATTGAACCGTAAGAGATAAAGGCTTACAATTTAGACGGAGCATGTAGTTATCTGACCTCTACGGCAGCAGATACTAAAAATAATAAAAAGTTTAAAACTAAAAGATAATGCCTACCAGGAGTAGCCTTTGTCTACTACTTGGACGGTAGTACGGAACCCTTGCTGTGCGAGTCAGCCTAGTACTTGGCTCAATTCGTTATTGTGTACTCATAAAGTTGCTTCATGAAAAATATAAGTATAAGTAAATACTTACATATTTTGTTCGAGATATAGAAAAAAGCAAATATTAGGTTTGTTCCCGTACTCCACATGGGGAACCTGCGGGATCCTAATTTGTACAAAAACTGTTCCCCTACACAAAGTGGGAGCAAGTGCGAATGCTTTTGAGAAAAATATATTTTTGTTCTTCCTGCACGAATCAGCCCGCACTTTTTTCGGGTTAGTTTGTGCAAGTGGTTAAACAGTCATCAGCTGTTGGAAAAAGTAAATAATAACAAACAAAACAGTTCAACTGAATCTAAATGAGTGCAGAAAAATATTTCATTTTCCCAAATTTACATTTAAACATCAGAATAAACCGGATCTTCTTATTTTTTTGGGTTTAAATGTGTTTTTTTCAGTTTCCATACTTTTGTGCTTTTTTGTGTAAATTCATGATTGCTCTCATTTTACCGAACTTTGCCCAAAAAGAACGAGATTTTTTTATTTTTTGAGAGAAAAAAGAATTTAATTTATGGTATTTCTTGGTCATATTTTACTTTACCGGGTTAGTTGCGTTATTAGCAAATAAATTACTCTTATTGTTAAAAAAAAAAAAAAAATGCGGTCGGGGGACCCCCGTTAGGAACGAAGTTCCTTACGTTTTTTCTTCATCTTCGAAATCTCTATGTTTTATTATGTGTTGTTTTTGAAATTTTATATGCTTCTTAAAATTTTTGCAACGTTTTATTTTTTTGCTTTTGACACATGCAGTATTTTTTGTCAATCTGCTACAAAACGAAGAAAATTTTTCAATATTGCTGTTTTTTGTTGTGACATACTTTACTTTAGCGACATCGTCCGTTTTCACAACTAATTAATATTTATTGGTAGGTGTCTCCGCTGACAGCAGCGGAGACATCTACACAATTGTTTGTCGACAGATACACCAACACATATAAACAGCTCACACGCTTTCGTGACGATTTCTACTAATTTCCACTACCAGCAAGCCGCGTTAAGGAACTTCGTTACAAAAACATATTTTATTTACATATGTATATATAAAATAAAAGTTTATAAATATTGAAAGAGATCATGTTAAAAAAAACTTGTAATCGGTTTACAATAAGACAGAAATACAACAAAAACAAATTTATATTCCATTTTACATCGTCAGAGTTTATCTCTTTGCACAAAAATTATTTGCTGTTGTTATTATTTGCGTATCTGGCATTTTTTAATTTATTTTTCCAATTAGCGGTGTTGTACCGCTATAAAATGTGTACATTGTTTACAACAACGAATGTTTAAGTTATTTTGTGCAAAGTGGATCAAAACCCAAAAATTTCCACTAGATAACTTGCGGCAGAGCTCAAGGAAGAACTTGGTGTTGTTGTTTGCCATGAAACAGTGCGTCGCATTTTAATAAAATATAAATACTCATCAAGAGCATCAAGAAAAAGCCATTTCTGTCAGCAGCAAACGTAGAGAAGCGACTTTCCTTTGCAACTCTGAACATTGTACACCCAAATGACTATTGGGACAATGTTATTTTTTGCGACGAAACGAAGATGATGTTGTATTACAACGATGGACCCTCTAGAGCAGGGGTGCCCAAAATCTTCTTATGGAAGCGTAAACACCAATACGTATACACTTTATTGACGCACACAAAGAAAAACAGGAATAAACTCATAACAAAAAATGATTTCTTCAAGTGTTTCATACTCACGAAATCATTAAAAAAAAACAACAAAATCATGAAAACAAAAAAACAAAAAACAACAAAATTTACGCTTGGCACCAATGTGTACCAACAAAGCCTGCGTTCTTATTGCTGTGCATATGAAAGTGTTGTTGCTTTGAACTTGGGATATGTCTGTAGGTGTGTATTTCATACAAAGAGTTGTGTATGCATATTAGAATGCTCAGCCAATGCTTCGCGCTTTTACAAAAACAAAAGCGTACCAAGCGTATAGACCGTGGGCATCCCTGCTCTAGAGTGTGGCGACAACCTTTAACATCACTAAAACAACAGAACATCATCCCAACCGTAAAACTCGGAAAAATATCCATAATGATCTGGGGCTGTATATCAAGTCATGGAGTGGGTAATCTTGCCTTTATAGACTCAACGATGGACGCGCATCAATATTTAAACATATTACAGACTAATTTACGTAGCAGTGAAACTTGGATTCATTAGAGACAATAAACCACAATTTAAATTTTACCAAGACAATGATCCAAAACATAAGTCCCACATGGTGCGGATGTGGCTGCTATATAATTGTGGACATGTCATCGATACTCCCGCTCAAAGTCCCGACCTCAGTCCTATTGAGAATGTATGGGCATATTTGAAAAAACGAGTCGCAAAGCGTCAGCCAAAAAATAGGGCATCACTCAAAACAGCAATATTAGAAGAGTGGGAGATTATTCCAACGAACTACGACCTAAAAAAGTTAATAGGTTCGACGAAAAATCGTCTACAGTGTGTGGTAAATGCAAAAGGTTTCCATACCAAATATTAAATATTTTTAAAACGTTTTCACCAAAGCAAAGTGTGCAAGAAGACTTTTGTGCAAATAGTTTATTGACAACGCTAAATGAAGTATTAATTCCTTTTTGTTGTATTTCTTTATTATTTGAAACTGATTAAGTTTTTTTTTTCAAATATGATCTCTTTAAATATCTATAAACTTATGATATACATACATATGTGAATAAAATATAATTTTTTTAACAAAGAGTGGACTCTAATTGCTAGTAATTTAATTAAACCGTGTTTATTTCCAATGTGCAAACTCATTATTGACAGACTGTATTTAGTTAAGCTGCTGTATCTGGTAAAAAACGGTCTCATATTGTGTCATAATGTCAGAAAGTACTAACATTTTACGATAGTTTAAAAAAATTGTTGTTGTGCTGCAAACAAAAATAGTCATAAATTAATAAGACTTCATCGACTGTGTTTAGTGATTCGTCATAAGTTAACAGCATACATCTGAGGCGAACGGCTAAAACGTATTCGTCGAGCCGGTGATATTATTTGCCTGCCGCAAATTATATTCTAAAAAATATAATATATATACATAAAAAAACCCTTATATGCGTATAACGCTTATATGTATGTATGTACCCAAACAAGAATACATTTGTTTAATAGCTGAAGGCCTTGTTTTATTATCCACTCAGTCGTACGATATGGTAAAAATGAAATGTGTGCTCAAAAATTGTGATAGTATGGACTAAACATGTTTGTGTGCGATACGAATGTACGCATGTATGTGTTTCGCAGATATATATATATATATATATATATATATATATATATATATATATATATATATATATATATATATATATATATATATATCAACATCCATGCATTTCACCTAAAAATGAGATACTAATCTTAGAAGACTGGCAGCCCACAAACGCTTGAGTACTGGCCGCCGTCCAAAAAAATTAATCGACTTCGTTCAACCGTCGCCAGCTGTTTTTGTTTGAATAAACTTATTTATTCAATTTAATATCATATGTATATGTTCGTAAATATGGACATATTTGATTTCAAATTTACTTCAATCAGCTATCAAAACATCTAATAGCTAGTTTTCGCACAAACTGGCCATTATTTTAGTTTTTTCACTTAACTTTGGCATTTTTCCAACAATATTTAAATTGCTTTCCTTTTCTTTAACAGCTGATTCATATTTGATATAGCCCACTACTTTATGACAGGTTGCTCACAGCAGTCATATATTTTCGTGCTATTAATTTAAGACTTCTGACTTTAGGACGACCCTTTGAATACCGTAATTTACTCATGGAAAAGTCCTCATTTTATTTCTGTTATATATAAATTTGTGAATAAGCATTAAACCTGGTATGTATTTGGGGTGTTCTATTTTGTATATGTACATATATTCTTAGAACTCAAACATTCCAAGGAGAAACATTTTATTTACCTTTCTCTCAATAGCTCCATAAATAATGGTTATGCTAAAAATTATTTTAGAACTAAACTGTTCCAAATTAAGCCGTGATAACTTACAATTCTTATACACATTGTGTAATAAAATCGAATACTCCGTTTTAAAGTTATAAGAAAATGTATGCAGCAGATTCTTCAAAACTCTTGTACTTTAGAAAAAGAAATCACAGTAAGCTCTATCAACAGAAACTGAAATAATGTTGATTTTTGTAATTAGAAGACCATAATGGATAACAAAAAAAATAATAATAAAAAATATTGTGGTTGAATATAGTTTTTTCGCTGTTGCATAGTGTAATAAAATTCCTTTTTCGCTTGGCTCTGATTTGCTTGGTATATTCTTAACCAAACACTGCACGCTTTGTTTACTGAAATGCTCAGCTAAAATTTCATGCAGCTTATATGCAAAAATTTGGGAATTAACTAATTACTTTTCAAACTTAATACAGTATTTATCGGATATAAGAACATCTCATATAAGAACAAAACGCTTATAAGAAACATTTGCAAAAACACCATATCTTTTTAGTGATTTTTCTGACAAAAAAGTTTCATATAAGAAAAACGCTTATAAGAAAAAAACTGATAAAAGAACACTTTTCTTGAACACCAAAACCACAAAATGTATAGAAAAAGAATTTATATAAGAAACTTTCAAGGGCAACACTAAATTTATGTAGTTTGCATGGACAACTCTGTTTTCTGACAGTTTTACAACAACAACAACGTTTTTTTTTACTTTTAGTGCTCATGAGAAGTTTTTGTTTCTTGCCTCGTAAATAAATAAATAAATAGTACAAAATGAATTATGTATGTATGTACATGTATTTACTACATATAATTTTTTTTTTCAAATTGAAGTTGTTTAGTTTTTTATATCTATTTACTAAAGGGGTTAATAAAATAAAATTTGATTTGTTTTATTTTTCTATTTACATACATACGTCTACGTATATACATACATAAAAAGGTAAAAAAGCTGGTATATTCATATAAGAAACAAATGCCTTATGGCCATAGCTACTTATATAAGAAATAAGTTTCTTATATAAAATAATTGTATATAAGAAAGAAACGCTTATAAGAAATTTTTTCGTGGATTTTTCAAGTTTCTTATATCTGATAAATACTGTAAATACTAACACCGGTATTCATAAAAAATAAAACATTGTTGAAACACGTTTTACAACAAATTTTTCATATAAAATTATTTCTAAAATGTATTTGAGCAACGTTTTATTTTTTTATGAATCTAAAAGGTTTATAAACTTTATATTTAATATTTGGGTAATTTAAGATAAATAAGAAAACTTGTTTTTATGATAAAGTAGTTTTTTATTTACAATTTAGTAAGAGGGTAGAAAGGGAAGAGAACGATATGCTTAAAAATCCATGTGTTGAATTTTATAAGGACACATTTGCCGTATGCTTTATGGTAGTATAATAAGGGCGAAATAAAACATTCTGTCTTTCTTGGCCAAGATCCATTTGTAACTTATTTGCTTTTAACAGTTGCTTCTCTTTATTTTGCTGTTGCCAAAAGGCGAAAATGAACACGTATACATACATACATATATAAATGCCACCAAAAAAATACATTCCGTTGGTCCGACAATATCTTAATGTCAATAATTTTAAGAAGATATTGATGTTCCATTTTCCATACAAAATGTATCTGTGTGAAAATAGAAGAATAGCTTAAGCCAACAAAAGAGAAACTTAAATAGTTGTTCTCAAAGCTCAAAAACTAGTACTTGACAATAATATAACTAAGATATAATGAGTGCTCTTTCAAGCAAACTAAAGTTTAGTAACAAATTACCTTCTGAGCTGATTTATATAAAATCATGTTAATAAACAAAGTTATTGCTACTATTCCATAACGACACAGATAGTATCAAGCATATATTGCAAAATTTTACGAAATTGTCTATATTGTGGAAAAACAATATTATCAAATCATATGGTAGCTCCAACCCATTATATTTTTGAAACTGATCCAGGCAGTAACTTCTCGCCAAAGCGGATCAAGTACAGGAGGTCGCAACTAAATTCGCTTCAACATTTTCTCTCTAGTTGTTATACGTTTTGTTGTCGTTTGCTCAGAAGCAAGGCGAATCCATTACAGGTGCCCGCATACCAATTCGCTTCAACATTTTTCCACGATTTTATCTTCTGAGTTGTCAAAGCTGATAGCAAATGACGACAAAATGTATGACGTCTCGAGAGAAAATGTTGAAGCGAATTGAATTGCGACCACCTATATTTAATTCGCCTTGCTCAGAAGATAAAAATGTTGAAGCGAATTGGGATGCGGCTTTGCTTCTTGCCGATTTACTTTAAATATCCTTGGGTGAAAAATGTTGGAGTGGGAAAATTTCTTTTTCCCGAAATATCGACAAAAATACTCTAATAAAAAAGAGCTTTAGCTCAAGAAAATAAATATATTAATTAATTAAAATCGCCTTGATTGAAACAACATCAACTAGCAAATGTGCAGCGTGGAAAAAGAAAGTTTTTCCAACCAATGATGTTTTCATCTATTAAAATACATATGCTAATTTGTGTCCAGTGCGTCCACTTGGTATAAATTTCCTTGCTTTAGTCATAGTCAAAAACTAAGGCCGACTCTTTTTAGAAACAGCTGCAATTTAAATATACAAATGTTTCTAGCTTCTTTTCAATTATAATAAAAATTAAAGTTGATTTTAGCTTGGACTAGCTTTAAATGAGGCAACGTTTGCGGAACACTAGCAGATTTGAAATGCCGTCAAATATTTCCTACATAAATTTTTAAATTCGTACCGCCACAAATAATGAAACGTTTGAATTTTATATTTGTGTACGCAACGACAATAAATTTGCAAAATATTTTGAAATTCGCCTACATTGTTGGCGTTGCGTTGTAAATTACAAAAGCGGGTTTTTGACTTGATATTTAAATGCGAAATTAGCTAATTTTTATTTAAATTTAAGATATTGTATTTCAATGCAGTGTCAGTTCTCCAGTTGTACGTGATTGTTCGGATTAATTATATCAAACGTATGGCAGCACCTTTTCATATCCAAATGTTATGGAAATCTTTCCACGCATCAGCTGTTTTTTTTTTTTTTTGAGGAAAGGATATATGTACATTAATTCAGGTCCAAAAATTAACTCTTTTTACAAAATGGTGGCTGTGTTTTTCAGCTGTCTATATGCCGACGACATTTCGTTGGTGGTAATCAACTCATCAGTAGACTTGAATAATTCTTAAAAGTTTGTTTGAAACTTAACTATGTACTTATTTTATAATTTTCATGAACAAAATAAGAATCAGAAACGTTCAAACGAGATGTCGTCGACATATAGACAGCTGAAAAACACAGCAAAAAAATTGTTGAAAAACTTGTCTTCCAAAAATAGTTTTTGTTTTTCAGTAAGTAAAATTCAATTTTTGTTACTATTATAACAATTGAAGGATTCTTGCAGTTTCAGCATGGATTTCGAAAGGTGAAATTGAATACTGCCTCCTGGCTTAGACATAGCAGACACCTTTGAACAAAAAAAAAAGAAGCTAAGTGCAACTTCATCCTGGACCAATAATGAAATTCATGAACTAATACAAGCTGCAAAGATGCACCCATGGGTTTGTGAATACTCTTCCTCGGACTATAAACGGTATAAACGGGAAAGCGCATGGCGAGGATCCAAAAAATTTGTCCGGGTCATACAGTGGCAGACTGTAAAGACAAATATACTAATGTTAAAACTGTATTTCAAAATGTAAAAAGGAAAATAAAAACAAAGTCTGGTCAGGGGGCAGAAAACGGCCAGCCCGCACGCACAACATTATAATAATGCAAGTTGTATGTACATATTAACAACCAATACACTGAAAGAGACAATAAAATCTGTTGCTACTTGCTTGATTGTTTACACAGGCAAGTGCAAGCTCATTTTTAGGATTCCGCACTCATCAGAGTGAAACGGAACCCTATTACTGAGACAAGTACGTCCGTCCATCCATCCGTCACAGCGTCCATTCTCCGAAACGGTAAGAGATAGAGAGCTGAAACTTTCACAGGATGTTGCTGTATCTAGCCGCTACAACAACAAATACTAAAACCAACAACAAGTCGAAAACTATCAGGTGTCCCCATACAACGAAAAGTTACAATTAGCTATAACTCTCGAACCGTAAAAGATAGAAAGCTGAAATTTGCATAGTATATGTACTTATGGATGCTTTACAACAACAATTTCTAAAGACAACAACAAGTTGAAAACTACCAGGTATCCCTATACAACCTAAAGTAACAATTAGCCGTAGCTTCTAAACTATAAATTACAGAGAGCTGAAATTCGCACAATATATGTATTTACATATGCGCTACAACAACAAATGCTAAAAACAACAACATGTCGAAAACTACCAGGTGTCCCTATACCACGTAAAAAACATTAGCCGTAACTTTCAAACTGTAAGAGACAAAGAGATGAAATGTGTACAATATATTTACTCGCATATTGCCTACAATAACAAATGCTAAAAACACCAACATGTCGAAAACTACCAGGTGTCCCTATACAACGTAAAGTAAAAACTAGCCGTTACTATCGAACCGTGGGAGACAGAGGGATGAAATTTGAACAATATGTGTATTCACATATGCTCCACAACAACACTTGCTAAAAACAACAACAACTGTAAAACTACCAGGCGTCCCTTTACAACGCAGAGTAACAGCTATAACTCGCGAACCGTAAGAGATAGAGAGCCGAAAATCGCACAGTGTATGTATTCCCAGATGCCTTACAACAGCAAATTACAACAACAAGTGGAAAATTACTAGGTGTCCACATACAACATAAAGTAGCTGTAAAAACAGAGAGATGAAATTGATAAAATATACATATGTATTCACATACGCCATTCCATACATACATTACACTTACATACGCACGGAACCCTAAGTGTGCGAGCCAGTCTCGTACTTGACTTATTTTTTTATTTGTGTATTGTTTATACTTTTTTTGGTCCCGTCTACATGACATGGCTGGGTTGCCAAAGTATTGTCATACGAATTGTTATGGGGAAGCAAATTATACGAATATATTTTTTAATCAAATAAATACTAGTAAATTTATATTAAGAATCCATAAAAGCCATATTTTACTTCAACTTTTTTTATATTTTATCTTTATTTATGTAAGATCTTATTTTTCGGTATATAAGATCAAAAAGAATCATTCATCGCAAGCTATCTATTAAAATTAAAATATGAACTTTATAAGGTAACGCTGTTTTTGCTTTTTGTCATTTTACCGACATACAAGTAAAAAAAAAAATCACTGGCAATCAAAATATCTTGCAAGTGAGCTCACAACTTGCAGAAGTATGATGGTATTAGTAAAAAAATGTCAATGTATAAGTGACGGGTTAGAGTTAACCCGTGTGTAAGTGACGGGTTAGAGTTAACGTAAAATATAACAATCGTGTGACTATAATGCGGCAATTATTGGTACTAAATTGTTTTGCGCCAATATGAGGCAATAAAATTTCATCAAAATGTGACCATCATGTGATTGCAGAGAATTTGATTGGGAGAAATATTTTATTGTGCTCCAATTCAGCCCAATAAAAATTGTGTAAGATTGGTGCATTGCGAGAATCGTGTGATCCAACCTTAACCAGTATTTGCGTTATGACTGACTAGTTAAAGGTATCCAATATATTGGTAAACATTAACCTATATTAAACTAAGCAGAGTAAGCAGCACAAGTATATGTTACAGTCTTTTGGAATTAATTAGATAGACAGAGATGCAAAATCACATGTACACAAGAGTTTCATCTAGGATTTTCATTTTGCTCTTAATAAGCTAACTAGAAGCCTTAACCGATATATCAGTCAGCACTACCAGTTAAATGACAGGTCATTTATCTGGTAGTATTCATGCAGGGATATGGTTAATCTATAAATAAATTAAGTCAATTACGAGTCTGGCTCGCACTCTTAGGGTTCCGTACGTATTTATGTGTAATGTATGTATGGAATGGCGTATGTGAATACATATGTATATTTTATCAATTTCATCTCTCTGTTTTTACAGCTACTTTATGTTGTATGTGGACACCTAGTAATTTTCCACTTGTTGTTGTAATTTGCTGTTGTAAGGCATCTGGGAATACATACAATGTGCGATTTTCGGCTCTCTATCTCTTACGGTTCGCGAGTTATAGCTGTTACTCTGCGTTGTAAAGGGACGCCTGGTAGTTTTACAGTTGTTGTTGTTTTTAGCAAGTGTTGTTGTGGAGCATATGTGAATACACATATTGTTCAAATTTCATCCCTCTGTCTCCCACGGTTCGAGAGTAACGGCTAGTTTTTACTTTACGTTGTATAGGGACACCTGGTAGTTTTCGACATGTTGGTGTTTTTAGCATTTGTTATTGTAGGCAATATGCGAGTAAATATATTGTACACATTTCATCTCTTTGTCTCTTACAGTTTGAAAGTTACGGCTAATGTTTTTACGTGGTATAGGGACACCTAGTAGTTTTCGACATGTTGCTGTTTTTAGCATTTGTTATTGTAGGCCATATGCGAGTACATATATTGTGCACATTTCATCTCTCTGTCTCTTACAGTTTGAGAGTTATGCCTAATTTTTACTTTACGTTCTATAGGAACACCTGGTAGTTTTCGACTTGTTGTTGTTAGCATTTGCTGTTGTAGCGCATATGTAAATACATATATTGTGTGAATTTCAGCTCTCTGTATTTTACAGTTTAGCAGCTACTACTAATTGTTACTTTAGGTTGTATGGGGACACCTGGTATTTTACAACTTGTTGTTGTCTTTAGCATTTGTTGTTGTAAAGCATCTATAAATACATACACTATGCAAATTTCAGCTTTCTATCTTTTACGGTTCGAGAGTTATAGCTAATTGCAACTTTTCGTTGTATGGGGACACTTGGTAGTTTTCGACAATATGTGTATTCACATATACAACAACACTTGATAAAAACAACAACAACTGTAAAACTACCAGGTGTCCCTTTACAACGTAGAGTAATAGCTATAAATCTCGAACCGTAAGAGATAGAGAGCCGAAATTCGCACAGTGTATGTGTTCCCAGATGCCTTACAACAGCAAATTACAACAACAACAAAAAGTGGAAAATTACTAAGTGTCCACATACAACATAAAGTAGCTGTAAAAACAGAGAGATGAAATTTATAAAATATACATACATTACACATACGGAATCCTAAGTGTGTGAGCCAGCCTCGTACTTGACTTAATTTATTATTTTTTTTTTTTTTTGTTGACTAATACAGGGTGGGCCAAAAGAAATCACTCTACTGGAAGTTGCTCTTATTTTTGCAAACGACTGCCAACGTCAAATCTGTTTTTACATTTGCGAACTAGACAGCTGTAACAATAAAAATTAGCAGGCCATAGAGCGATACACACCCCAAGAACGCGGAATAATCGTGTCTATGACGAAGTGGACGATTTTTCGAACAAAATCATAACGAGCACTGAAGCTCATTTCCGACTCAACGGGTACGTAAAGAAGCAAAACTATCGCTTCACCGAAAATCCACGAGTAATGCACGAGGAGCCATGGGATTGTCTTTTAGCATTAATTGAGGTAACAACTGCGGTAACACGATAGCGCAAATATTTTAACATAGTTTAAAATTGTTCCAGGGACCCTGCACACAAATTGTGAAAAAACAGTGTTAAAAGATTTATGCTTAGCCATATCGTGTAGCATTACAGAAAATGTATTCGAACACATGTTTATACGGTTACTTTCACATCCCATCTAGTATTTGTCTGAAAACTTGTAAACTCTGATACTATTTACTTTATGTTTTGCACGAGCTTTGTTTTTGCTATCATTTGCACCAAAGGATATTTGTTGTCATACAATAAAGCAAAAATTGTGTTTTAAAATAAAAAAAAAGAAGAGGTAAAATGCACTATTCAATTTGCAGGGAGTAAAAAGTGTGAGTGTAGGATTCGGTTAAGAAAAGCTGATTACCTTGATGTACAAAGAACGCATGGCGCATGTAGGTGCGTGTTTCCTTGTGCGTAAAATGTATACTTATGTGTTCTTGAAACTTTTAATTTATGTCACAACATAGATGAAGTAATATTAAAAGTGATATTGATTTAGTTTCATTTATACATTAATAGCCTTTTTACTCTGACGCACATCTTTCATCAATTTGCAAAGCTGTTTACATCTTCCCGTAAGAATTATACAGGGCGAAAATTCTACATGTTTCTACATCAGCAGAAGATGATCCTTTCTCATTTTGTTCCATCTTACATCTTTCGATTTTTTTAGTGCCATCGAAAAATTGCAGAAAATCGATTGCTTTTGTAGCATCACTAGCAAAATGACATTTCAGAAAACAAATTTAACATAAAAAATGAGCGGAATATGTATTTTGTTATAATTTTTAATTAATTATAAATAAATTCATTATAAATGCACTGCAAAAGAAAGCCCATCGTATGGTCAATCAATATGGAGAACATAGAACATGTTGCTTGACCTAAGTCCTCCTTTTTTATTTTTCACAAAAATGTTGCGTCTTACTTTTTTGACATCTAAATAAATGAAAGATGTTGTCAATGTAAATGACTGTTTCACATTTTCAACATCTTCCATGCGTTTCACGTGGATGTCCGTCGGCGTAAAAAGGCTATAAGACTTAAGGAAAATATGTGCTTCAATTGAATGAAGTGTTAATGCAAACAGGATCTTGGTTCATTTAAAAAAGAACAATAAAAAAAAACAACTACTTATGCATATAGTAAAATAATATCGTTTTGTGTCAGTGTTATAAATAGACACAGTGTAATTTGAAGTAGAAGAAGCATACTGTTAACAGGTGGATCAATCGTTCAAGAAAGGACAGAATAAGAGTGAAAAGGTTAGATAGAATAGATAGAGAATAAGTATAAAAATCGCCACAAAATATTTAATGAAGAAATATTGAAAATAATTTTTGATAATTGAGGAATATGATATTGCAATGTTTATAACTTGGTTAAGTGGAAATATTGTTATTTGAAATATATATTTTTAAGGGCAATGGCTTTTGAAATTTATATATATTTTTTTTGTACCTGTAATTATTAATTTGCACGACCATTTTGAAGTCCCCTCAACAGTTGCGTGCTCAGCCTGCTCTAACGAATCTATGTGTGTATCTGGATCCACACCAAATGTCATCCTTGAAAATTAAAGTATGAATTTTCTTGAGATTTTCTTAATTTATTTATTTATTTTTTTTTTTTTTTGTAAGTGTTTACTCATATTTATATACACATATATTGCTTTTATATGTCTATATACATACTTTTTTTTTTCTTTTTTATTGTTTTTTTTTATTATCACTGTTATTTCTCTATAGTTAGTTTTTTTATTTGTTCAACATTATAAGCGTTTGATTAAATTTTCAATTGATTTCATTCCGTTTTTGTAAGTTG
Organism: Sturmia bella; assembly: GCA_963662145.1. Lineage (NCBI taxonomy): Eukaryota > Metazoa > Arthropoda > Insecta > Diptera > Tachinidae > Sturmia > Sturmia bella. The sequence continues at coordinate 3,723,059 of OY759173.1, read as the reverse complement.
AGTTGAAACATAAGATTCATAAATAGAGCATACTTACAAAATAATATAGAAAAACAAATCAATAGGTTCGTAAAACTTACAATACGTGATTGTAATATACACTAGTCTTTAATAAGCAGAGTAGCGGGCTACATTTAAGTAGCTCGACTGCACAATTTATCACTTGCATTGATAACGGGTGGCTCCGATTGTAGAGGAAAGCAGTGTTTAACGTTAAAAGTATTATTTGGGTGCTGTTCTTCTTTTGTAAAATTACCTACACAAAAGACGCAAAACTTTTTCCTAAGCACAGTAATGTTACTGCCTCGAATTCTATTAGAGGACATAAAAATTATTGCAGATTTTTACCCAGCAAAAATATCGGTCTGCCAGGAAGCAGATTTGTAAGCTAGAGATTAATTAATTAAGTGCGACCACTTACTAGCCTGCATCGGCATCACATGATTTTTATTAGCCATATCCCACTTGGTAAGCCTCTTAACTTCGCTAGTTATTCAGGTTTATTCTAAAATATAATTGACCCCAAAAATGCGCTAAAATGACAACTCGGTATTCTATAAACGCTCCTAGTGAACATCGAAATTTCTTGTTATTAAATCGATATAAAACTCGTTTAGAACAAAATTGTTGAATAAATTTAGAAATAAAGAACGTAACATTATTTGTATGTCGAAAAGGCAAACTACACCCGTACAATTTAAAACACTGGTGATGCCGCAACACCCTGAGCCGACGACAGTGAACATTCGACGGTAACAAAGTGAAGCGCGTTTTTTAGAATATCCCCGATTTGTTTATTTCATACTACCCTAGAAACATAAACATCATATGTATGTATATTATGCCATACTTATATTAATGCACCCTCTCTCGCTTACGAGGTTGCGATTGTTTCAGCAAGCAATTTTTTTTTGCGAGAATTAATACACTGAATCGTTGAAACAGTTGCATCCTCGTAAGCGAAAAAGGATGCACTGTGTAGCTTGATAAAATAAATTTGATTTTAAAGGCAGATATGGTTACCATGATTAGCGTTCAGGGATATGATCCAGTGAGGCAGTTTTTTATGACGTCAACATTTCTTATTGCTTACTTACATGTATGTATGTGCAACGTATTTTTGCTGGACAGTTAATGTAATTGGGAACCGCACGTCTGTGCAGCTTTGCCGTATTTGCTCTGGATTGGAAAATGAGTTGATGCATTGCTTGAAAAAAAATTTCTGAAATATCTTAGAGTATTTTCACTGGTAAAGTTGAAGTTGGCTAAAGCTATATTTAGCAGAGTTAAACATTTATTGTTCTGGAAGACATTACGAAATGTATTTATTTTTAATCTTATCCAATTATCAATCATTTCAATTTGATATACGATAAGAGCTATTGTTTACGTAACAATTTGTGCATAATTTACCATGGCATATGTACTGGGTGATACATATAAAATAAAAATAGTAATAATGGGTGTGTTTGATGTAATTAAAATGCTTGAGAGTCTGAGTGTTAATTTAGAAACGTGAGCCCCGGAGTTCAAGAACGGCTGCTGACGAGAAGTGTAGCGGCTTCGATACTGCTAAATATCTTTGATGTTTTTTTTGTCTTATTTGTAAATGAAATTGTAACCGACAATAACAGCATATATTTATATGTATGGACGTAAATATTGTGGAGGGTATTAAAGATTTGCCCCAGCCGAATATAGTAGAAATCGACTTGATTTTTATATGCCTTCATGAAAGAAGAAAGTTATTAGTCCGTGTATTTTTAATGTATGTTGCAATATTACTTCGGTGCTTGTGAACCGATTTTTAAAACCTTTTTTTTCTGAAAAGTGATTTTTCTCGTTAGGTTCTAGAATTGTGTACAAAGTAATTTTTTGAACCAGTTTGCCATTTAAGAACTGTTTTTGGGACTGTTTTTTGCCATTGAACGCTTTTTAAACTTTTCAATAGAATGAATCCAAACATAAGGTTTGGATATAGAACAGACAAAATTTGTGTCAGGAAAATGAGTTTTGGTATGATGCGGCAATTGCAAAATTATGCGGTAACAGACTAGTTGTGTGACATTTTCTGAAATTAATTATTTTCTGAGTAATAAATAATTGTAAGGTTATAAAAACCTTCTGACTAAAACACATGGTCATCTTTCTTCATAGTTGTACAAGATTAATATAAGAATTGTTTGAAATAAATAATTGAATTAACAGTAAACTGGCAACTTAATTTAATTAAATCTATGCAGATTTAATATTGGCCTTAGGTCCCTTGTTTTTTTTTTAAAGTATTTATTAAATTCAATATTTCGATATCACAATGGATATATTCTTCAGGAATGTTTTGGTTTTTTTTTTTTAATTTTTTTTACCAATTTCAAAAACAAAAACAATTTATACTGACAAATGTTTGAAAATTACATACACTTTAACAAAATATTTTAACATATGTATATACATACATAATAATTAAGTTTACATAAATACATGTACACACACATATGCACATACGCACCTACATACACCCACACACCCACATACATCTACGTCCACACATATGTATACATGAAGCTGCACACACATATCGACATATATGTACATATGCATATACATATATGTATACATACATATGCATACATACGTATACACATCCACATACCCACATGCATAAACGCACACACATACACATACATATATGCACATAACCGCATTTTACATATACGCATACACATGTATATATAAATACATATTAACACTGAACATAACATAACATATTTTTTTATATATATTTTTTAGTTTTATATAAAAAATGAAAAATATTTTTAAATAATTTAAGATAAAACATCCTAGTCGTGTATTCTATTCTCTACTGTGTTTCCTATTTAACAAATATCTATAGTTCTGAGCTAATCCGTCTGTATCTGATTTAAAATTGATTCTATTTCCTAATGGTACTTTGATAATATGCAGCATTTCTAACATATACCTACGTTTATAAGAGCACTCTGTGTCCAAAATTGAAGTGCCCTCGAAATCCGGATAGTGATCAAAATCACGACAGTGTTTTGATAATGCTGTCCTCTTTGACGAATTATAATTTCTATATTTCTGGTCAGATTTATGACCCGCTAATCTAGTCTTCAGCTTATTACATGTTGTGCCTACATAAACCTTATCACACTGCTCATTATCATTGCCCTAGCAAGGTATTTTATAAACTAAATTGGAGCTTTCTAACTTATCTAATCTATCATTAGTTTTACTAAAAATGTTTCTACTGTATTCTGTACTTTATGTGCTATCTTATACTTAGTGTTGTCATATATGTATATTCGAACGTACTAATCTTTCTGACATCCCAGGTACATAAGATAATGATTTGTATACTATAGGTTCGTTATTAGTATTAACGCTATCAAATCCTCTATTGTTGTATTGCCTTATCAACTTGCAGATGAGTTCCTTGGGAAAACTATTATCCTTCAATATACTTGTAATTATATCCGTATTTTTGCTAAGAAATCTATAGTCAGTAATTGTCAATATCCTATCAATTAGATTCCTTGCTGTATTAATAATCATTTTCCTGGGATGTTTAGAAAAGTAATTTATAATTCTACCTGAAGATGTTGGTTTTTGATACCAATCCATTAATAATCTATTCTTTTTCCTTATTACTATTGTGTCTAAATAAGGAATCGAAGAATTTGATTCCTTCTTAATAGTAAATTTAATATTTGTATCGAATGAGTTAAAGGTGGACAATGGTAAATCTATTCCACTCTCATCCATTCTACAAAATAAATCATCATCATATTTTGTGATAATTTTTGGTCTTATAGTCAATTTCCCTAAACATGTATCTAATAATCTCCATTACAATATCTGCTGTAATGGGAGATGCAGGAGAGCCCATTGGAAGCCCCTTCTGTTGTAAAAATATTTTATTATCATATTGGAAATACCTATTGTCAGCAAACCTTATGATACGTAAAAACAAGTCCTTATTAATATTTGTGAATTCAGCAATCTTTTCCCAACTATCATCTATAATCTCAATAGCTAATTCTACAGGAATGCTTGGAAATAATGAAACAACATCTAAGGAAAATAATCTCTCATTATTCTGTATTGTTAAATTTTCTAATATTTCCTTAAATTGTAATGAGTTCCTTACATTATACCTTGAGTTATCAGTTATTCTTCTAAGAATGTTTGTCATGTATCTGCATAAACTATAGGAAGGTGAATTTATTGATGAACATATAGGTCTCAATGGGAAATTTTCTTTATGAATTTTTGGGAGTCCATATAGCTTTGGAGCTACTGATATATTTGTTTTTAGTCTGTTTCTATCTGAATCTGTTATCGCTCCTAATCTAAATAGTTCTTCAACAAAATTATTGTTCAACTTCTGTAACTTATTACTAGGGTCCCTATTAGCCAATCTATAAGTCGTAGTGTCATTAACAATACTATCTATTCTAAAATTATAATCTGCCTTATTAATTCCTACAGTTGTATTCCCCTTATGTGCTTTTAAAATCATAATGTCCCTATTATTCTTCAAAAACCTTTTACTCTGCTTCACTTTGTCAATAATAAACCTATCCCTATTGTCTAGTCTAATTTTATTGATATGATTATCAACAATTGCTATAAAGTGAGATCTAGCAATTTCCTGTTGTACATATATGTATGTATGTGTATGTGTGTGCGTTTATTCATGTGGGTATGTGGATGTGTATACGTATGTATGCATGTACGTATGTATACATATATGTATATGCCTATGTGCATATATGTCGATATGTGTGTGCAGCTTCATGTATACATATGTGTGGACGTAGATGCATGTGGGTGTGTGGGTGTATGTAGGTGCGTATATGCATATGTGTGTGTACATGTATTTATGTAAACTTAATTATTATGTAGGTATATTTGTTAAAATATTTTGTTAAAGTGTATGTAATTTTCAAACATTTGTCAGTATAAATTGTTTTTGTTTTTGAAATTGTAAAAAAAAATTTAAAAAAAAAAAAACCAACACATTCCTGAAGAAGATATCAATTGTGATATCGAAATATTGAATTTAATAAATACTTTTTAAGAAATACAAGGGACCTAAGGCTTGAACAATTAAAATAGTAATAAACCTACCTTTATTAATAGAATAAGAACGGAGGTATTAGATTTAACTATATGTTCTGAAAACGTAATAGATGAAATTGCTGAATAAAGGTTTCTAAATTAGCACTCATTCTCAGATCATCGTTATATCACGTTTAAAATTGCAAGGCAACCGCGGAACCTACAACCTTTCGAAATAAGGCAAAAACGGATAAGGCGAAGTTCGGAAGGTCACTTGGCTCTCGCCTGGGGCAGTTTAACTTTAATCGCCTGGAAAGAGAGAACAAAGACAGCAAAGTCAAGGTCATTACGGACGCTTTAATTGAGTCGTTTGAAGAGACTTGCTAACTTCGGGAAAGAAAAGCCCCATACGAGAAACCCTGGATGACGGGGGAAATACGGGCTATAGGAAGGAAGTCCGTCGACTATACAATAGAGCGAAACGTAAGAAATCAACAGTATATTGGGAGGACTATCGAGATAGACTCAGAAAATACAATAAGAAAATAAGAACAGCTAAACGTTCATCCTGGAGGCTTTTTTGGGAACATGGAACAAAGGCCCACATTCAAGAGCAAACATAGCAATGGTACGTCATATATTTTTCTCAAGAAAATAGGGTCTGAAAGAATACATTGAGGAATATGTGACGAGATTAAAAAACCAAAGTTTGTTGTGTAAATTTGCAGACTTACGTTAAGACTTAGTAAAAGACATTTTTATCTGCGGCTTGCTATCACACTTTACACAGATCAAGGAAAGATTACACTTGAAGGGAAAATTACACTTGAGAAAGCGTTAGAAACAGCTAAAAATATAAATTCCGCAAAGGAAAATACAAGCCAACTGCAACAAGAAACAAATTTTGTTGGTACTTTACATAAGTCAGTTTTTAACAAAAAGCCAGTTCACCAACCACCATATGGTAATCACCGTCAATCGTCTTTGCCAAAGCCGCTTTTACCAACTAAAAGATTCCCTTCATCCAGCGCACAATAACAACAGCAATTTTTACTCTGAGGGTTTAAGAAGTTTACTAGTTTTTTCAATATGTGCTGTTCATTTCTTCTATACAAAGAACCTTCTTTATCTTTTGTTACAAATGATCTTGGTTCCGAACATGTACCAGTAACCTTCTTAAACCCTCAGAGTAAAAAACGAAAATATAACTGAAAACGCTGAAAACCCGTTGAACGAAAATAGTGAAAATGAAGTAAGCAGAATGAGCACTGCTGATACGGATTTAAGGATTAAAAACGAAAATGAGACTGACAGTGTTTACATAACACAACATGGAAGAAACATAGTCGCACCAACTAGATTCACGCATACTAATCTCTAAGCCATCAAAAATATGCAGTATTATAAGATATTTAATTAAATGACTTACTTATCTTGCGTATATTTAAATTGTTAAGCTATTTAAATATATAATAATCTTTGAAATTTAAATCAATAAATGTATATTTGAAAGGGAAGATCTTGTATAAATACTTTTAAGTTATATTATCTTCTATTATATTTAAACATATGGTATAATATTACCATAATTACTTTATGTTTTATTGAACCACCCTGTTATTTTAGTTTATGAAATCTCTTGTAATGTGTTGATATCGTTTCCTAATAAAGGCACTTGCTAATTGATATAACACCCAGTAGAACCTACGGCTACGCTGGAGGACGGGAGAAGTGGCAAACATGAAGTGCTTATTATCAGCGATAGGATGGTTATGGAAGCGATAAAGAGCTTTTCTCCGTATAAGGCTGCTGGACCGGACAGTATCTTTCCGGCACTCCTACAGAGGGGGAAGAATTTAGTTTCGACCCATCTAGCAAGAATTTACAATGCATGCCTAACTCACGCATATATTCCATTGAGCTGGCAGGAAGCGAGGGTAGTGTTTATCCTCAAACCTGGCAAGCTAAATTATTCTTTACCAAAGGCTTATAGGCCCATAAGTATAACTTCCTTCTTGCTGAAGACTATGGAGAGAATATTCGACGACAAGGTTAAAGGCAGAATCCCAGGCGACATGCTGAGGTTCAAACAACACGCATACGTCAGGGGTAGATCTGTAGATACAGCATTATGTGGTGCACTTTATAGAAAGGTGCACTTTATAGAAAGGTCTCTTAATGAAAAGATGTACACGCTTGCAGTGTGGATTGACATTGAGGGGGCTTTCAACAACGTGTATTCTGATGTACTTATCCATTCTCTGGACCAGTTCAATGTCAACCAGGCCATACGCGACTGGATTGGCGGTTTGCTAAGGTGGTGGAACGCACAATATAAATATAAGGAAAAAAGTACATTACGGGAGTTCACAAGGGGGGATTTTATCACACTTTCTGTGGATCACAACGATACATAGCCTTATTAGGACTCTGACCAATGAAGGATTCGAGGTAGTCTGCTATGCAGATGATGTCATGAATCTTTTAAAGGGAAGGGATCCAAATCGACTGTGCAGGAAAGCCAAGAAGGCTTTAGCCCTGGCACACAGCTGGACTCAACCAAGGGGGTTGAATGTAAGCCCGGACAAAACCGAAGTTAGTCTATTTACAAGAAAGACAAAGATTGCTCCATATAATGAGCCGTGCTTTCTTGAAAGGACAATAAATATTTCCGACAGGGTGAAATATCTTGGAGTCATCCTGGATCGGAAACTAAAGTGTAAATACCACATAGATGAAAGAGTCAATAAGGCTCATATATGTTGGTCAATCTGTAAACGGGCCATAGGCACAAGATGGGGGCTGGGTCCAAAGATGACACACTGGCTTTATAGAAGCGTCATTAGGCCGATTATGACCTATGCTTCTATAGTGTTGTGGACGTCGATGGAATATAAATGCAACATCAAAATTGTACAGAAAGTTCTGAGAATCTGCTGTCTTGGTATAAGTGGGGCACTCAGAACAACACCAACAAGGGCGATGGGAGCAATATTATCCGTCGAGCCAATCGAAATTCGTATAATATATGAAGCGGCTCTCACAGCGAAACGATTAAAGGTGATGGGTGAGTGGATCGATCAGGGACACGAAACGCATCATCAACATATCTTCAGAGCCATAGTCGAGTCCATACCGGAAAATTGGATATCAGATCGTATACCGGAGACCAGACTAGAGGCCAATTGTGAAACATTGATTCCTGACTTACATTTCTGGTTGACCGACCCCTTGAATCAGATCCCCAGGGGGCTTCATTGTTATACAGATGGATCTAGGGCGAGGGGAAAAACAGGACTCGGTATTTATATAGAAAACACCACGGAACTGTTATTTTATCTGCCGGACTTTTGCACGCTTTTCCAGGCGGAAATTCGGGCAATTACGGAGTGTATTAGAGAGTTCAAGGAAATGGGAAGGCCAGAATCTGTGAATATATTCACGGATAGTCAAATGGCCATCAGAGCGATCGCAGCTGAGCGAACTAAATCACGGACAGTTTGGGACTGCAAAAACGCTATTTTCAGTTACTCGTCTCATGCTAAACTACGCATGATATGGGTGCCAGGGCATGGTGGAATAACTGGAAATGAAAGAGCAAACTCACTTGTTTCAAGAACAAGAGAAATAAATAACATAAGATTGGTATGCGTGAAACCTTTCGATGCAGTTAGATCTGAGCTAAAGAACTGGGCTCATAGAGATCATTTAACTCCCGGGAACAACAAAACTGTGGGGAGAAATACAAGAATCCTATGGGGGGATCCAGATGAGGAAAAAACTGGAGTATTGCTAAGACTTAGCAAGCCTTAATTAAGTAGATTAATGGGAGTTCTGACAGGCCACTCTCAACTACTGGCACATCTTAGCCGCATAGGAATAGCGGTAGGAGATGAATATAGAGCTTGTGGGGAGGAAAACGAAACATTGCAGCACTATGTCAGTGTCAGTGCCCCGCTTTCTCACAATTACGATCCCGACATTTTGGGAGAGACACCTTACCAGACATAACCCAATTACGGGGCGTATGCTGGAGGAAACTAAGGAACTTTGTGAATGACACGGAGTTCCTATAGACCTATGAGTCAAACTGGTTCACGGTAAAACCCACGGAGCGCACAACAACATCTAGTAGTATCTTCCGCTGTTTTGGAAAATACTTTTTTTACCGTGCAATGTCAATAATGTGAGAAATTAAAGTTGTTGTCAGCAAGGTTTTAAGTTTTAAATTTGTTTTTGATACCAATCGAAGTTGACACAGACAATAAATAAAGAATTAAATAAATAAATAAATATATATATATATATATATATATATATGTATATATATATATATATATATATATATATATATATATATATATATATATATATATATATATATATATATATATATATATATATATATATATATATATATATATATATATATATATATATATATATATATATATATATATATATATATATATATATATATATATATATATATATATATATATATATATATATATATATATACATATCGATTAATAAAGTTATTTTTTAAAGCTTAAGGTCTTTTATTTATCTTTATTAATTTTTTCCGATATTTCGCTAACAATTTGTTAGCATCCATCGTCAGGGATCTTTGATTGTTTTTATTTATAATCAAAGATCCCTGACGATGCGAAATATCGGAAAAAATTAATAAAGATAAATAAAAGACCTTAAGCTTTAAAAAATAGTTTTGTTAATTTTATCAATAAAGGTCAAAAATTATAGATAAAATAATATATACATATATATCGATTGTTCTGAGTTGTTTTGCTGCAGATAGCAAATTATTACTGATACCTTCCCTTTTTAATATGTTTTTTCGATGTTTCATATGCTTTTTTCGATATATATGTTCTGTAAATCATTTCCTGATGACGCAGAAAAATCATGATAATAATTTATTATATCTTACTTATAAAATGATTAGAATTAAGAATAATCCCTCGCTGGCTGCCTTACAATTTAATTCAATTCCATCCATCGACCGCCTAAACGCATTCACAGATACGATTTTACAAACAAACAAACAAACACGCACGCACACACACTATCATACTCACTAGCCACCGCACGAATGTATAAGTTTGTTAAGCATAATAAATGGTACAATTAATTAAATTGATTTACATAAGTATTAAAGTAATTGTTAAAAAACACACACACAAAATAAGTTGAAATTAAGAGACATTTAAGAAACTGAATATTCATATCCATAAAATTACAAAACATGTTATTAGTAGCATTTATTAGTTAGTAGAAGTGGTAGTACAAGTACTTAATAGTAGTAGTAGTAGTAGTATAAGATAAGAAGTAGTTTAAATGCAAACCTGTTATTGCTATTTTAGCAGACCATTTGCTGGTACCGTCCAGGACGCTTTGCTTCACTGCTTTCATATGGCCTGTATGACTTTTTTCCTCTACGCTGAATACCGTTCTAAATATCATTATGAGTGATTACAATCGTAAAATGGATGGGTATAAATAATATCATAATGTATGTGTAGGTATATTTATTAAAAAGGATACACCGAGATTTCATTAAAACAGATAGTTTTTTTTTTTCAATTATAAAGTGTTAAGAAGAAAGCATAACAAAGATCATGATCGGGAATTAAATCCGATATTTCACTCAACACCAGACGCTGTTTATACTTGAAATTTGAATAAGTTCAACAACATTTTCACAAGATATATATATATATATATATATATATATATATATATATATATATATATATATATATATATATATATATATATATATATATATATATATATATATATATATATATATATATATATATATATATATATATATATATATATATATATATATATATATATATATATATATAAATATATATATATATATATACATATATATATATATATATATATATATATATATATATATATATATATATATATATATATATATATATATATATATATATATATATATATATATATATACATATGTATATATATATATATATATATATATATATATATAATCCGACTGTCTAATTAAAACAAAGCATTGTGATGGCCCTAGCGGGTACTGACACAGTGTGATTACTGCCCAGTGCTCTGAATGTCAAAGTGAAGAAATTCAAGTAAGCGCGGGTAAACGGCGGGAGTAACTATGACTCTCTTAAGGTAGCCAAATGCCTCGTCATCTAATTAGTGACGCGCATGAATGGATTAACGAGATTCCCTCTGTCCCTATCTACTTCCCCCCGGGGGCACAGAGTCCATCATGCAGATCTTAACTAGCTTGGTGTAGTGTCAACGGGGTATAAGAGGTGCAGGATACCTCGGCTGGCTTGGTGGCTAAAATCTTAGGCATTTCCTGAAGGAGAGCGGCGTCTCCCGAGGGACTTGTTGAAACCCCTCACCGAGGGGCAATTCGGCAGTACGGGGACCGGAGCCCCGAGATGACTCTTCGGAGTCATCTCGCCGGTCATAGGTTGAGGAGCCTTCCTTGGCTGAAACGTACTGGCTGTGGTTGCTACCATAAGTTCGCATGGAAGGGAACGTTGGTAGCTATACTGATCATAGACCCTCGGGTCTATGTTCGGTCGCCCAAATGGGCCCGTAGTGCTGTTGCTAAGCAACAGACGCTGCTTTGTAAGGAACCAGATTGGCGGGAACATTAGCGTTGGTTCAAGGACTGATGATCTTAGGAACTTCGGGCTACCACGGTAGTCGTGTATCCTTAGCCGTCTGGGGAATTGCAATGCAGCAGAGGTTAGATAGCTCAACTCCTGAGCAAGGGGTTTTGTTATGGCCAAGTAACGTAGCAAATAAATTGCCACCCGAGCAGTTGTTCCGGCTGCTCGGGGGCGGTGGTGTAACGTCTTGATTGCACCACGTGGTTTGACCACCGTGAGATTAGGCCCTATGGGTAGGTGCTCACGTTAATCACTCCACATCTGTCCCTATCTACTCTCCCCCCGGGGGCACAGAGTCCATCATGCGGATCTTAACCAGCTTGGTGTCGTGTCAACGGGGTATAAGAGGTGCAGGATACCTCGGCTGGCTTGGTGGCTAAAATCTTAGGCATTTCCTGAAGGAGGGCGGCGACTCCTGAGGGACTTGCTGAAACCCCTCACCGAGGGGCAATTCGGCAGTACGGGGACCGGAGGCCCGGGATGACTCTTCGGAGTCATCTCGCCGGTCATAGGTTGAGGAGCCTTCCTTGGCTGAAACGTACTGGCTGTGGTTGCTACCATAAGTTCGCATTGGAGGGAACGTTGGTAGCCATACTGATCATAGACCCTCGGGTCTATGTTCGGTCGCCCAAATGGGCCCGTAGTGCTGTTGCTAAGCAACAGACGCTGCTTTGTAAGGAACCAGATTGGCGGGAACATTAGCGTTGGTTCAAGGACTGATGATCTTAGGAACTTCGGGCTACCACGGTAGTCGTGTATCCTTAGCCGTCTGGGGAATTGCAATGCAGCAGAGGTTAGATAGCTCAACTCCTGAGCAAGGGGTTTTGTTATGGCCAAGTAACGTAGCAAATAAATTGCCACCCGAGCAGTTGTTCCGGCTGCTCGGGGGCGGTGGTGTAACGTCTTGATTGCACCACGTGGTTTGACCACCGTGAGATTAGGCCCTATGGGTAGGTGCTCACGTTAATCACTCCACATCTGTCCCTATCTACCACTTCCGGTTTGAGTATTGGCAGCAGTGAACGTGTTTTTTCATACGCGCTTGTTTTTCTCTGACAAAAAGTGTTTTAAAAGTGTTTTTTGCGATAAGAAAAATATAAATTCGTGTTAAAAATTGACATTAGTGCTTCTGCTGATGATGGAAAGTGCGTATTTGTGTTTCCTTTGAAATTGAATTAATTTAATTGGAGATAAAAACTATTGAGGACATTGGCCGATAGTACACGGCATTCTCATATTGTGACTAAGTGATTTTGAAGTTGATTTTTTCTGGCTACTTTTGTTTGAAGAATTGGATTTTTGGTTTCAGAATACAAACTAGTATTTAAATTTTAATTTAATAATAGCCAGTAAGTTTTTTGAATAAAATATTCATAGTTATAAGTGAATATTATAACAATAAGTGTTTAGTGAAGTGCTACCAACATTGCGTTGAATTTGGAAATTTATAGCAATTTGCAGCAGTTTTTCGCAGTGAGTTTTGTTTGAGATATTGTGAGCAGAGACTTTTGATTTAATAAGTATCTCATATAATTGGAATATATTGACTTTTTGGTAATCTGATCAAGATTGGATTAGTACGTGCATATTTTATTTTGGGCTTCGTGAGTAAATTTTTGTTGAGTCTCTTGTTGTTTCTTAGTACTGCCAAGTCTAAGATCCAACATAAAGTAAACAGTGCTGCCAAGTTTGGTTGATCGAGTTTGGTTCGTGACTTTACTAAGTTGCGTGTTTTTGGAGTTGCCACTCGTATACATTTTGGTTTGGGGTGCTGCCAAGTCGAGTATATTTATTGCAGTTTGGTTTTTGACTCTGCTAAGGTTTTGATTTTGGTGCGTGACTTTGCGGCTTTAGTTTTTACTGCAGTTTTTACCACATCCGCTGGGAATTTTGAATTTTGCTGGTGACTGCAGTTGCTTTTTAAGGAATTGGTATGTTGCCTAAGGGCAACGTGGCTGGAGTGGGGAGGTTGCAGCCGAAGGGTGACGTCTCGGATATCACCAGTAGAGAGGATTTGTCCGAAATTGCAGATAGTATATTGCTGGCTAGAAGTGATTTATCTAGTATGGACGAAGTGGAGGTTAAGACTGCTAAGAAAAGAAGAAAGACTAGATCAAAGAATGGTTCTTCTGGCAAGGGTGCTGAGGTGGTGTCTGTTACTGAAACTGGTAATGAGATGGCCAGTGCAGTATCAAATTTGCAATCGGAGGATGGGAAGGTGCTGAAGAAGGTTAAGCAGAAGAAGAAAGAACCGACCGCTGTGCAATCTGCAGCTAGTGCAGCTGACTGTATAGCCGATATGAAGAAAATATCGGCGGAATTGATGAATGTTGCCCTCAGTGATGGGGTAGAGAAATGCACCGGACGAAAAATTTTGGACTGTACTTCAAGTTTTGAAGTCCTGATTATGGGGCTGATTGCCGAAAATGAGCGTTTGCGTGGTAGATTGGATGCTGTTGTTCCTGCTGCGACTGTTCCGGGCATTATTCCAGCTGTAAGCCGTGCTTCTGTAACAGCACAGAATAAGTTTCTTATACCGCGGGCACCCTTATCGGCCACGGATTATCCACTGCTTGCTACTAAGCCGGTGGAAACGTGGTCTGTTGTAGTGAAAGGTAAGGAGGGTGCCACCTCTAAGGAAGTGGTACAGAAGGTGGAGAAGGAGGTAGGCCCTACACTTGGCGTTCGTGTGCACGCCATAAAACCAGTACGGGGTGGTGGTGCTGTTATTCGCACTCCCTCTGTCGCTGAGAGAGAGAGAGTTGCCGCAAATGCCAAATTTGCGGAGTTGGGGTTAGAGGTGTCTGTCAAGGACAAATTGGGCCCGCGAGTCATTGTACGAGGTGTACATGCTGAGATAGCTACTGATGACTTTATGGCCGACCTTTATGAGATGAACCTCAAGGACATGATGACAGTGAACAAATTTAAGAAAAGTGTTCGTTTGGTGTCACCTCCATGGAAGACTACGTCCGAAGGACGCATTAATGTTGTGCTGGAGGTTACAGATTCAGTGCTGGATAGGCTGACGGAATGCGGTGTTTATATAAAGTGGTTCCGTTTTGTAGCTAGACCGCAGGATTTGGTGCGTGTTTGCTTCCGCTGTCTTGGCTTCGACCACGAGGTGAAACAATGCCGCTTTGAGGATGGTGTTTGCCGCCAGTGTGGGCTCACTGGTCATGTGGCTTCACAGTGCCAGAATCCGGCTAGATGTCGGAATTGTGAATTAAAGGGCATGCCATCTGCACATATGATGCTTTCACCAGCCTGTCCAATAATTGCATCAAAGATTGCTGTGGTGAAATCCCGACATTGAAATGGAGGCGAACCTGGCAACATCTTTCAAGATACTGCAGTTGAACTGTCAGCGGGCATATCCGGTGGTTTGTGAGTTTGGGCAGGCAATGTGCAATTTGGACGCGGCACTTGCGATTGTGCAAGAGCCATATGTTTCAAACGGCTGTATTAGGGGCTTACCAGGGAGGTGGCGAGCATTTACGGACGAGGGGGGTAGCTCAGCCGTGATAGTTCGTGACAGCGACTTGGACTGTACAGTTGTTAGTAGTAGCCAGTACGGGGTTTGTGTTCGCGTTGGGGGGTCGTTTGGGGAGATGTTGGTGGCTAGCATCTATTGTAGGTATGGTTGTGATCTAGAGCCTTATATGGGGTATATGGATACGGTGCTACTTCTTGCAAGTAGCAATCCGCTCATCCTTGGCCTGGACGCGAATGCATCCTCTCCCATGTGGTTCTCCAAGATGCGAGGGCATTCGTCCGAGCACGAGAAGCGCATGAGAGGTCGGATGCTTAGCGAATGGATGGTGGAGGTGGGCCTCGGTGTTTTGAATGAGCCGAGTGATCTGTACACCTTTGATGGACCTAGGGGCACCAGTGACATTGACGTGACAGCTGCGACGGGTGCAGCGATGACAAATTTTAGTTTTAGGTGGAGGGTGTGTGACGAATGGGGGGTGAGTGACCACAATATTATTGAGATTGTGGTTGCAAGTAGAGGACGGACGTTAGGTGGGACTGGGCCACTTCGTAGGTGGCGTTTACATGGGTTTGACGGGGACTTATACGCGAATAGTTTTAGGGGGGCTGCATTATTGCAGCCTATAGCAGACTTTAGGGCACTGACTATAGACTCTCAGATCAGCATGTTGGATCGGTGGATGTGCACAGTTAATGATGCAGTACTTGGTCGTAGTAGCCGAGCTAGGCCAAGTAGGGTCAAATGGTGGACCCCTGAGTTAACTATGATGCGGAGGAATGTAAGACGTCGGAGGAGCAGATTCCAAAGAGCTAGGCATTCCAATGCTGAAGATTTACCTCAGAAAAGAGCTGCCTTCATGTCTGCTATGAGAGAGTATAAAGGGGCTATTCTTAGGGTTAAGGAGGACGATTGGAGAGAGTTTGTTAGAGAGAATAGTGATGACCCTTGGGGTGTGGTTTACCGCATCTGCAGGGGCAGGGGCAAGCACACCGATGTTGCATCACTTTGTGTTGACAATAATATATTGTCTTCATGGACTGCTTGCATGGACACACTGTTAGGGGCCTTCTTTCCTGGTGCGGAATCAGTTGACCATTCTCCTCTCATTGGGGAGAGGGCTAGCCCTCCAATCCTGGAGAGTATGGAGATTGAGGACAGTGTGGGTCAGGTCGGAAGCAGAAAGTCTCCGGGTATTGATGGTATGACTGGCGAGATGTGTCGAGGTATCTGGAAGGCTATACCGGAATACTTGGAGTCCATTTTGTCTGGGTGTGTTAGTCAGGGCTACTTTCCAGATGCTTGGAAAATTGCTCGAGTTGTTGTTCTTCTGAAATCTCCTGATAGGGTGAGGAGTAATCCTCGTTCATATCGGGGCATAAGTCTTCTCCCAGTACTTGGAAAAGTGCTAGAGAGAGTAATGGTTACGAGACTAATGGAGGATACCAATGAGAGCACTTCTGAGTATCAGTTTGGGTTTAGGAAGGGTAGGTCTGTCGATGATGCATGGCTGCATGTTCGACGCAGTGTAGCTGACTCGACTGCCAAATATGTTTTGGGCATATTTGTGGATTTTAGGGGTGCGTTTGATTATCTCTCTTGGAGTGGAGTGCTCGATAGGCTACGTCAGGTGGGATGTCGGGAGCTTCCGCTGTGGGAGAGTTACTTCAACAACAGGAAGGCTTGTGTGGTGGGTGCTAGCGGCACAGTTTGGCGGGACGTCACTCGGGGCTGCCCGCAGGGTTCTATCTGTGGTCCATTTATTTGGAATTTAATGATGGATACCTTGTTGGCGGCTCTTGGTGAATCTTTCAAGCTGTGTGCATACGCGGATGATTTGCTCATTTTGGTTGAAGGCCAGTCTCGTGCTAGCCTTGAGATGCGGGGTGAGCGGGCCATGCGTGTTGTTAATGAGTGGGGTGCACGTGTTGGTGTAGATGTGGCCATGGACAAGACTGTGATGATGTTGCTCAAGGGCTCATTATCACGGAATCGTCCACCACTCGTTCGATCGAGCAACATTAGTCTCCGGTATGCGACTCAGGTTAAATACCTGGGAATAGTGATGAGTGAGAGGATGAACTTTTTGGTTCATCTCGATCACGTGAGGGACAAGCTTACTGGTGTTGCGGGAATGATCAGGCGTATTCTTAGAAGCGACTGGGGCCTAAGCAGGCGTGCCGTTCGTACTATATATGAGGGTCTATTTGTTGCTTGCGCAGCGTATGGAGCTCCTGTTTGGTATGAAACGGTTATGTCTGCTCGTGGCAAACAAAAGGTCTTGACCTGTCAGAGGGTGGCTATGCTGGCTTCTTTGCCAGTTTGTAGGACTGTTTCGACGGACGCTATGCAGGTTTTGCTAGGTGCGGCTCCTCTTGACTTGGAGGTAATACGTCGTGCTATTGCTTTCAAAGTGAGGAGGGGTTTGCCTCTCCTGGATCGAGATTGGATTTCTGCTTCCGACTTGATTGTTGGTGATGCTAGGACCGTTAGGGCTTTTCTTTTGGAGTGCCTCACTTCTAGATGGCAGGCGCGTTGGGATGACAGTGACAAGGGGCGGGTGACGTATGCTTTTATACGTGATGTGACATTTGTACGACGACACCAGAACTTTAGCTTCGGCTTAAGTTTGGGTTTTATACTAACAGGACATGGCTCTTTGAATGCGTTTTTGCATAGAATAGGCATGTCCGATACTCCGGACTGTAGGTGTGGTAGAGGACAGGAGGACGTATGGCACTTACTGACTCAGTGTTCAGACTATGCTGACATTAGAAATCTAGCGGACATGGGGATTTATCAGGACCGGGCGGGTTGGGTTTATAGTAGGGCATTAGAGGACATTCGGACTATTAATGGGTTGGGCGAATATGCGCGCGTAGTGTTTAATAGGAGAAGATTAGGCAGACTTAGGGTTTGAAGGTAACTTCCTTGCAGTCGTGAAACCGTAGGCTTCCTACCGCCTTTTTCCTGCCTTCTGCTTACTGCCATCGGGTGGTCCGTTGGCAGTTTTTCCGTTGTTATTGAGGATGTTGCTATGAGGGCCAGCAGCCCCTCGAACTGTCTGGAGTTCAAAGCTGTAGTAGCCCTTTTAAGGGCTATGAAAGTCTGACCAGAGGCTTTGATTTCTGGTACCACGGGATCCGGGAGCCCCAGGAACTTGTTCCTGCCCGGTCGGGTGAGGCCCTTCGGGGAGCATCGTGGTGGCTGTGGTTGATACCCAAATCGCGGGGAGAGTTCAGTTTGAGCTCGGTGTGGAGTTGCACTGCAACCAATCGTCGTAAGGAGTATAGGATAGGCTCCGCCTCTTCGCCAGGGGGGATCACATGTTCCAGATGGCATGTGGTCAAAGTGGTACTCATGCATGACGGCGTGCCACCCATTTATGGGTGACATTCTGCCATGCATGGGGGCGGTGATGAACGCTGAATTTTCATCAGGTGACGGAGAGTCACCGTGAGGTTGGGCCTTAATGGCAGGAACTCACGTTAATCACTCCAAATCTGTCCCTATCTACCTCCCCCCGGGGGCACAAAATGCATCTTGCTGATCGTAACCAGCTTGGTGTCGTGTCAACGGGGTAGAAGGGGTGCAGGATACCTCGGCTGGCTTGGTGGCTAAAATCTTAGGCATTTCCTGAAGGAGGGCGGCGACTCCTGAGGGACTTGCTGAAACCCCTCACCGAGGGGCAATTCGGCAGTACGGGGACCGGAGCCCCGGGATGACTCTTCGGAGTCATCTCGCCGGTCATAGGTTGAGGAGCCTTCCTTGGCTGAAACGTACTGGCTGTGGTTGCTACCATAAGTTCGCATGGAAGGGAACGTTGGTAGCTATACTGATCATAGACCCTCGGGTCTATGTTCGGTCGCCCAAATGGGCCCGTAGTGCTGTTGCTAAGCAACAGACGCTGCTTTGTAAGGAACCAGATTGGCGGGAGCATTAGCGTTGGTTCAAGGACTGATGATCTTAGGAACTTCGGGCTACCACGGTAGTCGTGTATCCTTAGCCGTCTGGGGAATTGCAATGCAGCAGAGGTTAGATAGCTCAACTCCTGAGCAAGGGGTTTTGTTATGGCCAAGTAACGTAGCAAATAAATTGCCACCCGAGCAGTTGTTCCGGCTGCTCGGGGGCGGTGGTGTAACGTCTTGATTACACCACGTGGTTTGACCACCGTGAGGTTGGGCCCTAGTGGCAGGTACTCACGTAAATCATTCCACATCTGTCCCTATCTACTCATTTCTAGTTTGGTTTTTATTGCGTGTGGATGTGCTTTTGTATATCGGAGTGTTAAAACAGAAATAAAAGTTGTTAAAAGTGGATATAAAATTTCGAATTTTATATTTATATATAGTGTTTTCTCTCGCGTGTCTTTTGGTGCAAGAATTTTGGAGATCGGACATATAGTTTTCGTGTTATAGACGATTTTGTTAATCGCGGCATCGAAAGCATTAGTGCGTGTGTGCGTTCTCTTATTGAATACAATAGTGGAAAATTCCACTCGTGCAGTGGTGTTGTCGTATCGACGTGTTTTTCATTTTGCCTTGTGATCTTGATAGACAATTTGGCTTTGGTTGTTGGACTTGATAATCGCTTTCTGATTGGTAGCACTTTTGTGAATATTACCTTGGCATTACTATTGGCTCTGGTATTTGCTAACGATTTGCGTCTGGTTGCGATTTTTGCTACTGACGGCAGGAAGTTCACTTGGTCTTGCATTGGTAACACTTGTGTGGGGATTTGCTTTGGCATTACTCTTGGCTGTTGTATTTGGTGACGATTTGCGTCTGGTTGCGGTATCTGCTACTGATTCGTTTTTTGAGTGAGTAAGGTCGGTGGATACTTTTGTTTAAGTTTGAATATTTTTCCTCCCGGTATGCCGTCGAGCATAAGCTTGCGGCGCTCCAACAGGGGCAGTGGCAGCGAGGTGTCTGACGCCGTTGGGTTGGAGGCTATGCCGCCGCCTCGCAACATGAAGAAAGGCAGATTGAGTGAGTCCGACAGCGAGGCGGAGATGTCGGAGAAGCGGCATAAGCCCAATTCTCCGCTGGCCAGCAGGGCTGCTGCTGCTGCAGCCAAGGCAGAGGTGGCAAAGGTGGCTGCCGATAAGGCAGCGAAGGATGCGAAGAGGGCTGCGAAGGCGGCTGAGATGGAAGGCGTGGAGAGCGGCACCACTGAGGTAGAGGCTCCGAGGGCTAAAGGGCCGAAGAGCCGGAAGAAGGCCAAGACTGGTTCAACAGGTGGCGCTGAGGTCCGTAGGTTGGGAGTTGAGGGAATGAAGGCCATTACGCAGGCGATGACTGAGGTGCTCCTGGAGAAGGCAGCGGA
Source organism: Sturmia bella (assembly GCA_963662145.1). Lineage (NCBI taxonomy): Eukaryota > Metazoa > Arthropoda > Insecta > Diptera > Tachinidae > Sturmia > Sturmia bella. The sequence continues at coordinate 3,702,443 of OY759173.1, read as the reverse complement.
CCCGGTGGTGTTGAGGGAGGTGCTAGCATGTGCTGGGAGGTATGAGGCGTTATTGATGGAGCTCATGCTGGAGAACGAGAGGTTGAGGGGACGAGCAGAAGCGGCACCGGTGGTCCCAGTGCCAACAGTGTTGCCGAGGACAGTGGGGGCGGGGGCTGGAGCATCCCTGTCCGCACCCACACCTGCGGCGTCGTACCCGCCGCTGCCGGTGGTCAAACCAGTAGAGACCTGGTCGGTGGTCGCGAAGAGCCGCACGGGTAAGACATCGAAGGAGGTGGTGGAGAAGGTGGTTGGGGATATTGGTCCCACCCTGGGAGTACGCGTCCATGAGGTGCGCCAGACAAAGGAGGGTGCGGTTATAAGGACACCGTCAGTGGCGGAGAGGAAGAAGATAGCGGCAAACACCAAGTTCGCAGAGTGTGGGTTGGAGGTAGCGGTTGCGGATAAGTTGGGGCCTAAGATAGTGGTGCAGCGCGTGCACAAAGCGGTCTCCCCGGATGAGTTTATGGAGGGCATCTTCTCTATGAACCTCGGGGAGATAATGGACTAGGCAGCATTTGGAAGGAGCGTCCGGCTGGCTAGCGCACCCTGGAAGGTGGGAGAGGAGGGGACGGTCAACGTAACGCTTGAGTGTACGCCCAAGGTAGCGGAACATCTGCGGTCCACTGGCGTTTACGTGAAGTGGTTCCGCTTCGCCGTAAGGACGCTAGAACCGGTCCCGGCGTGCTACAGGTGCCTTGGGTTTGACCATCGGGTGCGCGACTGCAAGTTCCAGTCGGACGTATGCCGCAGATGTGGAGATGCTGGTCACTGGTCGAGTAATTGTCCGAACCAGTTGAGGTGCAGGAATTGCGCCTTTAAGGGTTTGCAGGCTGATCATCTTATGATGTCACCGGCATGCCCTGTATATGCGGCCATGGTGGCTAGGGTGAACGCCCGTCACTAATATGGAGTCGATTATCGTGATTCAGCAGAACCTGCAGAGGTCGTACGTGGCAACGTGTTGGATTGGTCAGGAGATGCGGCGGCGGGGTGCTTCCTTTGCATTATTGCAGGAGCCTTACATTTCCGGTGACAGTGTTAGGGGGTTACCTGGGGAAATGCGGGTCTTTGTCAATTTGGCAAAGAACTCTGCAATTGTTGTAGGCGATAGGGACGTAGAATGTACTGTGGTTAGTCGGTCGCGCTGGGGTGTTTCCATCTTGGTGGAAGGGGCGTTTGGGCGTATGCTCCTTGCGAGCCTGTACTCTCGATGTGCTGGACCCCTGGAACCATATTTGCGATACATGGATGCCGTCTTACTCCGCGGGAGTAACACACCAGCTATCCTAGGTCTTGACGCAAACGCATGTTCCTATATGTGGTTCAGTATGATGCCCAGAAGTGCTTCTGGCCATCCGAACTACAATAGAGGAATAATGCTGGGCGAATGGCTGATGACGGTCGGTGCGTCGGTGTTGAACGAGGCGAGCACCCTGTATACGTTTTGCGGTCCCATGGGTAATAGTGACATCGACGTGACAATTGCCAATAATTTGAATTTGTCACAGTATGACTTTAGGTGGAGGGTGATAGACAATGGCGGGGTGAGTGATCATAATCTCATTGAGATTGGGATGACTTATCACCGCAGGGGGGACTGGACAGGGAGGGAAACACTTCGCGGGTGGCGCAGGCGTGACATTGACTGGGGCGGGTACGTGGACAGGATTAGGATTGCTGCCTTCGAGCAGCCTTTGGAACAGTTTAGGGAAATGTCGACGGACGATCAGGTACGTCAGATAAACGGCTGGATGTGCGCAACTAATGATGCGCTACTTGGCCGCAGTCGTTTGACTAGGCCAAGAAAGGTCAAGTGATGGACCCGCGAGCTCGATCAGATGCGGAGAAATGTTAGGCGCCTCAGGAGGCGATTCCAGGGGGTTCATCGTTCCGAAGTTGAGGAAAGAGCTCGTCGCAGATCTGTCTATCTGACTCACCTGAGGGAGTATAAGGATAGGATATTAGGGGTTAAAGAGGATGAGTGGAGGGAATTCGTACGTGAGAATAGGGACGACCCATGGGGAGCGGTTTACCGCATCTGCGCGGGTAGGTGTAGAGAATTGGCGTTAGAGGAACTTCGGGTCGGTGATAGGGTACTGTCAAGCTGGGCGCGTTGATGGGTGTTTTCTTTCCAGTCGTGGGGGGCGATGGTAGCCCTCCTCTCATTAGGGAGGGAGCCATTCCCCCCGCCCTGGAGAGGTTCGAAGTAGAGAATAGTATCTGCAGGGTCCGGAGCAGCAAATCGCCGGGTTTAGACGGTATGACCGGAGAGATGTGTAAAAGCATCTGGAAAGCCATACCGGAATACTTGGTGTCGATTTTTGAGAAGTGTCTCAGCGAGGGCTACTTTCCTGATGCTTGGAAGAAGGCGCGTGTTGTGGTGCTCTTAAAGTCCCCCGAAAAGGTGAGGAGTGATCCTCGATCTTATTGGGGCATTAGTCTGCTTCCGGTACTTGGAAAAGTGCTTGAACGAATAATGGTCATGCGACTTAAAGAGTGCCCGGGTGCAGCACTATCCGACTTTCAGTTTGGCTTCAGGGAGGGGAGATCTGTTGAGGATGCCTGGCTGCATGTCAGGTCATCAGTTGCCATTTCTGCGGCAAAATATGTCCTTGGCATATTTGTCGATTTTAGGGGCGCGTTTGATCATCTACTCTGGAGTTCGGTTCTTGGTAGACTGCGTAGTGTAGGTTGCCGGGAGCTTGCTCTGTGGGAGAGTTACTTCTGCGACAGGGAGGCTTGTGTGGTAGGCGCCGGCGGCACAGTTTGGAGTGATGTTGTGCGCGGCTGTCCGCAGGGGTCCATCTGTGGTCCATTCATTTGGAACCTCATGATGGATTCCTTGCTGAGGGCACTACAGCAGGACTACAAGTTGTGTGCATATGCTGATGACTTGCTCATTCTGGTTGAGGGTCAGTCGCGTGCTGCACTTAAAAACCAGGGTGAGAGGGCTATGAGCCTTGTGCGTGAGTGGGGCCAAGGTGTGGGTGTTGGAGTGGCCATGGATAAGACTGTGATGATGTTGCTTAAGGGCAAATTATCGCAGGGTCGTCCGCCACTTATTCGGTCTGGTGGCTTTAGTCTCCAGTACAAGACGGAAGTCAAGTACCTGGGAATAAAGGTGGGTGAGAGGATGAACTTTCTAGTTCATCTGGCTTACGTGAGGGACAAGCTAACTGCCGTGGTGGGGAAGGTCAGGCGCATTCTTAGAAGTGACTGGGGCCTCAGTAGGCGTGCCACTCGTGCCATATACGGTGGGTTGTTTGTTGCTTGCGCTGCATATGGTTCGCCTGTATGGTACGAGACGGCTATGTCTGTGGTTGGCAGACAAAAGGTCTTGACGTGCCAAAGAGTGGCTTTGCTGGCCTGCATGCCGGTCTGTAGGACCGTCTCAACGGATGCTCTACAGGTCTTATTGGGTGTGGGCCCCCTTGACCTTGAGGTGATTCGCCGTGCGATAGTTTTCAGGGTCAAGAAAGGGTTACCGCTTCTCGAGCATGATTGGCTTTCTGCTCGGGATCTTGCAGATAATAGGGACGTTGGGCGTGTCAAGGCCCTGCTTTGGGAGCGCCTTGTATCTTATTGGAGGGCGCGTTGGGATGCTAGAGAGTCACGTACGAGTTCATACGCGATGCAGCTTTTGTGGTGGGTCAGCCGGACTTTGGCTTCAGTCTTAGTACGGGTTTCCTCCTCACGGGGCATGGGTCGATGAATGCATTTTTGCATCAGAGACGTCTTGCAGACACCGACAGGTGTAGATGTGGTGGGGGGCCCGAGGACTGGAGGCACATTCTGGTCGAATGCCATCTTTACGTAGACATTCGGGATTTAGTGGTCATGGGCGTTTTGAGGAAAGATGGTAGATATGTTTTTAGTAGGGTTTTGACCGATAGGGACTCCCTTAGGGCCTTGGGTGCATTTGCCCGCGAAGTGTTTAGGAGGAGATTAGGGCAAAGTGTCCATCGTCGTTGAACCGCAATTCTGCGCGGGGTGGCGTGCGTCCCCTGTGGGTGATGTTGTGTTGCGTGCGTCGGCGAAGTATTGGTGGGTCACCATGAAGGCATATGGCGCGGTTTCTGTGCCTGGGCTGGTTTGTGACCCTTGCTTCGTTTTGCTGATGATGGTGTCGCTGTCTTATTCGCCGTTGCCCTGTTGTAAAGTCCTCCGTGAGGGGGTCCTGTTTATTGTCGTCCTTGTAAGTTGTTCGTGTCTGTCCATGCTGGTGTCGCTTGACGACCATCGAGCCATCCGTGACGGTGGTTGTTAATTGTTTGTGACGATATTGTTTTGTGTCTTGTTGTTGTGTTTGTTGTGTGTGGGCGTTCTTGCCCATGTAGCGGGGAGCAACCAGTCTCTGGGACCATTCGGGGTCTAAAATCTGGTAGTAGTCCTTCTCAGTGGCTACGAAGGCTGACCAAAACCTTAATTTGGTACTACGGGATCCGGAGCCCCGGGAACTTGTTCTCGCCGGATTGGGTGCGGCCCTTCGGGGAGTATCGTAGTGGCTGTGGTTGATACCCAAATCGCGGGGAGAGTTCAACTGGAACTCGGTGTGGAGTTGCACTGCAACCAATCGTCGTAAGGAGTGTAAGATAGGCTCCGACCCCAAACCGAGAGGGAGATCATGCTCCGAATAGCATGTGATCGAATCGGTACTCATGGCTGACTTGTCAGTTGTGGGGGCGTTGGTGGACGCATTGTATTCCCCCAGTGATTAGATCACCGTAAGGTAAGGCCTTAGGGCAGGTACTTACGTAAGTCGTTTTCACATGTCCCTATCTACTTCCCCCCGGGGGCACAATATGCATCTTGCTGATCGTAACCAGCTTGGTGTCGTGTCAACGGGGTAGAAGGGGTGCAGGATACCTCGGCTGGCTTGGTGGATAAAAATCTTAGGCATTTCCTGAAGGAGGGCGGCGACTCCTGAGGGACTTGCTGAAACCCCTCACCGAGGGGCAATTCGGCAGTACGGGGACCGGAGGCCCGGGATGACTCTTCGGAGTCATCTCGCCGGTCATAGGTTGAGGAGCCTTCCTTGGCTGAAACGTACTGGCTGTGGTTGCTACCATAAGTTCGCATTGGAGGGAACGTTGGTAGCCATACTGATCATAGACCCTCGGGTCTATGTTCGGTCGCCCAAATGGGCCCGTAGTGCTGTTGCTAAGCAACAGATGCTGCTTTGTAAGGAACCGGATTGGCGGGAACATTAGCGTTGGTTCAAGGACTGATGATCTTAGGAACTTCGGGCTACCACGGTAGTCGTGTATCCTTAGCCGTCTGGGGAATTGCAATGCAGCAGAGGTTAGATAGCTCAACTCCTGAGCAAGGGGTTTTGTTATGGCCAAGTAACGTAGCAAATAAATTGCCACCCGAGCGGTTTTTCCGGCTGCTCGGGGGCGGTGGTGTAACGTCTTGATTACACCACGTGGTTTGACCACCGTGAGGTTGGGCCCTAGTGGCAGGTACTCACGTAAATCATTCCACATCTGTCATTATCTACTCACTTCTAGTTTGGTTTTTAATGCGTGCGGATGTTCTATTGTATATCGGAGTGTTAAAACAGAAATAAAAGTGTTTAAAAGTGGATATAAAATTTCGAATTTTATATTTACATGCAGTGTTTTCTCTCACGCGTCTTTTGGTGAAAGAATTTTGGAGATCGGACATATAGTTTTCGTGATATAGACGATTTTGTTAATCGCGGCATCGAAAACATTAGTGCGTGTGTGCGTTCTCTTATTGAATATAATAGTGGAAAATTCCACTCGTGCAGTGGAATATATATATATATATATATATATATATATATATATATATATATATATATATATATATATATATATATATATATATATATATATAGAGAGAGAGAGAGAGAGGGACATCAGCGCATGGTGTTGAGTGCATGATGTTAAGATAAATAGAGAGATAGAAAAATTAAAAGTTTATTACGAATTTACTTAAAGAAAATACGTAAACTTGAAGTGACTAAAAGTTCAACGACACAGAAAAAAAATTATTTAGCAAAAATTATTAATTACTTAAAAAATGTAATAGAAGAGTTTAGGACTTTGCAGGGAGTGACATCTTAGCTAATTTTATTTAGTGTTTATATGTTATGTTAACTTATATATGTAAGTAATTTTAAGTTTTTATATATATAGAAATCAAATGAAAACTCAATTTTAAACCACTGTCCTTGAATTTCATTAACGAAGTTTCATTGAAATAATTTAATTTTATCGATTATTAAGCCACGCTTAATGTTTATGCACACAGTGTGTACATAAATATGTTCAAAATCAATGTTATTTCCATAGCTTACTACTTACCTTATGAGCTCAAAGATTTCAGGTTTTTCTCTTTCACGTTGCTTCATACGTTCCTTCATGGCAGTAATTATCGAGTGTGCTTTATCTTCAGCTCCGTGCTTCGAGCTTTTTTCGGCCGCTCCTTGAAAGTAAAAAAGTTATTGTGTTTTGCAATAATATTCTCAATAAAAATTACTTTGTAGACAATCTGCATTCAACAGATCTTTGCATTTTTCGTGACATTTGACGCCACACTCTGTACAGCGAACACCTTGGCGGGCTATGCCCCATAGCAGACCTTCACATTCATAACAATAGGTGGGTGATGTTGCAGTCCATAAAACAAAATTGTGTGGAGTAGTCGACGATATCGGATATATTAAGGCTTGTAATGCCTTTTTATATACATGCATTTTCTATTCAACGAAACGGAAAATAATTAAAATTACAACAATAAATTAAAATCATACAGGGAATATTTTTAAGTGTACACACCCTTCAGTATGAGTAGAATGTTAGCTAAAGCTTATACTGCAATTTTTTCTAGTTGTAACTAGCTTTGAGGTGAATAAAAAATTCAGCAGAAGCAAGTACTTTATACTTACTAGTAAAAGCTAGTTTTCCCAGCGTTGGCTTAAGAAAAGTGTGAATAAAAACAAGCAAATGTTTAATATTACTAGTTTATGCTTAGATATTTTTAAGCATCTGATTGCGGTGCTGGAAGTTTGTTTTTCTGCATTTTATTAAGAAAGAATAGTGTTTTCGAATATTTCGATTCAAATTTAAAATTCCTGCTTTTATGAACGTTCGTCGTAGGAAAGAGTACCGTATGATTATTTCAATTTATACAGATTTCAGAAAGAAAATGTGAAATGGTTATCGGAAGACTTTCCTGAGGAAATTTATGAATGCAGAGGAGCAGCCCTCCTCTATATGTTAATATAGAGGATCGCTCACATACATATATGTATGTTAATATCTTTAAAAAACATCACCACGAATGTATACTTTGTTTGCAATATTCAAAAACAATAACAAATGAAATGTTAAGATGTTGCCACTGTGTGTTTGTTTATTATTCACCCCGTAAATATCTTAGGTACAAGATACTATTTGGGATTAAAGTGCTTTTATTTATAAATTTGAAATTTTCAAGGAATACTAATAGAAAAACCTTTTCAAAAATATGTAGCAATACGATTAAACTGTATTTTTTATTGAAAATTTGTATTAACATTTTTGAGTTCTAAAAATAGTCGAATATGAAACAGATGTTGGAATAGCATTTCAAAAGTTGTTCGATTTTACTGATAAAACTTCGTCGACAATCGGTTATAAAATATACACAGAACAAAATAAATTTTTATTAGCTCATTTTTGAATATTTATGGAAATAAAAAGCAATGCGAAGAAGTGGTTCAGTTTATGTAGAGCAACCAAATATTGTAAAAGATCAGATTAATCGTGGTCAGGTGGACCTACATTTTATTAGTACCTCTGTACACTAGGGATATGACTGAGTTTTATTGCAAATATCAAATTTTACATACTCTAGCCAGAAAAGTCATAAAAATAATGAGAACATCTCTACTTTTAGATTAATTAATAAAGTTTTCAACATGAAAGCATATAATTTTTCTTATTTAAAATGCCATGATTTAAATAATACTAATATAAATGTTTTTATCTATCTATAAAAAACATTCAACATATGTATTAATTTGTTTGAAAAAAATTTAATAAACATAAAAAATCGCAAAAAAAGTATATATATATATAATTCATATTTTTTAATTTCGGATATACATATGTATCTATACCGGCTTTATGGATAAAATGTGGCAGCTCTTTAAAAGGTTTTATCAGCTGTTGAGTTTTCCAGCTTTTGCTTAAATTTTTTAGCTTTAACTACCTAGCACTAGCCAAGTGTTATTCACACTTTTTATAGTTTTAACTAGTAGCATAAGCTAGTACTGAAAAGATTAAGCTAGTGCTACTACTTTATACTATGTAGCATTAACTTAATTTTTATTCACTCCGCCCATTGTAACATTAGCTTATTTACAAATTAAATTTAGATTTTCATAAAACATTCAAGAGATTAACCCAATAAAAATTATTTCAGGCTTATAAGACACTTATTTGACATATGTATTTGTATGGAAAATCTGTCAAATAAGAGTTTAATAAACCTAAAATAATTTTTATGAATAAGACCCTAAGAAAACAGCTTCTTGTGCAGAGTGCTTATTGGGGTTAAATTAATTTAAGCTAAGTCAATAACTCCATAAAAATTTTCTTAAAACTCATTTCAAAATGGGTTTATGGCTATTAGAATAACGCAGTAGATAGTAACATAAAAAAGTATACGTAACCCTTTAAACTTAGGATTTAAGAGAAGGACCTATTGGTCATGTTATTTCATTTAAGTTTGACCGATTTCCCAAAACGTAACAGTACAAAGTTTTTGTACATTTCGGCTACGCTATTCATATAATCAGGGTTATTCTAAAATATGCGCTTCACTTCGCTGCCGTCGAATGTTCACTGTCGACGGGACGACGCCGACAGATTCTAAAATACGAACGAACAGATATCGGTAGAATTAATCGAGTTTTTGTAATCACTTGCAAAATAGAGTTGTAAACAAAACAAAATAAATGCTTATTTATTTAAATGAAATTGAGGAAAATAATCAACGGCGTGTAGTGAAAACACTGGATTTATTTGAAATTAATGATACAATGTGAGTACTAAAATAATCCTTTTTATATATTTCATGCCACAAATTACTCTGTTCGTCGGTTGGTAGATCCGTGACACCACTTCCTATGTCAAGGTCTTGCAACATAAATTCCACCAGTGCTTTAAATGGTTCGGGTGTAGTTTGCCTTTTCGACATACAAATATTATTATTTATTGCATTTAATTCATAGTATACTTACATTATTTATTTCTTGCACAACAATTTCGTTTTAAATGCGCTGAAAATCGTGTCGAATGAAAAGGAAGCAATTATTTGTTCACCGCCTTTCATAGAATATGTCGAATCATATCGATTTATAGCAAAAAATATCGATATTCACCAGGAGCATTTGAATAGAATACCGAGTTGTCATTTAAGCGCGTTTTTGGAGTGGACGCTTATTTTAGAATAACCCTGAAATTATGCAAAATTCGGAAATACTGCAACCATGCACTTTGTTGATTTTAACATTTTGAAATGTATGTGATTTAATATTTGAAAAACAAGTTCTATATTAGCCAAAATGAAGAGTGTGTTAGCTATTTTTTTTTTTTTTTTTTTTTTTTGCATAATTACGTTGATTTAACAGAAAGTTCCCATAGAGAGAAAGTTCCCATGGAATGGCATTCGAATGTAAAAGTCGATTTTCGACGAACCATTTTTCATTCCTATTATTTAATCGATTAATCGTAGCTCAAAATCGATTTCTTTTAAATCGATTGATATATTTTGCATAAAATGAACGCACTACGACTTGAATTTTTACATGGTGCCAAACGTGGCTGGATGGTATTTTTTTCACTCATTTTGTATTATAAATTGCACGTTTTATTTGATGAAATTTTCACAACCAAACACTTGCTTTGTTTTCTCTTCACTAACTTTAGTGGTGGTAGCTTACTATAGCAATAACAAAACCTTCTTTGGCTTGCAGTATGCAATCAAATAGACGTTTTTCTTGTCGAACTTCTACAACAGGTAACTTTGTTATGCTTTGTGGCATGGTATAACTAATAAGGTAGCCTCATCAGCTAAACCGTTAACCATCTGACTACTTTAGGTTGTCAAGAGAATGCAGAGATGAAAGGCAGCCAAAACGAAACACCAAATCAATGTAAGCTCTGTTATCTCTCTTCTATAAATATGGAAGCGGCGGCCTTTTGACAGCTTACAGAAGTTGTACAAAAGCAAAATGCATGTTATTTTTATTGAAGTTGTTGTTATTGTAGTGAAAATATTGCCTTATTAGTTGTGTCACGCTTTGTGGCTTATAGGCTTTTTACACTTACTCACATTTTACATCTTTCATCATTTTGGCAAGATGTTAAAATCTTCCTTTACAAATTCTATATGAAAAAAACTCAACATCTTTACAAGATGTACATTTCTCATTTTGCTGTATTCAACATCTTTCGATTATTTTAATGTCATCACTAAAAATAGGTTCAAAAAATGTTGAAAATTCATACCATCACTAGAAAATATACAAGTGTAAAAAATTTAATGTAAACATCTTTTTTCAATTTTCAACATCTTCAACACATATCTCAAAGATGTGAGTAAATGTAAATTCGCTATTACCCTTTCGCCAAAAATCGATTTCAACATAAAGTTGGCAATGTATAATCGATCAGAAAATAATCGGTTTTTAGGACAAAAAATCGATTATCGAATACAATCGAAGTCGACTTACCATTCATTAGTGTGCACAATTCCGTAGCTGTAATACAGTGTCGTGCTGCTTTCGCTGAAAAATAATTTCTAATATTTACCTGGTATAGAGGCCTGCGAACTAGTGAAGATTTCAAGTATACATCATTTACGGTTCAACACCTAAGATCAATTTGCAAATTAAAGGGTGTCTCCGTGTGTAGGACAGTATTTATATTTTAGGTTTTTGCTATTTTAGGTAAATATTTTTGTGCAGGCCTGGTAACTGCATATACTAGTCGAATTTCAAGTTTTTATCTCTTGCGTCTCAGACGTTACATTTAATTTCAGTTTCTTGTATGGGGGTACCATTTAGTTTTTAACCTTTTGTAATTTTAGCTTGTAGAACCTATGTAACCACATATCCTGTGAAAATTTCAGCTCTTCTGGTTCAAAAGTTACAGATTATTTTAGCTAATTTTCATTGTTTCTATTTATGGGAGCACCCTTTGTTGCTGTAGCGATGGGGTAATCAAATGTAATATGAAAATTGAAGCTTTCTAACCTTTACCGCTTGGGAGAATGGGACTTGTGAGGGACGGATGGACGTAGAAGTCTCAGTAACAGGGTTCACTTTTTTAATCTATGATCATGAAAACCTAAAAAGTTGCCAACAAAAGCTCTTGACCGATAAAGACGTAAAATATTATTGGCCTTTTTGCATAAAAATAACGAGTTCGAGATTTTTGTTGAAGCTTTCTTCTCAATCAAACCAAAAAAGCTTCTTTCTTCACTAATTTGGTAGACATTTGAACACCCAGGCTTAATGGTAAGGTGATTTCCGCAGTTTAAGTATTTTGTTGCTAAGTCACTTGTGGGGCCCCCACGTTTGGTGGCAAGTTTCCATTACTGGGGCTGCCACTACAGCTGGTGTGGTTGGTTTGTAAACCATTTTCCCAGAGTATTTCACAATTAGTACCTGCTATACATAATTGCACAGTTAGTCAAAAGCATTTGCAAACTATACATAAAAAATTAATGACATTTTGTTGAGTTAACTGAATTAGAATTTTGAAGGGTGTGTACACTTAAAAATATTCCCTGTATGATTTTAATTTATTGTTGTAATTTTAATTATTTTCCGTTTCGTTGAATAGAAAATGCATGTATATAAAAAGGCATTACAAGCCTTAATATATCCGATATCGTCGACTACTCCACATAATTTTGTTTTATGGACTGCAACATCACCCACCTATTGTTATGAATGTGAAGGTCTGCTATGGGGCATAGCCCGCCAAGGTGTTCGCTGTACAGAGTGTGGCGTCAAATGTCACGAAAAATGCAAAGATCTGTTGAATGCAGATTGTCTACAAAGTAATTTTTATTGAGAATATTATTGCAAAACACAATAATTTTTTTACTTTCAAGGAGCGGCCGAAAAAAGCTCGAAGCACGGAGCTGAAGATAAAGCACACTCGATAATTACTGCCATGAAGGAACGTATGAAGCAACGTGAAAGAGAAAAACCTGAAATCTTTGAGCTCATAAGGTAAGTAGTAAGCTATGGAAATAACATTGATTTCGAACATATTTATGTACACACTGTGTGCATAAACATTAAGCGTGGCTTAATAATCGATAAAATTAAATTATTTCAATGAAACTTCGTTAATGAAATTAAAGGACAGTGGTTTAAAATTGAGTTTTCATTTGATTTCTATATATATAAAAACTTAAAATTACTTACATATATAAGTTAACACAACATATAAACACTAAATAAAATTACCTAAGATGTCACTCCCTGCAAAGTCCTAAACTCTTCTATTACATTTTTTAGGTAATTAATAATTTTTGCTAAATAATTTTTTTTCTGTGTCGTTGAACTTTTAGTCACTTCAAGTTTACGTATTTTCTTTAAGTAAATACGTAACAAACTTTTAATTTTTCTATCTCTCTATTTATCTTAACATCATGCACTCAACACCATGCGCTGATGTATATATATATATATATATATATATATATAGAGAGAGAGAGAGAGAGACATCAGCGCATGGTGTTGAGTGCATGATGTTAAGATAAATAGAGAGATAGAAAAATTAAAAGTTTGTTACGTATTTACTTAAAGAAAATACGTAAACTTGAAGTGACTAAAAGTTCAACGACACAGAAAAAAAATTATTTAGCAAAAATTATTAATTACCTAAAAAATGTAATAGAAGAGTTTAGGACTTTGCAGGGAGTGACATCTTAGGTAATTTTATTTAGTGTTTATATGTTGTGTTAACTTATATATGTAAGTAATTTTAAGTTTTTATATATATAGAAATCAAATGAAAACTCAATTTTAAACCACTGTCCTTTAATTTCATTAACGAAGTTTCATTGAAATAATTTAATTTTATCGATTATTAAGCCACGCTTAATGTTTATGCACACAGTGTGTACATAAATATGTTCGAAATCAATGTTATTTCCATAGCTTACTACTTACCTTATGAGCTCAAAGATTTCAGGTTTTTCTCTTTCACGTTGCTTCATACGTTCCTTCATGGCAGTAATTATCGAGTGTGCTTTATCTTCAGCTCCGTGCTTCGAGCTTTTTTCGGCCGCTCCTTGAAAGTAAAAAAATTATTGTGTTTTGCAATAATATTCTCAATAAAAATTACTTTGTAGACAATCTGCATTCAACAGATCTTTGCATTTTTCGTGACATTTGACGCCACACTCTGTACAGCGAACACCTTGGCGGGCTATGCCCCATAGCAGACCTTCACATTCATAACAATAGGTGGGTGATGTTGCAGTCCATAAAACAAAATTATGTGGAGTAGTCGACGATATCGGATATATTAAGGCTTGTAATGCCTTTTTATATACATGCATTTTCTATTCAACGAAACGGAAAATAATTAAAATTACAACAATAAATTAAAATCATACAGGGAATATTTTTAAGTGTACACACCCTTCAAAATTCTAATTCAGTTAACTCAACAAAATGTCATTAATTTTTTATGTATAGTTTGCAAATGCTTTTGACTAACTGTGCAATTATGTATAGCAGGTACTAATTGTGAAATACTCTGGGAAAATGGTTTACAAACCAACCACACCAGCTGTAGTGGCAGCCCCAGTAATGGAAACTTGCCACCAAACGTGGGGGCCCCACAAGTGACTTAGCAACAAAATACTTAAACTGCGGAAATCACCTTACCATTAAGCCTGGGTGTTCAAATGTCTACCAAATTAGTGAAGAAAGAAGCTTTTTTGGTTTGATTGAGAAGAAAGCTTCAACAAAAATCTCGAACTCGTTATTTTTATGCAAAAAGGCCAATAATATTTTACGTCTTTATCGGTCAAGAGCTTTTGTTGGCAACTTTTTAGGTTTTCATGATCATAGATTAAAAAAGTGAACCCTGTTACTGAGACTTCTACGTCCATCCGTCCCTCACAAGTCCCATTCTCCCAAGCGGTAAAGGTTAGAAAGCTTCAATTTTCATATTACATTTGATTACCCCATCGCTACAGCAACAAAGGGTGCTCCCATAAATAGAAACAATGAAAATTAGCTAAAATAATCTGTAACTTTTGAACCAGAAGAGCTGAAATTTTCACAGGATATGTGGTTACATAGGTTCTACAAGCTAAAATTACAAAAGGTTAAAAACTAAATGGTACCCCCATACAAGAAACTGAAATTAAATGTAACGTCTGAGACGCAAGAGATAAAAACTTGAAATTCGACTAGTATATGCAGTTACCAGGCCTGCACAAAAATATTTACCTAAAATAGCAAAAACCTAAAATATAAATACTGTCCTACACACGGAGACACCCTTTAATTTGCAAATTGATCTTAGGTGTTGAACCGTAAATGATGTATACTTGAAATCTTCACTAGTTCGCAGGCCTCTATACCAGGTAAATATTAGAAATTATTTTTCAGCGAAAGCAGCACGACACTGTATTACAGCTACGGAATTGTGCACACTAATGAATGGTAAGTCGACTTCGATTGTATTCGATAATCGATTTTTTGTCCTAAAAACCGATTATTTTCTGATCGATTATACATTGCCAACTTTATGTTGAAATCGATTTTTGGCGAAAGGGTAATAGCGAATTTACATTTACTCACATCTTTGAGATATGTGTTGAAGATGTTGAAAATTGAAAAAAGATGTTTACATTAAATTTTTTACACTTGTATATTTTCTAGTGATGGTATGAATTTTCAACATTTTTTGAACCTATTTTTAGTGATGACATTAAAATAATCGAAAGATGTTGAATACAGCAAAATGAGAAATGTACATCTTGTAAAGATGTTGAGTTTTTTTCATATAGAATTTGTAAAGGAAGATTTTAACATCTTGCCAAAATGATGAAAGATGTAAAATGTGAGTAAGTGTAAAAAGCCTATAAGCCACAAAGCGTGACACAACTAATAAGGCAATATTTTCACTACAATAACAACAACTTCAATAAAAATAACATGCATTTTGCTTTTGTACAACTTCTGTAAGCTGTCAAAAGGCCGCCGCTTCCATATTTATAGAAGAGAGATAACAGAGCTTACATTGATTTGGTGTTTCGTTTTGGCTGCCTTTCATCTCTGCATTCTCTTGACAACCTAAAGTAGTCAGATGGTTAACGGTTTAGCTGATGAGGCTACCTTATTAGTTATACCATGCCACAAAGCATAACAAAGTTACCTGTTGTAGAAGTTCGACAAGAAAAACGTCTATTTGATTGCATACTGCAAGCCAAAGAAGGTTTTGTTATTGCTATAGTAAGCTACCACCACTAAAGTTAGTGAAGAGAAAACAAAGCAAGTGTTTGGTTGTGAAAATTTCATCAAATAAAACGTGCAATTTATAATACAAAATGAGTGAAAAAAATACCATCCAGCCACGTTTGGCACCATGTAAAAATTCAAGTCGTAGTGCGTTCATTTTATGCAAAATATATCAATCGATTTAAAAGAAATCGATTTTGAGCTACGATTAATCGATTAAATAATAGGAATGAAAAATGGTTCGTCGAAAATCGACTTTTACATTCGAATGCCATTCCATGGGAACTTTCTCTCTATGGGAACTTTCTGTTAAATCAACGTAATTATGCAAAAAAAAAAAAAAAAAAAAAAAATAGCTAACACACTCTTCATTTTGGCTAATATAGAACTTGTTTTTCAAATATTAAATCACATACATTTCAAAATGTTAAAATCAACAAAGTGCATGGTTGCAGTATTTCCGAATTTTGCATAATTTCAGGGTTATTCTAAAATAAGCGTCCACTCCAAAAACGCGCTTAAATGACAACTCGGTATTCTATTCAAATGCTCCTGGTGAATATCGATATTTTTTGCTATAAATCGATATGATTCGACATATTCTATGAAAGGCGGTGAACAAATAATTGCTTCCTTTTCATTCGACACGATTTTCAGCGCATTTAAAACGAAATTGTTGTGCAAGAAATAAATAATGTAAGTATACTATGAATTAAATGCAATAAATAATAATATTTGTATGTCGAAAAGGCAAACTACACCCGAACCATTTAAAGCACTGGTGGAATTTATGTTGCAAGACCTTGACATAGGAAGTGGTGTCACGGATCTACCAACCGACGAACAGAGTAATTTGTGGCATGAAATATATAAAAAGGATTATTTTAGTACTCACATTGTATCATTAATTTCAAATAAATCCAGTGTTTTCACTACACGCCGTTGATTATTTTCCTCAATTTCATTTAAATAAATAAGCATTTATTTTGTTTTGTTTACAACTCTATTTTGCAAGTGATTACAAAAACTCGATTAATTCTACCGATATCTGTTCGTTCGTATTTTAGAATCTGTCGGCGTCGTCCCGTCGACAGTGAACATTCGACGGCAGCGAAGTGAAGCGCATTTTTTAGAATAACCCTGATTATATGAATAGCGTAGCCGAAATGTACAAAAACTTTGTACTGTTACGTTTTGGGAAATCGGTCAAACTTAAATGAAATAACATGACCAATAGGTCCTTCTCTTAAATCCTAAGTTTAAAGGGTTACGTATACTTTTTTATGTTAGGTGTCTACTGCGTTATTCTAATAGCCATAAACCCATTTTGAAATGAGTTTTAAGAAAATTTTTATGGAGTTATTGACTTAGCTTAAATTAATTTAACCCCAATAAGCACTCTGCACAAGAAGCTGTTTTCTTAGGGTCTTATTCATAAAAATTATTTTAGGTTTATTAAACTCTTATTTGACAGATTTTCCATACAAATACATATGTCAAATAAGTGTCTTATAAGCCTGAAATAATTTTTATTGGGTTAATCTCTTGAATGTTTTATGAAAATCTAAATTTAATTTGTAAATAAGCTAATGTTACAATGGGCGGAGTGAATAAAAATTAAGTTAATGCTACATAGTATAAAGTAGTAGCACTAGCTTAATCTTTTCAGTACTAGCTTATGCTACTAGTTAAAACTATAAAAAGTGTGAATAACACTTGGCTAGTGCTAGGTAGTTAAAGCAGGAGGGCTGCTCCTCTGCATTCATAAATTTCCTCAGGAAAGTCTTCCGTTAACCATTTCACATTTTCTTTCTGAAATCTGTATAAATTGAAATAATCATACGGTACTCTTTCCTACGACGAACGTTCATAAAAGCAGGAATTTTAAATTTGAATCGAAATATTCGAAAACACTATTCTTTCTTAATAAAATGCAGAAAAACAAACTTCCAGCACCGCAATCAGATGCTTAAAAATATCTAAGCATAAACTAGTAATATTAAACATTTGCTTGTTTTTATTCACACTTTTCTTAAGCCAACGCTGGGAAAACTAGCTTTTACTAGTAAGTATAAAGTACTTGCTTCTGCTGAATTTTTTATTCACCTCAAAGCTAGTTACAACTAGAAAAAATTGCAGTATAAGCTTTAGCTAACATTCTACTCACTCGGCCCAATGTATTATTTTATTATTAACAAAAATTAGCTTTATCATTTATTTGCTATAAGAGCCAATTGAAATGTTTTTTTTTTTAGGTTTAAAAATAGACCTTATTAATATTTTCTGTCTGTCTAAGTCGTTTATATGCCGCCGACATTTCGCTGGTGCTAATCAACGCATTAAAACGACTGAACAAGACAAAAAACATTATAAGGCCTATTTTTAGATCTAAAATAATACATTTCAATTGGCTCTTATAGCAAATAAATAAATAAGTTAATTTTTGTTAATGTTAAAATGTTGATTTGAGTAAAGTTTTCATATAAACCTCCTCCTCTAATGCTTTTTGGCGATTGCGTTATTTTCGGTTAGTGGTCGGTATATGTGGATGTATGGAGTCCTCAAAGTATGGGAATGCACCATAGACGAGACATGAACGAATGTAATAGCAGATATGTATGTAAAAATTCACCTCCCAGAAGGGGTGTGCTTGTATTATTTATTCACACCAAACTTCATCATACTCACTTGAATCGAAAACTTACCAGTTCCTCGTCATTTAGTGTAGCTCTTGGTACTGCAGATGTGAGACCGGCATTACGTTTTGTAGCGGCCATCGTCTATAATTTTGCAGGAAACAAAATGAATGTGAGTTATTATTTGTTATTTAGATCAGGAAAAGTTCATTCAAAATAACTTAAGCTGCTGCTAAAATTCAAAAAGCATTCAATTGAACTTCAATAGCAAAAAACAACTAGTAGTTACAATATAAATTTGAATTGAAACTAAATAAAAGCAAATTTAAACAAGATCTACAAATAAATTTTAAACATTTTGCAAGACAAAAGATAATTTAAATATTAGCTGACAGTTCTTCTTCTTAGTGTACGCCCTCCTTTAACGTTAGAGGTATTTCCACGCGATTGGTATTGATCGATTTTTAGCCGAACTATTTGTGTTTACAAGTTCATATCTGCCGAAGACTGATTTGCTAAGTAGAAGAACTGCTAGAACATAAAAAATTGAAGATGTTTGGTGGTAAAAATGTAGCAGCTTTCCATCAATTCTCCTCTCATACACTTTGCTAAAGTAGTTTGTGAGTACATACGAAAAAAAAAACATTACACACAGTATTGGAAAACTACGCTGTACAACACATGATGTCGGGACTCAATTCTGTCAACTGTGTATGAAAGTAGCCCCAAAAAGAAGAACTTCTGCATCATTCGTTTGGTCTTGGTATAATATAAATATTACAAATAATAACTTAAAAATTAATTTGAAGTTAGTATGTATCGTGTAGGGGAGTTTGTCACGTTTTAGGCTCTTTTGTTTGTCATAACTAGAGAACCACTAGTCCGAATAAGCTGAAATAAATTAAAAAAAATTAAGATCTACAATTCCTTTAATCTGCTTATACAACGTTTCGCTACATAATCAAAAGTTTCGCCGTTATAGAAGAAAAAAATGTTTTTCCCCTAAGAAAATAGATTTTTTTAAATTTTTAAGTCATAAAAAATCCAAAACGGTAAAACAGTGTCAAGTCCTATTACTTTCACGTAAGGTCGCATAACCTATGAGCAAAATGAGACATAAATCATAAAAATCGATGGACACGTTTCGCTTTTATTAGCAATTATTCGGACTAGTGGTTCTCGAGTTATGACAAAACAAGTAAGAGTGCTATATTCGACTATGCCGAATCTATTATACCCTCTACCAAAGCGTGTAATAGTGAAAACTTATCTTTGGGAAATCCTCTGTCACTACTGTTCTCGAATTTTTTTTTTACTTGGCAAGCGTCGTTTAATCATAAGCAAATTTTCATCGTGAAAGCTATTTATCGTGAGATATACTTTTGCTACACTGTTGCTTGGATTATTTGAAAATGTCCAGTCAATACATTTTCCGTAAGTAGGTCTTTCTGCTTATGTTCGCTATGGACTCTAAAAGTATTCAACCTAAGCTAAAGAAAACGTCAAAAAAATATGATAAATCTTCTATGCTACTTGTATGTACATCCATATGTACATGCAAGCAGCAATTTTATTCAGTACTGGTTTTGCTTGGGTTAGTTTTCTCTCAACCACACAACCACACATCAAATAACTTGCTTCTTTGTTGTTGGTTGCACTGTTTTACTTATTTCCTTAACATACCAACGCACGCAGAAAGAATTATTTATTTGTAATTTTATTTTTTTTATAAGCATTCATTGAAGTTTGGCGCAGACGTTCAGGGATAAATAAGCTGGTGCCTACAATTTTTATTTATTTTAAGCAATATTTGAATAAGTTAACAGTACTAAAAAATTCTTCCCATATTCCCCATGGAAAAAATCTATGGACATTTAACATAATAACTAAAGTTTACTCCAGTTATTTAAATCATATGAGTGTATTTTGAAGACGTAATTTTTTAAGTTATTTGGCGAACTTCTGTGACTATTCTCCTGACAAAACATCTGACCTGATCTGATTGCATGTGGATATTGGCAAGTTAACTTGTCGAAGGAAGCCAAAAGGAAATAAATGATATATCATATTATAAATGTTATGAAAGTTGATCTGGTGTAGTATTTGTATTACGAAGTCTTAGTTTGTGTTAGCAAAGTGGAATTTTTTTACCAAAATCACTGCTGGAACCAATTTTAAGTAATAATGTTGTACAGTTTTCTTAAGATTCATAGCAATCCTATTTTATACATATTGATATCAGGAAGTTCTTATATGTATATTATATATTATATGTGTATTATTGATTTTCATAGTTTTGACAAAGTTCAACTGTACAAACTTTCACATCTCTGGTTGTTTAGCTAACTGAAAATCAAACCTATAAGAAAAAGGGTAAATTGCTACATTTATACGCCTAAAATGCCAACATCATCAACAAGCGGCGGTGGCTGAATGGTAGTACTCTTAACACTATTTTTATAAATTAAATTCCTTTAAATTATCTGTATCTTTTTTAAAATTTATTCGATTAACTGTCGGTATATCAATTATATGCAACATTAGATATGTTGCAAAAAACCGAAACAGAACTATTCTCAAAATCTAGACTATGATTCTTATGTCGACAATGAATTGCTAAAGCCGTCTACTGAGAGGAATTTCTGTTTCTACATTTCTGGTCGTTCTTATGCCATGCTATTCTAGTCGCAATTTTCACTATCATTACCGTTACAAGAAATCCGATAAACTAAATTCGACTTATCTAACGTATTATCTTTTATTTTGCTTAATAGCCTACCTACTGTTTTATTAATCATATATGCCATTTTGCATTTTTCGTTGTCAAATATACTAAAATTGTCCAGACTCTCAGACATTGCAGGTACATACGATATAGATTTTTACATATATCTTTGGCTCTACGTTAATATTTAACCTGAGCCTGCGATTAAAATAACAAACAAGGACCTCATGCTGGAAATCTAAGAAATCTTATAATTAAAAAGGAAAAAGGTCGAAGCCAACAGGATAAAGAAAGAAATAACGGTATTCAAAGGCTCGTCCTAAATTCAGAGGTCTTAAAATATATGACTGATGTGAGCAACCTGTCATAAAGTAGTGCGCTACTTAAAATATAAGTCAGCTGTTAAAAAAACAAAACGATTTAAATATTTTTTGTTATAATGCCAAAAATAAGTGAAAAAACTAAAATAACAGCCAGTTTGCGATAAATTATCCATTAGATGTTTTGATAGCTGATTCAAGTAAATTTGACATCAAATACATTCATATTTACGAACATATATGTTTTAACGCATTTATTTATTAAATTGTATAAAATCGAATATATAAGTTGATTAAAACAAAAACAGCTGGCGCCGGTTGAACGGACGGCGGCCAGTAAGCAAGCGTTTGTGGGCGGCCAGTCTTCTAAGATTAGTATCTCATTTTCGGATGAAATGCAGGGATATGTTGATATATATATATATATATATATATATATATATATATATATATATATATATATATATATATATATATATATATATATATATATATATATATATATATATATATATATATATATATATATATATATATATATATATATATATATATATATATATATATATATATATATATATATTGTAGTGTACGCATACTTAGATTTAGCACTGTAGCAGTGTAAGAATTTTGTTTACTCTAAAATTAATTTTTGTACGACATTGAACTTGAAAATCAATTCATTTTTTTTTTTTTTTATTTAAGAATTTCATTTTTAAAGCCACTGAACCTTAATGTATTTTGTGTTGGGTCAGCAAGAATATTGTTTGTATTAAAAATGTGTATGGGAAGGAAACTGTAATATTGAACTAAGTTGGCATGGGAATCAAAGTTGGTTCATGGGAATCAAAATGTAGGAATGTGCTGAGACCATGGGAAAAGCAAATCAACTATAGATTTGTTGCTGTCCCAAAATATTGCTGACCTATAGTTTAAGTTAGTATATAAGCTTTCATTTTTTGAAATAAAATTAAGAATTGATCTTTTTCTTCACTTATTAGCGGCACTCTAGGGTGCTAAGAATTATTATCAAATCGGCACTTCTGGTGCTGGCATACATCGGCAGCAGTGCTCTGAAAATAATGAAACAACAAAACAAACAAAAATAATCCTGTGCCTTTATCAAAAAACTCACCACAATATATATATATATATATATATATATATATATATATCTGCGAAACAAATACATCCGCACATTCGTATCGCTTTAGATGTCTCTAATTTAATAGAATTAATTTTACCTCCTATCAAAACATGTTGCGAAATTATTTTGTGAAATAATTTTTACGGTTGAGAATTATTCATACATATGTATGCATTATTAATACATATGTATATTATGGGCAACATTCACTATAGAAAATAATAAAATTTGGAAATTTTTTATGCGAGATCTACTCGCAACAAGTTGAATAAAAAAACCACAGTTTATTTCTCAGTTTTGTTTGAACTAGCCTTTGCTAGTTCCCCAAACTAGTGTTTGGGGAAAAGTCGCGAATCTTGTCAGAAAGGATTTCAAATATATTTGCAAAGTATGTTAAAAGGCTCTCTTCGAAGATTTAGACTATTTCTTCGCACTAATTCAGAAGGTAAAATTGCATGGATTCGAGGTTCCCCCTGTTGGAAATATCAACGTATTCGCTGAATATGTTATAGGCAAATTGTTTATGAATATATGTATATAACAAAACTTTATATGAGACAAGACAAAAAACAACTTATCAAAAATTTAAAGAAATTATAATAAATACACTAAAAAACAAAATATAGAAACAAGCAAAACGTGTTATTGACAAATTAATGTATGTATGTAAACGATTAAAATGCAAAAAGTTAGCGAGTACTACTTTGAACTTAAAAATGTATACATATTTTGCCAATAAGACATGAAAACAGTACGCACAAATGATAATGCAGCTTACGCTAAAAGGATTGTCAATATTTATCTTATTTTTTTCAAAGTATATTAAGATTTTTTTATTTGAAACGAAAAAGTGCACGACTAAGTAGGAGAGGATGGTTCAATATTGAAGGTTTCTGTCGGATATATTACAATTCAAATGAAATCTTGTCTTCTTGCAAATAGTGTTCCACAACAGACTCGTAAATTCTTAAACTGTTTAATTAAATGATGCTTAAGAAAAAATTACAACACCAAATACTTAAGGTTAAACATTATAATAAAATACGCAAATTATTTACTAAGAGTTCACCCTGTCAACTATATCGAACTCTTTTCATTTTTGTCTGGCAACTAACCTTATTTACAGCGCACAAATAAATCAAGAAGTGATGACTTCTATCACAAAAGAAGGGAACACATTTTTTTGCAGAAACGAAAATAGCATAAGATAAATTACACTATAATATTGACTCTACAATACGATTATAAAACCACGGAGCCAGTAAATTATTTTATCACGCAATAGGCTTAGTACTCTGTTCTTTATTTCATGTGAAAAGCTATCAAAAGTCCAATAATGTGGCTTTAGTAGTAATCTACTCGTACTAGATCACAGATACTAAAAAGTATGCCAACTTTAACGTTTGCCTAAGTGGCTTTATCACAAGTGGTATTATGTGACATTTCAGATTATCAGAAGAAGGACAGAAAGTCGTGACCGCCCCAAAAACAATGAGGTTAAGAAAACAGCTAGTGTATACTAATACAAGTGGAATGCATGATACAATACAATACAATATTAGCAAGTAATAGCCTAGACAGACGAGAGCGTTAATGTGGATTAGTGGCCATTTTGCGCATTTAGTCGTGCATTATCTACATACATTCGAATGTGAATTTATCTCTGTCGTAAATGCACAAAATCAAACTGCATTTATACTAAATTCAGTTACATAATATGGCAGCACCGCCGAAATCCGTCAGATGTTGATATTTTGTTTACTATTGTGAATAGATAAAACGGAATCACAGACAAAAAAGGCAAGCTGTTGTTAATTGTTGCAACAAATTTAAATTTGTGATTGCTAGTGCACGCACAATTTTTGTATTATGGAGCAGTTTCATGAAAAGAAATTTTAACTTTCTTGAAAATAAATGTTCATTTCCTATCAGCAGTATAAATGCAAATTTTACACTCTGTTTTTTATCTATTTTGTGTGTAAAAGTAAACTCTAAGTAAATATTTTAAATGAAAAAACAAAAAATCAATAGCAAACAACAGCTGTTTTTTAAATGCAGCTGTTTACTAAATGCAGAAACCGTCAAGTTAGCGATCTCTTAGGCAGCTAACACTACCACTGAGCCATCACCGGTTGCTGATGAGATTTGCATTTTAGATGTACTTATATGTACATGTAGTTTCATCTCAAAATTTTACCCTTTTTCTTATAGGTTTGATTTTTTATAAAACAAAGACAAGATCTATGTTCTAACATATACACACATGAGACTCATCGTCTCAGCAAAATAAAAACTGAAAGATTCAAAATACACTTCTTTGTGGATGAAAACCTGTGTATTTATTTGAAAAAAAAAGAATACCTAAAAGAACAATGTATTATTAGGAACTAATGTTTAGAACATACGTTAAAATAATATAAAAATTATACACAAGATTGTAGTTTGTACTTCAGGGTAATTTCTTTTGATAGTTTATGCTAACTGCTCTCAAAACTGATAAAATACGTTTTTTCTAAATTTGTTATGCATATGAACATATGTAAGTATTTCACATCTGTATTTAACGTTTTTATTAAATCAGTTTTAATATCCCCAAAAGCAGAACTTCAGGTATACAATTTTACATATTCTTTAAGAGAGTTATTTTTAATGTCTTCATTTTGCAAGGAGCCTCTATGTTTCGTGTTGCCTAAGTTGATTTAATATTATTATTTTCTTGAGGTGAAGGTCTTTTTATTGTATGTATGTATGTATGTATATACATATTTTGTGTATTTATTCGAATATCTTTTTTCAATATTTCGCTCTCATTCAAATAGGTTCTTTAGGACAATGAAGCGAAACATCAACAAAAATATTAGATAAATACGATATATCCCAAAGGTAATGCATTACACTTTTTATATATGTAATTAATATATAAACCCATAGTTTTATACAAGGTGGCGCAAAAGTAATACGCCTATCAGAAAATGCTATAAATTTTGCGATTGGCCCCTATACCAAATACACGTTAATACACAATGTTACGCTACACTGCTCCAGAACGCGGAATATTGGTGACTATTTATTTGACCAATAACACTGTGCTAGTTGAAAAACCCGACAAACGGGGCACCCAGTGACTAAACCTAATTCGGGTACGCTGAATTCAGTGGTGCTATCCGTTTTTCTAGGTTAGCTCGCGTTTTCGAGATTTACCGTTATTTTAAAAATGGAGGAGGTTGCACTACATGTATTGAACTAACTAAAAAAATTTTTCATTTATTGAACTTTAGTAAAAAACCGAAATTCCGCAATAAAATAACCTTTAATCTGATATATAATTCATTAAAAAAAATTTCAGTTTTTAGAAGAAAAAATTAGCATAAAAAATTGAAAAATTAAGCTATGCCAACAAATTTTCCCGTGTATATAAAAAATTATGTTTGAAACAAAACGAGCTTTAAATGACCAAAATCTGTGGGCAACATTTGATTTTATTCACAAAAGATGAAAAATTGCAGTTTCAACCTGTTACCAGACGAAGCCTCAAAAATTTAAAAAAATATTTTCTTGTTAATTAAAGTACATTTCTGCATGTTCATATAAAAAGTTTTTTGTAATTATCTAACATTAAGTTGTGTTAAAAAAGTGTTATGAAACCCTTTTGCATAATTTGTACTATTATGCAAAATTATGCAAAAAGGTTTCATAACACTTTTTTAACACATCTTAATGTTAGATAATTACAAAAAACTTTTTATATGAACATGCAGAAATGTACTTTAATTAACAAGAAAATAGCGGTTTTCACTCTTGATACTAATTTTACTACTCTGCTATATTCACTACGATTTTTACCACAAAGCTCGAGTGACTTTCTTACCTCAAAGTCTGCATGTTCTTGCAAATATTCTAAAACTTGCTTAATTTCTTAATCTGCCCACCTTTTGTTGTGAATTGTGTCACGTTTTCTCTTCACCAGTATATTTTTATTTGTTTTTTCCATATTTTTTATTTTCTCAACACAAAATTAAGTTTTGCCGGCAAAACGATTCACAGCACAGAATATCTGTGATTCCCAGTAATTTTTTTACAATGTTTACTAAAGCTTTTTGTTTAATTTTTTAATCACAGCGTAGTAAATAAAAGTTCAGTACATTTTGTTGCTGCAGTGATGTAAACACTAGTACTTTAATCAAATATGCTACTTTAACCAAATCTGCAACCGAGTTTACTATCAAGAGTGAGAACCGCAAATTTTTTTTTCAATTTTTGAGGCTTCGTCTGGTAACAGGTTGAAACTGCAATTTTTCATCTTTTGTGAATGAAATCAAAAGTTGCCCACAGATTTTGGTCGTTTAAAGCTCGTTTTGTTTCAAACATAATTTTTTATATACACTGGAAAATTTGTTGGCATAGCTTAATTTTTCAATTTTTTATGCAGTTTTAAAGATCACAAAATTTCAAGAATTTGCAAAAAATAATTTTTTTTTTCAAAAAAAAAAATTTTTATAAAAAAAATTTTTTTTAAATTAATTATTTATCAGATTAAAGGCTATTTTATTGCGGAATTTCAATTTTTTACTAAAGTTCAATTAACGAAAAAATTTTTTAGTTAGTTCAATACATGTAGTGCAACCTCCTCCATTTTTAAAATAAAGGTAAATCTCGAAAACGCGAGCTAACCTAGAAAAACGGATAGCACCACTGAATTCAGCATACCCGAATTAGGTTTAGTCACTGGGTGCCCCGTTTGTCGGCAAAAAAAAGTTCCAAATTCAAGCACAGTGTAATCGGTCGGTGACTTTGGCACAACGTGAATTTCATCGCAGATTTCCTGGCCGTCCAACGCCTACTGGCGAAACACTTCGACGTTTAACCGCTCGCCTCCAAGAGACTGGCACAACACGAGATGCTGCCAGGCATGACAGACCCTGGAGTAGCCGTCCTGCGGAGAATATTGCTGCAGTAGCCGAGGATGTCATGGAAGCGCCGTCGACATCGACCAGACGATGTGCCACGCAAATGGGTAACAGTCGACGGTCTTTACAGCGAATTTTGGTACAAGATTTGAAGATGTTTCCGTACAAAGTCCAGACAGTGCATCAGCTGTTAGCTGCTGACCGCCAAAACGCTCCAGCCATCATTGATCACCACCAAGAGGAATATGATTTTTCATCAAAAATTATCATGAGTGATGAGGCCCATTTCCATCTTAGCGGGTACGTAAATAAGCAAAACTTACGCTTCTGGGGTACTGAAAATCCGCCTGTAACCCACGAAGAGCCATTACACCCGCTCAAAGTCACTGTATGGTGTGTGTTGTTTTCGCTGGAGAAATCATCGGACCTTTTTTCTTCGATGACGTCGCGGGCCAAACGGTTACTGTGAATGGTGAGCGCTACAGAGCAATGATCAACGAGTTCTTTTTGCCGCAACTTGATGAATTGGGATTGGAAAACATGTGGTTCCAACAGGACGGTGCTACGGCACACACTGCACGTGCCACAACCGATATGCTGAAGAATGCATTTTCCGGGCGCCTAATCTCCCGTTTTGGCAATTTTCATTGGCCAGCAAAATCGCCTGATTTAACCGCTGTAGACTTCTTTTTGTGGGGCTTTTGAAGTCGCGGGTTTATGTCAACAAGCCTCAGACTCTTGCAGCTCTTAAAGACAATATCCGTCAAGAATGTGAGGACGTATCCCCGGAAGTTTTGGCCAATGTGATGAAAAATTCTATAAAAAGAGCTCAAATGACAATCAACTGTGGCGGAGGCCATTTATATGACATCATATTCTCGACTTGATGTAAAAAAATTAAAAGACCAAATAAAAATAATCTACAAAAAGAATCAAAAAAAAAATATTTTTTCCCCCTAACACACAAGGTTTTTGTAAATTTTTCCTTATAATCTGCATAGTATGCTACATTTATGAAATCCATGTTAATATTAATAAGTTATATCTAAGCTGAAAAGTCAAAATTGACTAAACTCTTTACTTTATATACATATTAAAATTATTGTGAATTTATCATTATACTCTTGACAATAAATGAATAAAATAAATAAAATAAATACAATAAATACAAAAGTCAGAATCAGAATCAGTACTTTCGAGGAATACAAAAATACTTCCAAAAGAATTTTTTTAAGTTATTGATTTTTTTATTTTCTACCTTATTTTCTTTTGTGTTGCAATAATTGCTTGTACAACAAGCAATTTAAATAGATGTTGTGTTTTGATATTGAATCAAGTTTTTATATCTGCACGAATTTAGCATGATTTTTAATAAAAAATTTACTCATGGCAATTTTAGGTAACAAACACCAGTTAAACGCAAAAAAAAAATAAAAAAAAATTTTTCATGTTCTGGGATTCGAATTCGGAGCTCTTGGCTTAATAGTTGGTGCTGTATAATAATGAGGTATACAACACACAATAAGTACTTGCTATGTAAATTGTAAGTGAAGTTTTCGGTGGTATGCTACAAACATTAGTTAATAAAAATAAATTTTTCTTTTAAGTAATTTATAAACCTATTATTATTTATTTTGTGTAAAAAATGTGTTTATAGTCTCCGACTTTTGCTAATGCTTGGTTAAAATTCATTATTTTAATATTCATAAGTGTTTGTTTTTCAAATAAACTGGAAATATCAAAGTTCATATACGACTTCATATTACACATTTATATGGAAAGCTTCTAATTACACTTTGGTAAAGGGTGTATAAGATTCGGCACTGTCGAATATAACACTCTTACTTGTTTTTGTTTAAGTTTTTCTTATTGTATGGAAAAGGCTACCTTATTAGTTATATCATAAGCATCTATAACTTGAGAGCAAATGATCGTTGTTGAAATGTGTACTCATAGCAAGGCAGGTTCATTGCCAGGTAGGTGCATTAGAATTCACCACACCACACAGCACACACAAACTTTTTTGCCACCAAACATTTTTAGAATAAAATGACTGCAACTTTTTTGTAAGCAAAGAAAAAAGCTATTCGATACAAAAAGCAAAAAATGATCACCTATGCTAACAAGTTCATCTTAGTGGTGAATTCGCCTTGGTTTTGACAAAGTTCGCGCCATTTTATTTTACAGGTCCTTAGTGGTCAACATTTTTCCATGATATTTATCTTTTGAGTTGTCAAAGCTGATAGTAAACAAAACGTATGACAGCTCGAGAGAAAATGTTGAAGCGAATTGAATTGCGAACACCTGTAGTTGATTCGCCTCGTTAGTGGTAGAAAAGTTTTGTGATAATAATGTTTTTATTTTAAGTATAACTTTTAAAGCGTTTAACAAATATTCGGAACTTGACAACAAAAATCACTTGTTAGTTTTCGTGTGGCGAATTATAACGCACTTACCTGAATAATGAATCTGCCTTGGGTGAAAACTCATAGCAAACGACAACAGATGGAAAATATTCAAGCGAATTGAGATGAGCCTACCTGATATGAAATTTTATTGCTTTTACCGTAAAAATACTACCAACAGCTGATCAGTGTTGCATATATAAAGGTAGTAAGAGAAAACATTATATCTTAATCTTGATTTTTACTATATATAGTTTCGTTTTCAATGAAATATGGGAAGTTAGTAAAAGGAATTTCATTGGTACGAACAGGGTTAATGTATTAAAACAGAAATTAAACCCACTTTGATCGTTTTATTAAAGATAAAGAAGATATTTTTACTATGCCACTATGGGCGTTATTATATCTGAACACAAGCAATGACGTCGCCACAACAACGGCAAAAAAATGTCCCTGTTTAAGCTCATGCTCTGAGGTATAGAACACGTACCCTGTCTTGGGCAAACATAAATTGAAAATATTCCATGTGAGTGCTTGTATAAATCTATTGTAAATTTACCTGCTAAATCACAAATTTATTCGATTTTAACAATTTTACTTTATTCAATTAGAGAAATATGTATTGTAACTTCTTTTGAATTCCACCAAAAATTTCCGGAGATTGCTGATACTAGCTGATACTACGGCAATAGAGTTTGACTGTTGCGAACATTATTACTTCCCAGGTTATTGCGCGTAGAATCCTTTAGTTATACGGACAGTTTGTACTGTCTGTTTATTGTTACTACTAGAAATTTCGCAAAAGAAATATTGAAACATTCGCCCTACATACATACATATGTATCTAGGCAATTTCGCTGTTTGATTGAATGCATCGAACCGTTCACACAATTCAGATGATTCGCTGGTACGACTTTGCATTTTTAACAAAAAAATGTGCACACATCGAATTTTACTTAAATTAATAAAAAGAACTTAATTTAACCAATAAAAAGCAAACAAATGTTTAATATCTAACTAATAAATTATTTTCGGCGCATTATAAAAAATATATGAAAGTGTTCAAACCATATTTAGTTTTTATTTCAAAACTATTGAAAGATAACAAAAAGAAAAATGTATGCTCTATGAAGGCAAATGTGAATCAATCCAAAAAAGTTCTTAAACATTCTCAACAAAATACTTAAGCTAAATAATTATTCTAAAACATGTTTCTTATATACGGAGTAAATTCCAAAACAATTCATTCCATTAAATTATCACCTTTTCGCCAATACCATGAAAGATAAGTACAAGGACTTGAATTTTGTACTTTTTGCTGAAGTCAAATGTTATTTTTATTATTCTTAATTTAAGCACCTTAATATTAAGTTTTCACGCATTGTACGAGACAAAACTGTACATATTATATCATTGTTCTTAATTTACAAACCTAATACAGTGTCTACTGTCGTGGGCGACATGACTGCATTTCTTCTTTGCTTAAAAGTCTGAGTATATGCCAAATCAAAATTAATTCGAATCTCTTGCAGCCAACATTTTTTCTCGGCCTTTAATTTGGTAATCCATTAGAAACGGTTTTATACGACTTTGTAAGTATGTATATGTATGTTAAGACAGGAGAGCACAGCTGATCGATGTTTGACAGCTTAACTTTGACATGGAAGCTTATCAATTGACATTGATAATAGGTTAGGTTAGGTTGATTGGAGGGATTTGCTTGCCCATGTCTTGCGACATACACCTAAGCCAGTATAGGCTTGTTGTGCGCTCCGGGGATTTACCGTGATACAGTTTAACCCATAGATCTATAGGAATTCCGTGTCATTCACAAGGTTCCTTAATTTCCACCAGCATATGCCCCGTAATTGGGTTATGTATGGTAAGGTGTCTCTCCCAAGATGTCGGGATCGTATTTGTGAGAAGGCGGGGCACTGGCATAAATAGTGCTCTAGTGTCTCGCTCTCCTCCCCACATGCTCTACATTCATCTCCTCCCGCTATTCCCATGCGGTTAAGATGTGCCAGTAGTTGAGAGTGGCCTGTTATGACTCCCATTAGTCTACTTAATTCGGGCTTGCTAAGTCTTAGCAGTCCCCCTGTCTTTTCCTCATCTGGATCCCCCCATAGAATACTTGCATTGATTCCCACGGTTTCGTTATTCCAGAGAGTTAAATGGGCCCTATGTGCCCAGTTCTTTAGCTCAGATTTAACTGCATCGAAAGGTTTCGAGCATACCAAGCTTATGTTGATAATAAGTTTTACAAAAACGTACTATTCTAGATTAAAGAAGAGACCTTAATGCTTTCTGTATTTTTTAGCCGTCTGTATGCCGCCGACATTCGTTGATGCTAATTAA
Source organism: Sturmia bella (assembly GCA_963662145.1). Classification (NCBI taxonomy): domain Eukaryota; kingdom Metazoa; phylum Arthropoda; class Insecta; order Diptera; family Tachinidae; genus Sturmia; species Sturmia bella. The sequence goes on along the minus strand of OY759173.1, from coordinate 3,670,389 downwards.
CTCATCAGTAGACTCGAAAAATTCTGAAAAGAATGTGTCAAACTCAACTATTTATTCCAAAACTCCCATGAACAAAATGAGAATTGGGAATGTTCAATCAAACCTTTAACTCGGAAAACATTTTTTCGTCTTGTCACAATTTTAAATACTCTGTAAGCTCAAGAGTAGTATTGTCGCTTTAATTAAGTTCACAAGAATCAGCTTTAAGACGTCAAAAAGGGATAGTCAAACATTAAAGAAATTTAGTACCAAGGCGAATGCATTACAGATGCTCACATCCCAATTCGTTTCAACAATTTTCCACAAGTTTTATCTTCTGAGTTGTCAAGGCTGAAATCAAACGATAACAAAAGGTATGACAACTCGAGAGAAAATGTGGAAACGAATTGAAATGCTACCACTTGTAGTTGATCTGCCATGGGTAGTACATACTAATAAACAGCTGCTAACTATTATTGATCTTGAAAATAGAAGCAATTGTGTGGTTGTAAAAACTAGTTTAAATCTTAATATTTCTTTATATTTTCCGTTCCTTTAAAAATTTTATTTTTATAATATCAAAAGTGACTCAAAGTTAGGCTAGCTTCGGACACTTCAGCTTTTTATTCGAATGAAGAATGTTCAAGGTTATTCTAAAATACGCGTTCATCACTAAAACGCGCTAAAATGGCAACTCGCTGAGCATCGATTGTTATTATGTATCGATATAAATGACATCTTTCGACATATTCTATGAAACGCGGTGAACACACAATTGCTTTATTTCCATTAGACACCATTCTCAACACGTCTAGCACAAAGTTGTTGTGCAAGAAATAATGCATGTAAGTATACCAAGCATTAGGTTAGGTTAGGTTGAATCGAGGGGTTCTTCTGTCCATGTCTTACGACATACACCTAAGCCAATGTAGGCTTGTTGTGCGCTCCGTGGGTTTAACTGTGAACCAGTTTGACTCATAGGTCTATAGGAACTCCGCGTGATTCACAAAGTTCCTTAGTTTCCTCCAGCATACGCCCCGTAATTAGGTTATGTCTGGTAAGGTGTCTTTCCCAAAATGTCGGGATCGTATTTGTGAGAAAGCGGGGCACTGACACTGACATAGTGCACCAATGTTTTGTTTTCCTCCCCACAAGCTCTACATTCATCTCCTACCGCTATACCTATCCGGCTAAGATGTGAAAGTAGTTGAGAGTGGCCTGTCAGAACTCCCATTAATCTACTTAATTCGGGCTTGATAAGTCTTAGAAATACCCCCGTTTTTTCCTCATCCGGATCCCCCCATAAGATTTTTGTATTGCTTCCCACAGTTTCCTTATTCCAGAGAGTTAAATGAGCTCTATGAGCCCAGTTTTAACTGCATCGAAAGGTTTCGCGCATACTAAGCTTATGTTACTTAACTCTCTTGCTCTTGAAGCAAGTGAGTTTGCCCTTTCATTTCCAGTTATTCCCGAATGCCCTGGCACCCATATGATGCGAAGCTCACCATGAGACGAGTAACTGTTAATAGCATTTTTGCAATCCCAAACTGTTCGTGATTTAATCCGCTCAGCTGAGATCGCCCTGACGGCCATTTGGCTATCCGTGAATATATTCACAGATGCTGGCCTTCCCATTTCATTGAGCACCCTATTACACTCCGTAATTGCCGAAATTTCTGCCTGGAAGACTGTGCAAAAGTCCGGCAGACGAAATTACAGTTCCGTGGTATTCTCTATATAAATACCAAGCCCTGTTTTTCCCCCCGCCCTTGATCCATCCGTGTAACAATGAAGCCCCATGGGGATCTGCTTGAAAGGGTCGGTCAACCAGGAATGTAAGTCAGGAATCATTGTTTCGCAATTGGCCTCTAGTCTGGTCTCCGGTATACGATCTCACGTCACATTTTCCGGTGTAGACTCGCCTATGGCTGTAAAGATTTGTTGATGATGCGTTTCGTGTCCCTGATCGATCCACTCACCCATCACCTTTAATCGTTTCGCTGTGGGAGCCGCTTCATATATTATACGAATTTCGATTGGCTCGACGGATAAAATACTCCCATCGCCCTTGTTGGTGTTGTTCTGAGTGCCCCACTTATACCAAGACAGCAGGTTCTCAGAACTTTCTGTACAATTTTGATGTTGCATTTATATTCCATCGACGTCCACCACACTATAGAAGCATAGGTCATAATCGGCCTTATGACGCTACTATAAAGCCAGTGTGTAATCTTTGGACCCAGCCTCCATCTTGTGCCTATGGCCCGTTTACAGATTGACCAACATATATGAGCCTTATTGACTCTTTCATCTATGTGGTATTTCCATTTTAGTTTCGATCCAGGATGACTCTAAGATATTTCACCCTGTCGGAAATATTTATTGTCCTTTCAAGAAAGCACGGCTCATTATACGGAGCAATCTTTGTCTTTCTTGTAAATAGACTAATTTCGGTTTTGTCCGGGTTCACATTCAACCCCCTACGTCGAGCCCAGCTGTGTGCCAGGGCTAAAGCCTTCTCGGCTTTCCTGCACAGTCGATTTGGATCCCTTCCCTTCAAAAGTATCATGACATCATCTGCATAGCAGACTACCTCGAATCCTTCATTGGTCAGAGTCCTAATAAGGCTATGTATCGTTGTGGTCGATAGAAAGGGTGATAAAAACCCCCCTTGTGGGGTCCCACAATGTACCTTTTTCCTTTCCAAGCATTAAATACAGCAAATAATAACACTGTGCTTGAATTTGAAACTTTTTTTTTCCGACAGACGGGGCACTCACTGACTAAACGTAAGTCGGGTGCGCTGAATTCAGTGGTGCTAAACGTTTATTTTTAGGTTAGCTCTTGTTTTTGAGGTATACCGTTATCTTAAAATTGGAGGAAGTAGTACAATATGTATTCTCTTAACTCAAAAGCGGTTAAAAGCTTTGAAAAAAGTTTAAGAACCGAAATTCCGCAATAAAATTACCTTTAAACAATTCACTTTTTAATCAAATTAGTAATTTAGAAAATAAACAAATTTTTTTTTTTGCAAAAGTTCGAAATTTTTTGTTCTTTAAAGCAGCATAAAAAATCTAAAAATAAACTTATGCTGATGAATTTTCACACATTCACACATTTAAACAAAAAAAGCCATAAATGACTAATATCGGTGTACAACTTTGGAATTTATTCACAAAAAATCAAAAATTGCAGTTTCAACCGGGCACCAGACGAAGCCTTAAAATTAAAAAAAAAAAATTTTTTATTAAATGGAAGTAGTAAGGAAGAAACATTTTATTTGCTTATCAAAATAAAGCAATTTAATTTGTGGATATCCAAAAGGCCAAATTCCGCAACTAACAAATTATTCAACATTGACTTTTCTATAGTTTAGTGTTTCTATATGAAACACGCAAAATTAGAAGAAGAAAAATATACACGTGCAATCTTATAGAGTGTTAACAATTGCGTTTGGAAATATATTTTGATTTATTATCCAGTAGACCGGTAATTTGAAGTGTAATTGTTTGTTTAGAAAGTCATTCTTCTTCCTCCTGCAGATTCCAATATACATATGTATATCCCCTAAAAGCGAATCAAGTTTCTTGCCATATGTACGTACGTATGTATGTATGTGTATGTATATATAATTTGTTAGTTACGGAATTTTTCCTCTTGGGTATCGATATGCAAGTTGTTTTTTACTTCCGTCAGTTGAAATTGTTTTATTTTGATAAGCAAACAAAATGTTTCTTCCATACTACCCTCATTTCATATTTTTTTTTTTAATTTTTGAGGCTTTGTCCGGTGACAGTTTGAAACTGCAATTTTTGTTTTTTTGTGAATACCTTCCCAAGTTGAGCACTGATTTTAGTCATTTAAGGCTTCTTTTGTTTGAAACTTTATTTGTTATGAAATTGTGAAAATTCATCAGCATAACTTGGTTTTTAGATTTTTGATGCTGTTTTAAGGTAAGTACTGTGTTCGAAACTGCGGAAAATGTTGAGCAACATTGATTTTTTCGTACGGAAAATTTAACATGTACCTAATGTTATCTATACCGCGGTTTTACAAAATTTAACGAGTTTTTCATTAAAATTATGCTACATTGTTTTACGTTTGTAAACAAAACCCATATGTTTTGCAACTTGGATTGTAATGAGAAAAATTTAATTTTAGAATAAAAAGTTAATTTTTTATACAAATACAGCAAAATGAACAAAGAAATCCCAAATAATTTTCTTTTTCTTCACGGCTGATATCAGTTCCCGCATTTCTTTCGCACTAAATTTAATTTTTTGGTTTCCTTTATTACTTTGCATTTCTTTTTTTTTATCCAAAAAATTTCACGTGAAAGAATTGCCACTTCAATTATTTCGCAGCAAAATGAAAATGTTGCCAGATACATTTCATATGTTTTTCTCAAAATGAGCAGAGTACTACTTCTGCAACATTTTTTTTACGAAAAGTTCATGCGAATTTTTTTTACATGCATTTTGACAACTTTCCGCGTGGAATTTTAATCAGAGTACTTACAAAAAATTTAATTTTTTTCATCGAAAAAAAATTTGTAGATTCTAAATTATTAAACTGATTGAAAAGCTTTTTACAGTTATCGAAAGGTAGTTTTATTGACGAATATCGGCTTTTATATATATATTTTTTTTTTCAATATTTCCGTTTTTGAGTTAAGCGAATATATGTTGTCCTACCTCCACCATTTTTAATATAACGGTATATCTCAAAAATAAGAGCTAACCTAAAAAAACAGTTAGCACCACTAAATTCAGCGCACCCGAATTAGGTTTAGTCACTGGGTGCCCTTCTGTCGGTTTTTTCAACTAGCACAGTATAATTCATCAATACTTTTAGGTCGAAAAAGCAACCTACACCTATCTACTACCCGAAGAACAGAATAATCTGTGGCATGAAATATGTTAAAAAATATATTTTGGTACTCACATTGTATCATCCATTTCAAATAAAACCACTTAGTGTTCTTAATACACGCCGGAGACTATTTTCCCCAATTTCATTGGTCACATTTGGCAACACTGAACGACGACAAGGAATCTCGTCATCTCAACATTCAGTCAGTAAACAACTCGCAAGCTGTACAGACGTGTAACCGTGCAGACGCTTATAAGAGCCACACAATTCATATATACTCTATTATTTTTTTATTAAACAATTTCATTTACTTAAATATAAAAAGTTCGGTGTTTATTTTATTTAATCGTTTTATCTATTTGGCCGGTCATGACACATTTAAACAAATAAGCCATTAGTTTGTGTTGTTTACAACTTCATTTTGCAAGTGATTACAAAAACTCGATTAATTCTAACGATATCTATTCACGCGTATTTTAGAATCTGTCGGAGTCGGGCCGTCGCACAATATTCTTGCGAACTTCCTGGTACAGTAATTATCCAACAAAATTTTAACTGTTGCGCTCACCATCTAAGGTTTTCAAGCCTTCCTAGAATTTTTGCGATACTGGCATTGGGTTGGAAATAAATAGTAATAGATTTTGCCCGTTTCTAACCCTTTTTGCGGCCAAAATGTTTAAAATATAAAAACAAATTGCTAATTGTATTTTATTGTTTAAATTTTCTGTGCAATTCAAAAAGTATCTCTTTTAGCCTTCCGAAGCTCAGAACTTGCAAAAAGCACCAGACACCTGCCCGATTGTTTTTAGAATGCCTATAGTTTTCACTGTTTCAGTTTTCACTGTTTATAGATAATTGCAGTACCAAAACGGACCAGAATTTAGTGTTTACTCGTTTTATCCGGTTAAAGCTCAAAATTTAAAACAAAAGTATCAATAATACTTTTAGATACTTTTTGAATTTTTTGCTAACTTGATAAACTCCTGAGATTTTTACGTTATTCTTAAATACGCGCTTCACTTTGTTACCGCCGAATGTTCTCTTTCTAAAATGCGAGCGAAGAGATATCGGTAGAATTAATGGAGTTTTTGTAATTACTTGCAAAATAGAGTTGTAAACAAAATAATGGAACCAGTGGCTTATTTGTTTAAATAAAATTGAAGAAAATAATCAACGGCGTGTAGTGAAAACACTGGATTTATTTGAAATTAATGATACAATGTGAGTACTAAAATAATGCCACAAATTACTCTGTTCTTCGGTTAGTAGATCCGTGACACCACTACCTATATCAAAGTGTTGCAGCACAAATTCCACCAGTGCTTTAAATGGTTCGGGTGTAGTTTGCCTTTTCGACTTACAAATATTATTATTTATTGCATTTAATTCATACATACTTACATTCTTTATTTCTTGCACCACAGTTTTGTTCTAAACGAGCTGAAAATGGTGTCGAAGGGAAATAAAGCGTTTTATAGAATATATCGAAAGATGTCATTCATATCGATTTAATAACAAAAATTTTCGAAATTCACCACGAGCATTTAATAGAATACTGAGTTGTAATCTTAGCGCGTTTTTGGAGTAAACGCGTATTTTATAATAGCCCTCTTTTTGCATCTTTCTGCCCCTTTTCGATTTTACCTCGGATCCGGGACCATGCTAAGTCCACATTTCCTACTTGAGCAATATTCCAAAACTAGAAATACTTTCAGCAAAAAGTTGTAGTTCTCAGCTAAGTTCAAAAGGATTATTTATGCTGATTTTAGCACACAATTATGGAAAAAGCAAATCGGTGATATATTTGGGACAAAATGTTTCAACTCCGCAAACAAGATGTAATGTGAAAGTGTAATGAAATATTTTTCAACGCATTATATTTATACCTTGAGCACCTGCAGATCCATTTTAAACGGTTAGAGCCATATTTGTTTCACAAATTTTGTTTAAAAATAAAAATGTAAAGAAAATCTTATAAATAATTTATTTTTATGTTAAGACAGGGACTTTATAGAAAAGTGTGATATTTCGATATTAAATTGAAGAAACGTCTTAAAACAATATTATTCCATGTTCTAATTACGACTTAGATGAGAGTGAAGCTCAATATCAGCAAATTATTTCACAATATGTACTATAAAAACCTGATACGATACCGAGCTCACTTAAGTTTTTTCGATACAGAAAGCGGTAATTAAGCCCCACGGTTGTTTTGTGACTCACTTAAGGAGCTGTAAATTCTATCCAATAATTCTTAGATATATTAGTGTAATGATGCAGCGTATATTTTGCAACAGCTGGTAAATGAAATTTACTTTATTGATAAGTAAACGTCATGCTTCGAGCCAACGCTGAAATCCGCAGTGGATTCTTAACACTCTTTTCACTTTCTCATTTTAACCAGAATTCGGTTTTGCGCATTCTAGTAAATGCTTTTTTAGAGGTGAAAAAAGTTTTCGGTAAAACGGAAAAGAATCTCATATTCGAAATTAAGAAATGAATTTTATAGTATTATTTAGTTTCAAAGAACAGCGTCTACTAGGATAAATGACCTATAGCATCCATAGCGTAAATAGGTGAAAACTTGTGTTGCAAGTTAATCTTCAGAGCTGAAGAATATTTCCTGCAGTTTTAAATTAAAAGTTTTGAATGAATAATCGGATATAACCCTTTACTTATAAAAACAGACAACAGATTCTAAGAATAATTAGTCAAAAATTAAACAATACATTTGTTTTAAAAAAAAACCTGCCTATAAGTGAAATATACAGAAGGTAGTATATTTCAGAAGAAGTGACAAATTCTTTGTGATAACCTAAAAGAAAAGTAGAGAAAAAAATTAAAAATGAAAAAAGTCGAGAAAAGCAGATAGTCAAACGAAATAAGGGGATGATGCAGATAATGTGATGACTCACATACCAAAATGGATCCAAAAACCGTCAGTTCTTATAGCACAATGAGACCTTCTAGGACCCAAGCGGGCTGGTCTCGTGAGCGGCAGCCCCCGAAACATAACAAAACCTTCAGTTTCTCGCAAAGGAAAGCAACGAGTCCAGATGTGCTGCTGCTGATATTTCCAAGGGGTTACTATAACTGCTTCTGAGCAAACATTTTGACAAAACTCGCACCAGTACAGGGCAACTTCCAAGGTGGTGTTGTACACTCTCTTCCCGGCCTCCATCTTGACCAACTTCTACAGGAGTCGCTGTAGAGTAGTCCTAGTCATTTGCCATTGTTCCAAAGATGACATTGTAGAAAAAAATTTCAAAAGTTCTCTCATTCTCCGTTTTAGCCAGCCTACTGATGACGTTGTTGCCGTGGCTGATACGTGGTATAAACGGAACAATCGAAACGTTATGGGTAGAACTGGATCCAGTAAAAGCTCCAGCTAAGGATTATGGTTTGACTATCTGTTATACTCAGAATATCCCTGTAAAATGAAAGCTATCTGGCCCCTTAATACCTTTGCCTGTTAAACGCTATGTTCAGCCGGTAATCTAAAATTTATTAGGTTATCGAAATCCCATATACATACGTAACCCCTCACACCTAGCTAATTTTAAGGTCTAAATGAGAATGTATGCGCAAAAAAACTCTAAACGAAACTGTTTACCTAGAACGGCTATATACTGGCTATATTCGAAGCAATTTACCTGCTGATGATCGTTGCTGTCGACGTGTAATGGCGATAGTATGTACCTCAGCTAATAAGTGTTCATGTACTTTTCATGTCTTCTTTGAAAATGTTCATCAACGCAATTTCACTACAAAAATTGTTATCTTAATTTTGGGGATGTTAAACCAAACTAAAACCCAATAAATGCTTACCAAATGCCAATAGCTTAAGAGCAGTTATACAAGTATTAATTTTTTCATTGCACTTTACGAAACACAAGTCTAAATACATTTCTTGCGACTGTCAAAAAATCTAAAGTAGATTACATTTTGCATTCACACTATCACGCTTCAAATAAAATGAAAAATAGTGCACGCCATGGTAAAATCTTCATCGACGGCATATGAGCAATTTTATGGGGGCGAAAGTCTAGAAATTTTCAGCAGCTAAAGTAATCGTTATGTTTGAGAGCGCCCAAATGTCCATAACAAAATCTCATTATCTGTAAGACATCGCTTGAATGAAATACAATTCTATATGATTACTAAAAGCCAAATGTTAAGCCATTGCAAAGAAAGAATAATACTATTGCCAACGGCTAGCTATCGGCGGCAAAACTATCGACTCAGTGAAGATATTTTGTGGGTTCTATTATAAAACGCAAATATGTATGACGGGGAAGCAAGCCGTATCGGCTTAGCCGCTGAAATGATCGGTGGGTGAAATTCAGCCGAATTATCAATCAACTTTTACTTTAAATCAGTGGTTTTTTCCCATATGATTTAACTGTTGCTGAATTTACAACTACAAAAATAAATTCAGTCAAGTACGAGGCTGGCTCGCAAGCTTAGGTTTCCGTACGTATGTATGGAAATCTTACATATCCTAAGGGATATATGACTTGTTGTTTTTGTCATTTGTTGTTGAAAGGCCTCTGGGAATACGCACACTGTGCGAACTTCGGCTCTCTATCTCTTACGGTTCAAGAGTTATAGCTAACTGTTAGTTTACGTTGTAAAGGGATAACTGGTAGTTTTACAGTTGTTGTTGTGGAGCATATGTGAATACATATACTATGCAAATTTCGACCCTCTGTCTCTCACGGTTCGAGAGTAACGGCTAATTGTTACTTTATGTTGTATAGGGTAACTTTCGACCTGTTTTTATTTTTAGCACTAGTTGTTGTAGGGCGTATTTGAGTACATATGTATATTGTGCACATTTCATCTCTCTGTCTCTTACAGATTGGGAGTTATACCATGTTCATACGTGCGCCTTTATTGAGATAATCGCAACAAAGTCCATTATTGAGCTCAATATTCCATACAAAAAGTCAATAAAGTTATTGCTTAATAAACTCAAAATTGCTTTGAATATTGAGAAAAAGATGAAACATAATACTGTAAAAGATGTGTTTAATAAGCAAAAGTATACAATGCGAGATGAATGACGAGATAAATGTCAACAAAACAAAATATTCTCATTTGAAAATATTTTTCACTTTTTCTTTCTCACTACCAAAACAAAAACAATAACTTTTTTCCAGCTGTCAAATACTAATTGAGTTAGTGCAATATTTGTATGTATGAACGCAAAAAATATTATGTCAATAAACTGAATATTATCACAATTAGAAATGCATGTATAAACAAGGTATTAAGGCTAATTAGGGTTCCGTACTCATCAGAGTGAAACGGAACCCTATTACGGAGACAAGTACGTCCATTCTCCGAAACGGTAAGAGCTAGAGAGCTGAAATTTTCACAGGATGTTGTTGTACCTTGCCGCTACAACAAATGCTAAAAACAACAACAAGTCGAAAATTACCAGGTGTCCCTATACAACGTAAAGTAACAACTAGTCGTTACTCTCGATCCGTGAGAGACAGAGGGATGAAATTTGCACAATATGTGTATTCACATATGCTCCACAACAACACTTGCTAAAAACAACAACTGTAAAACTACCAGGTGTCCCTATACAACGTAGAGTAATAGCTATAACTCTCGAACCGTAAGAGATAGAGAGTCGAAATTCGCATGGTGTATGTATTTCCAGATGCCTTATAACAACAGATTACAACAACAACAACAAGTGGAAAATTACTAGGTGTCCCCGTACAACATAAAGTAGCTTTAAAAACAGAGAGATGACATTTATAAAATATACATATGTATTCACATACGCCATTCCATACATACATTACATATACATACATACGTACGGAACCCTAAGAGTGCGAGCCAGCCTCGTACTTGACTTAATTTTTTTTTATTTTACGCTGTATAGGAACCACTGGTAGTTTTCGACTTGTTGTTTTTAGCATTTGTTGTTGTATAAATACATATATTGTGCGAATTTCAGCTCTCTGACTGTAGAGTATGCTTTCATTTTTTATGGTCACCTTAACCGGCTACTCACAATGTAATAACCTTTTCTCACTAAACTCCAGCGTTTCTCACTCTTCATAGTGAACTCGGTTGCACATTTGGTTAAAGTAGCAGATTTTATTAAAGTACTAGCGTTTACATCACTGCAGCAACAAAATGTACTGAACTTTTATTTTCTACGCTGTGATTAAAAAATCAAACAAAAAGCTTTAGTAAACATTGTAAAAAAATTACTGGGAATCACAGATATTCTGTGCGGTGAATCGTTTTGCCGGCAAAACTTAATTTTGTGTTGAGAAAATAAAAAATATGGAAAAAACAAATAAAAATATACTGGTGAAGAGAAAGCGTGACAAAATTCACAACAAAAGGTGGACAGATAAAGAAATTCAGCAAGTTTTAGAATATTTGCAACAACATGCAGACTTTGAGCTAAGAAAGTCCCTCGAGCTTTGTGGTAAAAATCGTAATGAATATAGCAGAGTTGTAAAATTAGTATCAAGAGTGAGAACCGCTTCTTATAATCACTTTGAGTGTGATATAATTTTATTACCTATCCTATTATGTGTTTTCATAACTTGATAATCTGGATTGTTCGTCATAATAATTGAAACAGTTTTCTATATACCACACAAAAATGTATGTAGACTTTTAAGTTTAGTTTGCAATTGGATATTGAATAAAACTGAGCTGAACTAATTAAGCACTTGTTTTTCATGTAATACATACATGTTTACTTCTCGTTGTTTTAAATTAGCAATTATGGATTTTTTAAATGTTTTAACAAAGTTCTCTGCCTGTCTATTAGTTGCAGGATGACCAGTGAGAATATGTTTGATTCGATTGACTGATAAAAACTATTTGAAATCTTGAGATGTGAACTCTCCCCCATTGTCACTTACAGGTACGTCAACTAAACTATAGCGAGAGAATAGTTCTTTCATTTTGCTAATAGTAAATGCTGTTGTTATTTCTTTTGTCTCAAAGACTTCTACGAACTTCGAAAATGAATCAATAAAAATAAGAAAATGATACCCATTTATTGGACCAGCGAAATCCACATGAATACGACACAGTGTTACTTGGAATCCATGGTAAACGTTGAGATTTTTCTGGGCTTCGGAGCTACGGCTAATTGTTACTTTACGTTGTATAGGGATACCTGGTATTTCTTGACATGTTGCTTTTAGCATTTGTTGTTGTAGAGCATCTGTAAGTACATACACTGTGCGAATTTCACCTCTGTATCTTTTACGGTTCGGGAGTTATAGCTAATTGTTACGTTTCGTTGTATAGCAACACCTGGTAGTTCTCGACTTGTTGTTGTTTTTGGTATTTGCTGTTGTAGCGGCAATGTACAACTACAACCTGTAAAAATTTCAGCTCTCTAGCTCTTACCCTTTCGGAGAATGGACGATGTGACGGACGGTCGGACAGACGTAGAAGTCTCGGTAATAGGGTTTTACTCTGATGAGTACGGAACCCTAAATATGAACTGTGTTGTGCTGCCTGTTCATGCTAACTACATTACTAACAAGTTGGTTGTAACAATGTGGCCAAGTTAGAAATGTTTCTCCAGTGGTAGAAACTTTTACTACAGTAATGCCATTGGTGATTTTTAGGGTTCCGTACTCACCAGAATGAAACGGTAACTATCTTCTGCGCATGTTCACCAATGACGTCACCCAAAATGAATTTCTATTGGCTGGTTATTTTCAGCTCAAATTGAAAAAAAAAACATGACAGTGGGACAATATATTATATTTTTCCTGCAATTTTTGCTAGGAAAAATTAAACAATTTTGATGTTACGTTATTATTATTTTATTGAATTTCCTTTTTCGTTTTTTTAAACTTTCATAAATTTCTGCATTAAGCAATCTTATTCTAAAGTACATTCTGCATCTGAAAAACATTTTTTTTTTACTTTTGCATCTGCTTCAATGTCCTTTGCTTCCGACAAATGCTGCTGTAAATATTTTTTCTCCTACTTTGCATACATTTGCCCACTGCACATTTCATGTTTATGTTGTTTTTTAAGGCTTTTATGTGGTTGCCAACTCTCGTACACTGTAGATTAAGTACACAAAAATATATATGGAAATTTACGCAATTATTTGATTTTGCTTGTTAACTGTTTATTCGCTACGAATGTCTTTGATTATTTGTTAAACTTTTAAATAATAAAAGGCATACATATCTACCCGTGGCTGTACAATAACACTAAAGAAAAAACTCAGGCATTTTGTTGATAGATAAAAGCCTGTGAAGACAAACACGTGCGAACAGGAAAGCAAACACTTGTATGAAATGAGATTCTGTGCATAAATCTACACCAACATATTTACTACCCATTTTGAGATGTATATATTTTTATAACCTTTTTCAATTTGTAGAAAAATTTCCGCTAAATGTAAGCACATACATGATCATAAAATAATAAAAGGGCAACTGGCATTCAAAGTAAATTTCCAGATATTCGCATATGTGCTGAGATATGCAAAATTTTTAAATCACTTTTTCCTTCGGTGCACAGTTTGTCAATATGTACTTGTCTTTTTATATGCGCATAAAACTTCTGTGCCATCTAAAATCACCATATCTATAGTACACAAATGAAATACAGCCGCCATATATAAACAGTATATTTTTCAGTACGAAATTTTTTATTGAAATTTCTAAAAATAATGATTAAAAAACACATTAAATTTTATTATACGCCTATTTTCCACCGGCTGACACTCAGTGAATTCAACTTCAGTTTTTCTTGCGAATTGCAAACAGTGCCCCGATTTCGTGACCTCAACACGTATTGCAGCACATGGCTGATTACATATTTTGAGAAATAATAATAATAATGTATGCTGGTTGATATTGTGTCTTTCGGAAACTAGCGTTTTCTACTGCACTTCTTTCGCTTTTCTGACTTAATCATTCCAAACAGCAAAAATTCGGTTGTAATGAACTTAAAAAACCCCACAGAAAATATCTATGTACATACATATGTATGTTCCCAATGTGTATCGTAATGTAAATTGCATAAATTAACATTTAAACTATTAATCATAAATATAAATTAAAAAATTAATTGAACAGGTTATTTGTTTACAAAATATCTGTGCTTTTTGAATAATAATAAATCAAAATTGTATGCAAAATCCACCTAATTTTTTAATCGCTAAAAAGTTTTCTTTAATGAAATTGGGTGACCCTATCGTTGTACCAACTACGTCATCTAACGGGAAAACATGCGAATGTCGCAATCTTGTATTGTATCATTCTTGGTAGCTATTACCGAGACTACTACGTCAGTCCGTCCTTCACATCGTCCATTCTCCGAAACGGTAAGAGCTAAAGTGCTGAAATTTTCACAGGATGTTGTTGTATCATTTTATTTTTATTTTTACCTTTTTATTGTTATATACATATGTAAGTTATATTTTCTATATGCCCTATGGGTGAATAACAGTATTAAAGAACTTTAAAAGAATTTTATTCTTAAGTGTTCAAGTTTCAAAATAAATAAATATCTTGACACTGCAACAACAAATACTAAAAACAACAACACGTCGAAAACTAGCAGGTGTCCCTATACAACCTAAAGTAACAATTAGCTATTACTCTCAAAGCGTGAGAGACAGAGGGATGAAGTTTGCATAATATATATATTCACATACATATGTTCCACAACAACAAATGCTAAAAACAACAACAACTGAAAAAATACCAGGTGTACCCTTACACCGTAAAGTAACAGCTATAACTATTGAACCGTAAGAGATAGAGAGCCGAAATTCGCACAGTGTACGTATTCCCAGATTCCTTACAACAGCAAATGACAACAACAAGTCGGTGTCCCCATACAATATAAAGTTGCAATTAAACGTAACTCTCAAGCTGTAAGAGACAGAAAGATGAAATTTATACAATATATATATATATATATATATATATATATATATATATATATATATATATATATATATATATATATATTCACATATGCCATTCCATACGTACATTACAAATATGTACGTACGGAACCCTAAGTTTGCGAGCCACCCTCGTACTTGACTGAATTTATTTAATAAAGTGCTGCGTTGATGCTTTTTGTTGTTTTTTTAAGTGCCCATCTTCTTCTTAGAAATAAATTTGCTATCACGAGTCAATTGAAATTTATCATGTAATACCTCCTTAAAAGATGTATATTTTTAAAGAGTTATTTTTAGGTCTACGTATATAAAACCCGTTTAGATTGAGATTCAATATTATTTTAAAAATATCAAAATCTCAAATACATATTGAGAAATGTTTTTACACTATGCGAACGTTTCTGAGAAAAGTAAATATATTAAGATAAAATTTTTATCAAAACAAAAAAGATAAAAGGCAGAGTTATCTAACTAAAGAGATCAGCGCACAGACGCAATTTTTCTTGCGGCTTGCTTCACTGAACCATGATCGAATAAAAAGTATTGTTTTGAAAATTTTGAAAATTTTTATCGTTTCCGTTTTCTGTTTGTATGATTAGAATTTTTGACAGGTATTAATACATAGCATAATAGTTTCAATTGTTCGATAAAACTATTATACTGTGCATTGATACTTGTCAAAAATTCAAATAATGCGAGCACGTTGGATAGTCTGAATGCAATCAGTCAAACATACGAAAAATAATACGATAAATATTTCACATTCCGTACGACCTTGTTGTTTTTCGAAACATTTTAAAACGATAATACTTCTCATTGGATCAGCGTTGTGTGTTTTGGCAAGCCATATACAGTCAAAGCCCGGTATAGCGAATACTCAGTTTAACGAATGGCGAAATTTTTACATAAACTGCCTTATATAGCGAATGGCAAAAAATAAAAATCTCGATTTAACGAATGACAAAGCAAAATACATTAAAAAATCGTTACAGAATTGTAAGATTGTGGGTGTTTTTGGCTTCTTTGCTTTGTATTGAAAGAACGCGTGTGATGCTTTGCTCTGTTCCTTAAAATTTCAGTAGTTTTGTTTGGTTCATTGTGAAAACGAGATGTCGATTTCTTAAGAAAATAATAATATGAATGAATTGTAATAATAAACCTACACACTTTAATAACTTCCAAATATATGGAAATATGTGTATGCACTTATATACATTTATGATTTTTAATGAATTTACATATTAGAAATAAAAACAATTCTTAAATAAACGTTAAATTATCAATTAATATTTTATTTCTACACAAAGTTATCAATACAATTAAATTTTGATGTTTTTAAAACTGCGGACCACCGTCTTTTATAAAATTTTAAGATAAACAATTACTGTTCAATATAACGAATATCTCGGTATAACGAAAGGTCTGAACATTATCATTCGTTAAACCGGGCTTTGACTGTATTTAAAAATTGAGTAGTTGGCACAGCCGATGGCGTGCCATCACTGATAGTATGTTTTGTCGTTATACAACATTTCTAAATTTGAAATCTAACTGTAGTATAAACATGTATTTTGCACATTCTATATCTAGAACATTGATTATTTTGTGATATTGTCTTTGTATCTGCTTAACATAATTATTACATTAACTGCAGGAAATTTTCAAACGCCGGCACGTGTATCGCCTGCATCAAATAGTTCACCTGCCGCCGTTTAATGTTTTAAGTTGGCAAGTTTATTTCCTGAATAAATGAAACAAAATAAAACAAGACACTACCATTTTATCACAAAAGAATATTTTCTATTTTTTTTTTTAAGTAAAACCAAACTAAAACACAATAAAATAATTAAAATTAACTGTGTGGCCAAAAACTGTGAACAGCTGTTCTCTTTTCTACTCAAATTTCTATCTTATTTGAGAAGTAGTTATGATGGTGTGCATACAAAGGTAACTAACGTTAGACTTTTTGACAGTCGCAAACAGTGTATTTATAATTTTGTCTTACAAAGTCCAATGAAAGTATTAATACACATTAATAGTCTGATTGGGCCTTAAATACTATCAAGTTATATCTACCCACTATTTTTGAGGTGTTTAATACTTCAATTTAAGCGCCACATACATAGATTGATGGAAACAAATGTACTTGCATACATTTAGTCTTGGTCGAAATTTTGGGAGGTTGATGCTTTTTTTCGGTTTTTACATTAGACTAATAAATCTTGTTGTTAAAGTACAAAAACAGTTTCTGTACATACAAGATTATTTACATAATTTATATTTTCTTGACAATATACATACATACATAGGTAGATAAATGATAACACTTGACACACAAACGGTAAGTAGTCATGACGGAATATGTCATAACTATTTTGTAGGCCATAGTTGAGAAAGCCATATTTACATACATATATAGTTATATAGGAATGTTATGTTACATTTACTAAGGTAAAAATAGTTTCTACTTACAAGTTCCGACACAAGTGGAATGGATTTTCTTCGGGGTCGTATATCTGGCATACTGTCGATGTTGCTGTAGAAAGGATTATCGCCAGGGTGACCATTACCTCGCAATCCCACATCACCTGGCGTGCTGCCATTCTGAAATACGGCAAAATATTATTGATTATAAATATTGGCAACTAATTGGTTAAACATGTCAGCACAGTATATATATAAATTAACGAACGGATTTTTTCTGATATTTTTGTCGCTACGCAGAGCAATTTTAAAATAACTAATTGATTTCTCTTTTACTCAACGTTGTCGAGTAAAATATTTTTTTCATTCATTGTTTAATATGTAAAGCAATTCTAAAAGAATCTCATTGATTTTTTATTCATTCATGTCCCGATGTCTCTTGTAAATAAATTGTAAAGTTATGTTATTGATTTTCCCCTCTCTTCGTTTCAGAGATAGTAAAATATTTTTTTTTCTCTCTTTTTCCTTTATAGTTTTGTCACTTCGCAAAGTAATTGTAAAATTTATTCATTGATCTTGTTTTGTTCGTCTCCCTTTTAACCATTAGTAGTAAACATTTTTATTTCATATTTTTGGTTGCAAAAAGTAAATTTAGTACGATCTCTGCTACGTTCCTTTAGGGACGTTTACAAAAGTTCTTCATAGTTAAGAAAATTAAAGTAGTAAATTTAAAATAAAAAAAAAATTTAATAAAAAAATTTTAGTAAGAAAAAAAAGTGAAAATATTAAATCATATAAAAACATTTAAACTGAAGATTAACATAAGTTCTACATAGTAGAAAGATAAATTAAAACATTAAAAATTTAAGAGTGTTGAAACTTTTAGAAATTAGATTAATAAAAACATTAATAATATAATTTAAATTTAAGACTGCGTTAAAAATTGTGTTCAGTATTCTGATTAAAACAATATTGAGAGTACTCTAGGAATTAATAGAAAAAGTCATAATTTAAAAGTTAATTCTGTACAATGGACATTGTAACCATTTGAATGAATGCAAAATTGAATTGAAATAAATATACTGAGACAAAAATCCGAAAATTTCTATTTCCAATACTGGTGGAAAACGACTAAATTAACTTATATATATATATATATATATATATATATATATATATATATATATATATATATATATATATATATATATACATATATATATATATATATATGTGTGTGTGTGTGTGTGTGTGTGTGTGTAATTAAATACCCTCAATTGGAAAATATTAAAAATGTTTGTAGTTGTGTTTTCTTATTATCATGAAAATATTAACGTGTTACAACATTCACTTACATATGTATGTATGGATATGTACTCTCAACTAGATTATTACATTACCTTTTCACGCTGTTTGTTTAGCTCATCTTCTTTGATTTTTTCTTGATTATTACGTTCCTCAAGTTTGCGCTCTTTTAATGTTTTTAATAGTTTCCACTTACTACTGCCAAGAGCTGAGCCATTAGTCTGTGACATGTCGATGCTAGAGTCTTCATTAATATTCTTTGGCAGCTTTCTTGTACCGGTTGTTTGATGTTGAGATTGTGGAGGAGAGTCAGATTGATATCCCTGTTTACACGAGCTCTGTGTCTCTGTGTTTGTTATGCCAAGTTGATTTTGGGTTGTATTTGATATGCAGGACGTGTTATCGTCGTTTTTTGATGTCTGAAACAGCTGATTGTTATGCTCTTGACGATCTTCAATATGATCGTCTTGATTGTGTGACCTGTTTTTATTAGAATAGGTTTCGATAGGTGGTGTTGAGGTTGGCGGTGGTGTTTCGTCGTTTTCAATTTTTTGTTTCTCATTAGACACCAAATCGTGATTAGTTTTTATACCCTGATAATTGGGCACAGTCTTGAAAATTTCATTTTCGTCGTCTTCACTCTTGGGTGCCTTCATATCGTTTTCCAAACCACTAAGTTCAGTTGGGCTATCAGGGCCTGAAGTTGCACCTGAAGACAAGCTATAGTAATTTTGCTGATCTTCGAAATTATTAAGTTCAATTTGTTTGATCTCATTTAATATGGCCTTTTTGGTGTCTATAGAAGAGCTGTCGGGTGAATGGTTGACGGGCTGCTTTTGTGTTATTGCCTTTTGACGTTCATGACTGTTGCGTCGCAGTTGGGCTGACTTAAGAGTTTTTGCATGCTGACGTTTGCCTTCATCGTCCGAGGACAAGGATGAGCTTGTAGAATATGCCTGTGCTTCGGGATTTTCCGAATCGTCTATGGTGGAGTTCAAACGTCGCATATTGCGCCGTTTTTTATAACGTTTTTGAGGAACGGGCTTTTCTGTCTCTTGACTTTGTAGTCGTTGTTGTTGTAATCGTTTGTCTTGGTCCGACCGTTCAATTTCATCATCGTTATTATGTATAGCTTTATGATCATGACTTTCAATTTCTGGCTCAGGTATACTTGAAGGAACATTACAGCTGAGGTCTCCATTGACATCCTGCCAGGCTTTATGCATATCAGTTACTTTTGTATACTTATCAGTGAATACCCGAGCTTTAGAAGAACGTCGATATTGAGGAACTTCCGGTTGAAGTTTTACCTTATCTTTTAATTCTTGTAAAACATTTGACATATTGGCCCGAACTTTTTCGTCGGGCTCATAGTCAACAAGATCATCTCTAATATCGTGTGCTGTAAGTTGGTCAATTTGGCTAAAAAGTTGTTGATTTCTGTCACTATTTTCCTGGAATGCCTGTGCGGCTTCCTGCTGCTGGAACTGTTGCTCGTTTTGTTGTTTTTCTAGTTCATCTAATTGGCGGAGCTCATAGCAAAAGTACTCGTCGTCAGTATCTATGCTGTCTTCAGTACTTTGCCGTCTAGATGAGGAGAGTGTGCGATATGAGTATTGACTCCGGTTATCCTCGTCCTCTTTGGAACTAGCTGTTAAGCTCGGAATTTCCAAAGACTGCTGGGCAGAAGGTAAGGCGAGACGTCCACTTACTAGTAAGCTTTTATGTGTTGATGTCTCAGACGGAGTGACTATATTCAGTGTCGGAGTTACATTCACATGGGGGGGTTCAGAGTATAAAAGCTGTCTATCCTCATTAAGGCATAGGGAATTCACCTTTTGTAGATATCGTTGATTTTCAGATGGTTTTTTTGGTATTTGATTATCTACTGCACTAGCAGCGGGTGTATTCAGTATCGTAACGTCATCACTCGACAGTTTTTCTTTGGTTGCTAATTTTTTGGTATTGAATTCAGGGTCATCTAGACTAATTTTTTTTGAAGTTTTATTGGCAATTATTGGAAACAAACCATTTACGGATGTACTGTTCAATTCTTCTGACAGGTCCTTCTCGAACTCTGATCTATAATGCAGTGTTTGGTCATTGAAATTTTTACTTTTATTCTGTTCGATATTTGGCTCAACTTCTCCGTTACCAGTTTCTTTTGATTTTGACTCGGACACATTAAGATTATTGTGGTGCTCTAATTCATCACTATTGAGTGCAAAACATTTCATGGGCGTGGGAATGTAACAACTTTTTTCTTTTGCATCGAAACCATTTGATGCAACAATTCCATAATCGCTTGCAATCGACTCATCATTATCCGATGATGTAAAACTTGCTAAATCGGCTTCAGGATCCGAGAGGCTAGATCCGTGACGCAGGCCAAAGCTGTACCGTCTGTATGTCTTTGCCTTTTGCATGAAGTTATTCATAGTTGTGGTGAAAGAAGCACGTTTGTTGTGTTTAGTTCTAATAGCGTTGGTATTGCTCAAATGCTCATTTGTCTGTTGGCGGCTTTCAGTAGACGGCTTAGCAGTTAGATTTTTTTTCGAACTTGTGACTACAGACGGATACGAACCGGCCTGGCCACGCATAGAAATTTTGGATCGCTGTGTTTCCATATCACCAGTCGGTAATGATTGAGAGCGATTATAGCGTGTTGGACGTTTTAATTTGAAGTTATCGTTCAATAAATTGCCTAGCCTTTGCCACACTTTTGGGTGCTGCTTGCCATGCTCTCTACGATGTGGGTCGTATTGTTCAGTAGGTGAGGAATCATAAGCCTTTGTTGGTCTATATTCAGATTGAGTATTATTTTGAAACTTTAGATGTTTCCCACTTGAATGGTGGTGCAAGTTATAATCAGCTGCTCTTTGACTGCTGTTATAATCGGTAAGATTCCGCGATGTAGGATAATAAACCAAACGATCAATCAGTTGGGCATTACTTCGCAACGAAGTTTTATTTGTGTCTTGATAGTTATCTATTGGATGTTGCGGGAACGTTTGTCTGCTGATATCAGTTTTTAGCAAATCTGGCATTCGACGTTTTTCCAATTGCTGTTGTTGATCCCAAGCAAGCATATCGTCAACTGTATGAGCCGAATTTTCATGATCTAGAATATTATGTTGGAAAATTGAAAACATAGACTTATTTTCGAACGCCGAGCAAATTGGTAAATTTTTGGAAAGCTCTCTTATGTAGTTAAGGTTCTCCTCCGAAAATACATATTCTTTATGTTTCTTAGGCTGTTGCAGCTCAACATCAGTAAATTCTGCTGTAAGTTTTTGCGGTGTCATTGATAGGAGCTGCATCATTTCCACATTAATATCTTGATATTTGAAAACGAATGGGTTATTTTCACTGCCATTAATAATTTGTGGTGTCGGGGAGTTAGGTGATCTGTCCCACGTCGAAAAACCACTCATAGAGGAAAGTCCTGAGTCAGACTTCGTTTGCTTTGGCGAAAACGCTGTCCCAGGTTTCGGCGTGTCTAATAAAACAAAGGGATTCAAACTGTTGCTGGCATCCTTATTGCCAAGAAATAGCATGACATCGTTGCTTCTGTGATTGATATTATTGAATCTCGCAAAGTCTATATCTGGTGCTGGAGGTGGGGGACTATGATTCGCACTTTCGTTTAATATAAGATCATCTTCGTCTTCAGCCAATCCTGCAAGTTCTTGCATTTTGTCTTTGTAATCTGGGTTTTGTAAATGAAGCAGGAACAGCATACTATTGTGACGTTCTAAGCTACGCTTGAGTGATTTAATATAAGCATCATTACTATAAATATTACTTGATGAAATAGATGTCGCTGATGTATCACATAAGGATGTACTAGGATAAATATTTAAATTTGGATCCGTGATCTGCTGCATCAGAAGAGTTTCATAAGAAGCATCCACGTCCACATAGTTGCTCAACCCTAAAATTTTTGCACAATCCTCTTTTTCCTGTTGTTGCTGCTGAGTTTGTTTCTTTTTGTTCATTTCTTGTTCCTGGCTATCCAGTAGCTTGAGCTGTTCATCTAAGTTTGAGTTGTGACGTATCAACTGAACACTGTAGTCCGTCAACTCGGATTGTGCCTCGGAGTGGTTTATCTGTTCATCAACTTTTTCTTGCGCCGATGTTGGTGATGTGGTTGCAATACTTTTTGGCTCCTGCTGCTGAGAAGATGTTAAGCGGCAAAGAGAACTGGCAGCTTCTACCTGCGTTTTATAGTTATCAAAGGAATTTCCTACGAGTTTTTTAAGCGTATCGATATTTTTTTCAAGCTTTCGCATAACTATCTTAAACCATCCCTTGTTTTCAACAGTTCTTAGCTCTTCTGCCATTGTCAGTGGATTAAGAAGTAATAAAATCAGGTTTTTGTTGACTTGGTTTAGCTTTTCTAAAAATATCTTTTCTGATATAACAAGCTTTCTCAACTCATTGATCTCCTCTCGTGATGGTGAAGAAAACCCTCCAATCTTGTTAATTTCTGACAATATTGTTTTTGTTATATTATCTAGTCTCTCCGAAGTGTTATACAAATTAAAGAAATTTTCTTCGGAAGAAGATGAAGCGGTCCTTGAGCGATGAAAATCACTTGTATTTTCTGCCAAATGTATAAGATTTACTTTGCTTGTGCTACTTGACGACAATTGTGAAAAATCAAAGTTCATGCTTTTCTGGGCTAACGCACTTTTTAAGTTATTAATCATTTCCATTTCATCCTTATGATGATGTTTTTTCTTTTTATGTTTCTTTGAAACCTTGGAGCGTTTTAATGATGCCGAAGTTGACGTTGTATTTGGCGAAGATAAGGCCGCAGCAGAAGGTTTGGATACTTCACTAGTCTCTAACTGAAGATCATCCGTGCTTTTTATACTCTTAACATGTTTTTCGCTGTTTATCTCATCTTCATTATCCTCATGTATCATATCAAGAGTTGAACTCGTAAGTGTTGAATTATTCGATAATCCGACCAGGATTTGCTCATTTTGCTGCTCGGATTGGTACAGTAATTTGTCAAGATTATGATTGAACTCTGTTGCCAGATTATTTTCCCTATACATTTCGTTTAGAGACTTGTAAAAGTCCTCATTCATTTCCGACTTTAAAACTCTCCCTCCTCCGGTATCTTCCGGGCTCATGTGTATCACGTCGGGTCCTGTTTTAGAGGCTGCTTCCCGAAAAAACTTAGTATGGCCGGTCAATGTATCAAGCTCATTTGCTGTTGCTTCAGAAAAAAGAGAACTGTATACTGCATTAGCACTGTCCTTTTCACTACCAAGAATATTGTATGGTGTTGGTAGCCGAGATATACTCCTTACTCTATTATTTGCCGAAGGCTGGTCTAAAAAGGGATGATTGCCCTGTTGTTGTTGTTGTTGTTGTTGATCGGCGCTATACATTTCATCAAAATCCGACATTTTATGCTGAGACGGTATGCAGTTCTTAATCAAAAGTGGCTGAAGTGGGGGTGTCACTGACAAACTCATTGAACTTTGGGATCCAAACCTTCTATTACTTAGTTGCCCTTCATCTAGGCTATACATGAAACACGGGCTTTTAGACTTTTCTATCGCAGCGTACTGTAAATCGTTTTCTGAACATTGTTGCTGACGTTGTTGTTCCTTTAAAAATTCATCCAATGTATCCAATTCACTTTCAATTCTTATAGTTATTGTATCTGGCTTGCTCAATTCCTCGTAGAGATCATCAAATTTTCCTTTTCCACATAAGTCTATATCTTCATTTAATACCGATGCTGTAGGACACTGCGTTTGCAATTCGGTGGAAAGGAATATATCATTAAGGAGAATCTCATTTTTATTTTCAATTTCGAGCTGTTGCTGTTCCCGTCTCTTAATATTAATCAGTCCCATCAGGTTGTTTACCACCGACTGCTGTTCCACCATAATATTTTCCAATTTCTCTAAACGCGACCAAATCTTACTGTATTCTGTCGATAGCAAATCTAAGGCACCCCAAGCGAATTTCAACTCAGTCTCAAGCATACTTATGCGCGTTCCAATCTTTTCCATATAATCTGATATTATGTAGTCACTATGTTGCTGAGAACTATACTGCTGGCACAATTGCTGTTCACTACCATACATGGCAGCACTACTTGCGCCTGCTACTGGCAAAATGCCGCCAACAATACCACCATTAAGGTTGCTTGTCATACTTGGATACAACGCACTATTTGCCAGACTCGAATGGGAGTTATTGAATGTAAAACTTTCATGTTGTCGTTGTTGTTGTTGTTGTGGCTGTTGCACACACTGTAGGCTACCAAACATTAAATTTTGCAAATTCGTATCAATTAATTTACTATTTAAATTTGTTGTGCTGCCGTATTGGGGTATCTGCTGCTTTTGTATTTTACGCAGAGTTTGTAGTTGTTGGGATGGCATTTTATGTTATTCTTGTTGATTTGCCTTAATGTTTAAAGTTTCTTAGTTTTTTTTGCTAGCTTATAACTATTAATCAATTTTATTTATTTACTGTTTTGTTTGTTTCTTTTTGAAATGTAATTTAAATATGAAGTTTCCATAATGCGCTCGCTTGCTGGTCAAAAAACTTTACATTAAAATTACTGGATTTTTTTATTTAATTGTCACTTCCATGTGTAGAATCTACACAAAAATGTTCTTTTCAAACATGCAACATGTTAATAGTGCTTTCGCATAGTGTTCTTCTGCAAAGTATTTTTCGGGGATCAGTAACCGTATAAACGGTATATAGTGCAACCGAACGAATATTTTATGTTATGACTATTGGCTTTTTTTTTTTTGGACTAAAGACCACACAAGAAAATATGAATTTATTCATTAAAAAAATAACAACAAGGAAATGAAAAACACCTAAGGCCGCAGTCCGATCTGCCACAATAATAAATGAGTTTCTTGGCTTGTAATTGTGTACGTTACGGTAACACTGAATAGAGATGTGTGTGCGGTTGTCGTGAAAACTTCGTGTCACTCGTGATTGCGTGAACTTAATTTAAAATTGAAATTCCGTGCGTGATAGTGCGTAATTACCATTTTAAGGCAATTCACGAAATTTCACGAAAAAGTTAAAACACTTTTTTTTTTTTGATTTATAAAACAACTTTCATACCATTGAACTATTTTTCAATGCAGATTATTTTAGCTCAATTTCTTCTAGACGTGTAGAGTACATTAGCCTGGGTCAATTTGTATGGAAGGAAAAAATGTAAGAAATCGTTGGGCAAATAATGCTATGAGTAATTGTAAAATAATAACCTCTACATATGTAGTGCAAAATCAAACCTTTAATTATATCTTTAATCTATGAATAACGGGTTATGCATTTCGTGTATATAAATAGAAAGTAAAATTGCGTGAGCTTTGGTTGCCGAGTGGTTAAAGCGGGTGTGTCAAAATTGTGAAATTTCATACGTCCAAAGTTCATAGTCCGCTGATGAATTGTGTTTGCTACCCAGAAACAGCCGGTTGTGCACCCAGCTATAAAAATTTTACTTTTCTTTACTTAATTGATATTGATTACAAAGTGACAAACCGAGGCTTGAATTTGAGCCTGAAAAAGTAATCTATATCTATACTGACTGACTGGGGGATTATCGCTCAGCCCAAACGGCTACAGCTAGAGTAATCATATTTCGCATATATGCAGCCCCCTTCTATTGTATGGATCCACTAAGGCGGAATTTTTGGAAATTCGCCTCGGAAAGGGGTAAAAACGGGTAAAAGAGGGTAAAATCGGTAATTTAATGTCACCAGACTTTGAGCAGCTAACACAAAAATTCAAAAAGCACCCAAAAGTATAATGAAAATAAATGGACAGGTGTCTGTTACTCTTTAGGGTTCCGTACT
The DNA here is from genome assembly GCA_963662145.1 of Sturmia bella. Classification (NCBI taxonomy): domain Eukaryota; kingdom Metazoa; phylum Arthropoda; class Insecta; order Diptera; family Tachinidae; genus Sturmia; species Sturmia bella. The sequence goes on along the minus strand of OY759173.1, from coordinate 3,644,016 downwards.
CATCAGAGTGAAACGGAACCCTATTACCGACACAACTACGTCCGTCCGTCCGTCCGTCACAGCGTCCATTCTCCGAAACGGTAAGAGCTAGAGAGCTAAAATTTTCACAGGATATTGTTGTACCTTGCCGCTACAACAACAAATACTAAAAACAACAAGTTGAAAACTACCAGGTGCCCCTATACAACCTAAAGTAACAATTAGCCGTAACTGCTAAACTGTAAAATACAGAGAGCTGAAATTCGCACAATATATATATTTACATATGCGCTACAACAACAAATGCTAAAAACAACAACATGTCGAATACTACCAGGTGTCCCTATACAACGTAAAAAACATTAGCCGTAACTTTCAAGCTGTAAGAGACAGAGATATGAAATGTGCACAATATATTTACTCGCATATGCCCTACAATAACAAATGCTAAAAACAACAAGTCGAAAACTACCAGGTGTCCCTATACAACGTAATGTAACAATTAGCCGTTACTCTCGAACCGTAAGAAACAGAGGGATGAAATTTGCACAAAATGTGTATTTGCATATGCTCCACAGCAACACTTGCTAAAAACAACAACAACTGTAAAACTACCAGGTGTCCCTTTACAACGTAGAGCAACAGCTATAACTCTCGAACCGTAAGAGATAGAGAGCCGAAAATCGCACAGTGTATGTATTCCCAGATGCCTTAAAACAGCAAATTACTAAAACAACAAGTCGAAAATTACTAGGTATCCCCATGCAACATAAAGTAGCTATAAAAACACAGAGATGAAATTTTTACATTATATGTATTCACATATGCCATTCCATACATACATTACGCATACATACGTACGGAACCCTAAGTGTGCGAGCCAGCCTCGTACTTGACTAAATTTATTTGATATTTTGAGTAATAAAATGATAAAACGGGTTAAAACTGAATTTTGGTAATTTTTTGAATGTCATATTTCTATGTAAAGGACAGAAACAGGAAAAAATTATATACCAAATTTAATACCCATCGAAAAATGATCGATGTCACTTTTTTGAAATTTAGACATTTAGGGGGTAAAGGTGGCATGTCATAGTGTCCACGGACATAATGTCCATGGACACTATGTCACTCTTAGGTGCGATATAATGTCCATGGACATTATGTCATTGGACACTATGACATGCCACCGGGGGTAAAGAGTGGTAAAAAAGGAATAAGTCTGTTATCCTATATCTCCGGACCTAATACAAGCTACAACAAAATTCAAGAAGTGCCTGAAAGCCTACTAAAAATAATCGAACAGGTCTCTGGTACTTTTTTGAAATCCTAAATTTCAAGGGTGTAAAACGGGTAATAGCAGAATTTTGGTACTTTTTTCAATTGGAAAGACGGATGGAAGCAGGAAGGAAGTAAAACAAGAATAACACTTCTAAAAACAAAATCTGGAGTAAATAATACAAGTATTTAGTTTCTTAACATTAAGGGGGGAAAAGGAGCAAAATCGGTTATTCTGTATCTCCACTCCTAATTCAGGCACCGATAAAATTCAAAAAACCTACTAAAAATAATCGGACAGGTGTCAGGTACTTTTTTGAAATCCTAAATGTTAGGGGAAGGATAGGGGTAAGATCAGATTTTGGTACTTTTTTTAATTGTGAAGATGGATGGGAGCAGGAAAAAAGTAAAGCAAGAATTACACTTCTAAGAACAAAGTCTCAAAAATGTTATGCAATTTTTTGAGCTTTAAAACATTCAGGGGACAAAAAGGGGTAAAAAGGGACATAATCGGTCATTCTTTAGCTCTGGGCCTAATAAAAGTAACAAACAAATTCAAAAAGGACAGCTGTCTGGTACTTTTTTGAGATCCTGGTTTTTAGGGGAACAAAAGGGGTAAAACAAAATTTTGGTACCTTTTGTTTAATTGCAGAGCTCATCCGCTCATCATTCTCATCAGCAGAAAAGAAGTAAACAATAACTAGACTCATAAAAACAAAATTACGGATAGATTATGCCATTTTGTTTAGTTTTCAAAGAGTACAAAAAGGGGTAAAAAAGGGATAAATTGATAATTTTACATATATCTTGCAGCCTAGTAGAAGTAACAAAAATTCAAAAATGGTCATAAGCTTACTGAAAATAATTGGACAGGTGTTTGGTACTTTTATGAAATCCTAAGTTTTTCACTTTGGTCAGTGGGCAAAAACTGATATAAAACGATCAAATGTGTAATTCTATTTATCAGTACCTAATGCAAGTAGCACAAAAATTCAGCAGTTCAATACCAAGTAGCTGTGCAAGGCAGTAAGTAGACTATTACAGAAAAATAACTCAAGGCAGATTAATGACAGGTACAAATGCAGATGGCTACTGGTTTTACCTGCTAAACCGTCAAAGATGTGTTTACAAACACGGTCAGATGCACATCACAGCCACATAAACGTGAAAAAATTAAAGACAGAATAGAGAGTAAATCTACTAACAAAATGCATAGTGTTTGTTGGTGTTGCAGTTATTGTAGTAGTGCGGCTACCTGTTATAAATCGTTTTTGAACTGTTTATGTTTTGCTTACGGCGAGATCATTCGTTCTTGAAATTGGTTTCAAAGTGTTCAAACGAGAAATTTATTTTACAAACATTTTACAAAAGTTAAGGTGTTATATCAAAAAATCTAACTTTTAATACACAATTAACATAAATTATTTTCTCTTCTATTTTTTGAGCTACGAGTATTTTGTATATATGTATGGATTATTTCTTTAAATAGCATCAGCTAACTATAGCGGGCTATATGCTAGTTTAATATAAATGTATTACAATATCATAATTCAATGTAATTAAAATTTCAGTAAAATGTTAACAGAATTGAAATAATCCATAATAAAAGTCTTATACAATTCGCAATTACCTCCAAAATGTCATAGAAGACATGTTTTTATCAAATCTTATACGAATTCCTTAAAATTATAAATTTCAATTTATCTTTTAATTTAATTTTAATTTCTAGGAACACAACAGGGACGAACGACGAAATTCGCCCCACACGACGAATACGCCGGTTAAAATTCGCTGTGTAAATTCGTCGTATGAAGCACAATAACGACGAAAAACAAAATCATCTGTTATAATTGATGAAGTTGCTTATTGTTTGTTCAAAGATAAAAAAAAACAAGTAAGAGTGCTATATTCGGCTGGGCCGAATCTTAAATACCCTTCACAATGGTACATACATTCTGATTGATTTTTGGTGCGAAAAGTTGTTTTATTTGGCTTTTAAAGCCGATTTCTTGAAATATCGGGAGACGCTATATCTCGGGTATATATGGGCCGATTTTTTCTGAATTTCAATATCAGATCCACTACCGGGATTTAACACAGGCTGCAAAACTTTTATTTAAATAATTCTTAATATGCTCAAGTTCAACCACTGGGTGACACCAATTTTTTTTAATATCAGTGAAATAAAGAAAAGCAAAATGTATTTCTTAATTATTTATCAGTTAACTTTATAGTAAAATTTATTTAACAAAAAATTGCATATAATTGCATTATTTTTGAATTATAATGCTAAACATTGCCATTAAGTGTGATTTTCTTTTCAATTTACTTACGTATGTGGGTACATGCATACGTATGTATGTATCTATAATAGAAAACGCTAAAATAAATTCTTTATTATTGAATATTTTCAGTGTGTTCCATAAAACAATGATTATATACATACATATATACATACATACATATTTACATTGCTTGCTTTTACAAAATTATTTTTTTCTTGTGCACGTTGTTGATGATCTGTTTCGTATCATCATACACATGTATTTGTGTATGTACATATGTAAGTACGTAGGGAAACCCAAAATGATATTTTGTGTGAATGAATTTGAAGACGCAATTGTTTAAAAGAATTTCATTGCGTACCCTTTTTTCAACAATTCTTTATATCACTTGCATTTTCAAGCTCGTGTATACATATGTACATACATACACATTTTTACACCAAAGCAAAAAAATTGTTTATGCTAACATACTTGCACGCATACATACATACATATGTAGATACATACATACCTACATACAAACGTATCTACATACATACATACATACATACATACATTCATACATGATCGCTAATATTTTCGAATTTTGCTTTTAAACATTATATACATATGTATGTATGTACCATTATGATCGATTTTTGGTACCAAAAGTTGGGTGCATATGGGCTGATGTCCAAAAATTTTCTAATTTTGCCCCTAAACAGCCTGTATGTACCATTCCGACAAATTTTTAGTGCAAAAAACTGTTTCGTTTAGCTTCCAGGCCCGACTTCTTGAGATATCGGGAGGCGCTATATCTCGAACATACATGGGCCGATGACAAAAAGATTTCCAGTTTTGCTTCTGACTAACCTATATGTATCATTCTGATTGATTTTTGGTGCCAAAAGTCGTTTTATTTAGCTTATAGAGCCGATTTCTTGAAAAATCGGGAGACGCTATATCTCAGGTATATATAGACCGATTGCAGACATTTTCAAATTTTGCTTTTAAACACCTTATATGTACCATTCTGATCGATTTTTGGTACCAAAAGTTGTTTTATTTGGCTTTTAGAGCCGACTTCTTGAGAAAACTTGAGGCGCTATATCTCGAGTGTATATTAGCCGACGTCCAGAATTTTCCACGTTTGCCTCTAAATGGTCTATATGTACCATTCTGATTGATTTTTAGTGCCAAAAATTGCTTTATTTGGCTTAAAGAGCGGATTTCTTGAAAAATCAGGAGTCGCTATATCTCAGATATATATGGACCGATTTCAAAAATTTTCCAATTTTGCTTTTAAACACCTTATATGTTCCATTCTAATCGATTTTTGATACCAAAAGTTGTTTTATTTGGCTTTTAGAGCCGACTTCTTGAGAAAACGGGAGGCGCTATATCTCGAGTGTATATGGGCCGATGTAGAAAAATTTTCCACTTTTGACTCTAAATAGCATATATATACCATTTTGATTGATCTTCGGTGCCAAAAGTTGTCTTATTTGGCTTATAAAGCCGATTTCTTTAAAAATCGGGAGACGCTATATCTCGGATATATATGGGCCGATTTCAAAAATTCCTTCATTTCTAGGATTTAATGGGCACTAAAAATGATGTGGTTTAGTTTTTAAGAAAAACATTTTTTTCAAAAATCTGAATACAAAAATTGCACAAAATACCCCTCAAAACCCGGTTTTTTGAATATATCTCGGCCATCCGTGGACCTATCTTACTGAATTTCAATAGCAGACCCACTACCGGTTAACACGTTTTAGCGAAAGAATGAGGTTTCTATCTCAAACCGTTTTCTCAGAAACGGTATTTCAACGACTACAGACGGACAGACGGACATCGCTCAATCGTAATCTCTATTGATGCTGATCCAGAATATATATACTTTATGGGGTCTTAGATGGATATTTCAATGCGTTACAAACGGAATCACAAACTTATATATACCCTTACACATTTATGTGAAGGGTATAAAAATTAAATAAATCAAAGAATTTAAAATTTTGTAAAAATAATTAAAATAATGAGCATCACGATTATATAAACAAACATTCATGAAGTATAACATTTTCAATATGATTTCACTGTTATCCATTTTCTCAGTTTTTTAATTTTATCTTATTATAGTTGAACAGCTGATGGGGTGACCATATTAAAAAAATTGGTTGCTAAAAAATTTAGCCTTACCTAAAACAAAAAAATAAACCATACAAACATGTTTTACAATCTAATACATTGTTTTTTTTTTATTTTAAGTGCAAAAGTCAAAGCTTTGCACTTAAAATAAAAACTATTAAAGTAAAAATTAACTGTTTTTACTAAAACACTTGAAAAGTAAAAGCAAAATGGCCACATGGTACTGATTTGTTCATCGTTCGCTGGCGTAAGAAATAGAAATAAATCTATTTCAAGTTCGCCGCGTACAACGAATTTCGACCGACGCTGTGACTGTGTGCACTTTCATATACACCAATGTGTTTTATTTTTGAATATTTTTGGCGCGAATATTCGCCGTCCGTCCCAGTCGTGTTCCTAGCATAAATTGACATTTTTCAGTTTTTTTCAAAACAATTGTTCTATATTGAAAACACTCCAAAACTTAAACGAACAAAATGGTAAAGTTGTGGCAGCATCTGAATTGCCTTTGTCACAAAATGAATGTGGCAACACAAAAGAAAATAAAAGACAAAGCAGACGAAAACAAATTATTATTCCTCGAGTCGTCTTTAACATCGCATCACAGTTGTAGAAATTTCTTGTTCTCATTAAAATAAAACTTGAATTGCATTCTAATAAATATTGATATTTATAATAAAAGGTTGACTAGATTACATATTGTTACGTTTTTACCTTTTAAAAACGTTTCTCGTAGATTCTTTAATTGTAATGAAGTTAAGACACTCACGTCTTCAGTTTACAGTAATCAACAGTTCAACACTTTATTTACTTTAACACACTGTACTTGTAAACACTTTACTAAGAACAACACTTTTACTTATTCACTTTTTATTACTTAAGACACTTTACACGTTAGCGCAGTTAAAAATCGACTGACTGACTCAGCGTTAAGCTCAGCTGCTTTTATACCTCTCAATCATCATTACTCGGACATTCTAGAAGTTTACAGAAGCTGATCACACCACCTCGCACTAAAACTAATAATGAACAAAAGATATACACACACACCGACATACATACACGCGGCGGTGAAACTTAAGCATATGAGCCGCGCACATACATGCACACACGAATATTGTAGCGTGCGGTGGTGGTTTCTTTTATTTCTCTGTTGTGCCTATTTATCTACACATGTGTGTCAGTATGTGCACACTCGCTGTGCTGCCGCTTTGTTTGTCAACAAGTTTCTATGTATGCATGTGTATATATACCTCCTGTGTTCATTTACAAATAATAACAAGACAATATAAGCACATATAAAATAACGACGATTCAGTACGTTCTAGAACAATCACAATCGGTCCGTTCACGACCAAATTTGTAACACTGCCGCCCGCTCAAGCCTGTTCATCCCGAACAGGCCAAGAACCACTACTTCCGTACCTTGCCAGTCGTTCTAAGTGTACAACCTTCATTTTGGATCGGTGGCTGTTATGCTTCTGTATCCTGTACACAACGACGTTCAACCTCTTAACCGCCTTATACGGTCCATCCCAATGCGTTTGTAATTTGGGAGACAATCCTTTCTTCCTTTGTGGATTATATAGTAGGACCAGTTGTCCCTCGCGGAATCCGTCGGAATATGCAGCTCGATCGTACCTGGCTTTCATTTTATCGCTACTCGAATTCTGTTGCGTACAAATTCGTGTAGGTCGTGCTAGTCACTTTTCTTCTGTGAAGAATTCTCGGCATCCTCATTCTTTGGTATAGGTTTTATGCCAAATTTCAAATCGCCAGGCAATCTGAGTTCTGTTCCAAAGACAATTTCTGCTGGTGTTCTAGACGTTGAGTCATGCACAGCGGACCTGTCTGCCAACAAAAATTTTTGAATGTGCTCATCCCAGTCTCTCTAATGGTCGCTCACTACTTTCCCTAGGTATTCTTCCAGCGTGCGGTTAAATCTTTCAACCATACCGTCAGATTGCGGATGAAGCGGTGTTGTCCTGGTTTTTCTTATTCCATAGAGCTCGCACATATCCTTAAAAATTGCAGACTCAAAGTTTCTGCCTTGATCGGAATGCAACTCCATCGGAACACCATATTTACCACAGTTTGAGCCTCCTGGTTTGGTATGGGGTATACTTCTGGCCATTTGCTCAAGTAGTCCATCACCACAAGGTCATAACGATTACCGGCTGTACTGAGTGGAAAAGGACCTGCTACTTCCATAGCTATTCGCTCAAAGGGCGCACCTGAATTGTACTGCTGCAGGTGTGTTCGAGTTCTCCGTACTCCACCCTTAGCCGCTATACATTCCTTGCAGTTCGCTATCCAGTCGGCTACTGATTGCGCTCCAACCCAGTAAAAACGCTGCTTTACCTTTTCCAGTGTTTTATTAACTCCAAGGTGACCTCCACTGGGACCATTTTGGAACTCTCGCAAAACTTCCGGTATCTTCGATGATGGCACAACTATTAAGTTAGAAGTTGTTTTGCCATCCGCGCTTTCCCATATACGGTACAAGCATCCGTCTACCAGCTGCAAGCTGCTCCATTGTGCCCAATAAGCTTTAGCGAGGGGACTCTCAGCCGCAATTTCATTGCGTGCAGGCCTGCTATCACTCTTCTTAGCAGTTATTATATTTCCGAGCACCGGGTAATTTTCCTGCGCAGTTGGCCAGTCTTCGTGAGAGTCTATCTGCGTTAGCCGAACATCAATGACGCACTCTTTCTGCTCGGCCTTGATGCAATGTCTGCATTCTAGCCTGCATGGTCGTCTGTTAATGCTTAATGCATTCTATTACTGCCAGAAGTTCACGCCGTGTCACGCAATAGTTTCTCTCTGGCTTTGAAAGTATTCGACTATAATAGCTTACTACTTTCTCGACTGCATCTACCACCTGAGAGAGTACGCCTCCTATACCGAAACCACTTGCATCGGTATCTAGCACAAACCTTCCTCCAGCAACCGGGTATGCCAGAACTGGTAACTCCTTCAGCTTCCGGAACGCTCGTTCCTGTTCGTTTCCCCATTGGTATGATCGTGACTTCTTGGTCGGCTCGTGCAGACTGGCGGCTACGCTGGCAAAATTTGGCACAAATCGCCTATAATATGTGCAAAGTCCCAGAAAACTGCGCAATTCGTGAAGATTACGTGGCTGTGGCCAGTCCCTTTTGGCTTTTTTTTTATCTTCGTCCGTCGAAATGCCATCTGCAGTTACACGATGTCCCAAATATTTCACCTCTTTCTGGAACAATGCACACTTCTTCGCGCTAAGAGTAAGTCCCGCCGATGATATTCGTTTTAAAACTTCCGCCAAATTTTTTAGCTGCTCGTCAAAAGTTTTGCCTATTACGATTATATAGTCAAGGTAGACTAAACACGTCCTCCAGTGAAGCCCCTTTAATACCTGTTCCCTCAGTCGCTCAAATGTGGCTGGAGCATTACAGAGTCCAAATGGCATAACTCGAAACTGCCATAAGCCATCACCAGCACTAAACGCAGTCTTCTCCTTGTCCTTGTGAGCAATTTCTACCTGCCCATAACCACTTTGCAAGTCCAATGTTGAGAACCATTTTGTACGGGACAGCGTGTCTAGGGTATCGTCAATCCTGGGTAGTGGATAACTGTCCTTTTTCGTGACGTCGTTTAGCTTCCGATAGTCCACACAAAACCTCGTGCTACCGTCCTTTTTCTTCACCAAAACTATCGGTGAGCTCCACGGGCTTGTAGATGGTTCAATTACTCCACTCTTCTCCATTTAATTGACTAACTCTTTAACCTCGTTACGCTTGGCCAGTGGCACATTTCTGGGCGCCTGCTTTATGCACCTCGCTTCGCCAGTATCAATTTCATGCCTCACAATTGCCGTTCTCCCTTGGCTCTTGCTGTTTATGGCGAAAGCGGAGGCGTATTTCCTGAGCAGCTGTTTATCTTTGTTTTTATCAGATGCTGGCAGCCCTGTGACCCATTTCTCGACATGCTGTTCAAATGTTTCTCGTTCTTTAGGTGACAAGCTAGTATATTTTGGTTTGGTCTCACAATTTACAATTGCCTCTGCTGGAGTACAGCTACCTATATGCGATTTTGGACTCACGACCTTCTCACTGGTTGATAAATTGAGCACTCTAACTGGGACTTTCCTATTGACACGCATTTCCACGAGAGCTTTTGCTGTTAATAAATCGCCCGTTATATTTTCTAATTCTACTACCCACAATCGACTGTCCGCACAATCTCCATTCGTTCGAGCCCATATCAGTGCCTCAGATCGCGGTGGAATTCGTTGAGTATCTTTAGCAACCAGGTTCAGCACATGGGGCTTATTTTCGTAGCCAACATCTAACTGTATCTCCACATCACGCCACGTCATAATTTATGCCATGTGCTATCATAAAATCTGCACCAATAATCACCTCGTTAACAATATCGGCGACAATAAACACGTGCCTGACGGTGATGTTAGCTATACGCACCTTTGCCTCAGACTTACCATAGACGCTAGCGGCCTCCCCAGTATCTGTACGCAGCCTCACGTTACGTAGCGGTTCCACCCTTCCTGGTACCAAATCAGGCCTTATTATGGACTGCGACGCTCCTGTATCTATGGTTAAAGTTTGCTTTTTCCCATTGATGTATCCACTAACAGTTAAGTTGCTGCTACTCTGCTACATCACTGATATGGAGATTGTGGGGCCCTCGTTTGTGGGAGCCAGCTTTTGCCGCTTAAAGCTGACTCGTTTTAGTTTAACGGTGACTCTTGGGGCTGTTGTTGGCTTACTCTTTTGCTCGGCCTCTGTGGAGATACGGATCTAGTACGCTTCCTGGGAGCTTTACAGTCGCGCTGAAAGTGACCTGCCTTTCCGCAATTAAAACGCTTAGCTCGGCCTTTGTTCGAGCTTTTGGCCAACGCTTGAAACACTGCATCTTTAATCGTACTGGCCAAGCCATCTCTTGGCTCGCGAACTACCTCTAGCTCCCGTATTTTGTGGACCTGTAGCCAACGCAAATGAGCCGGTTTCGGCGAATGAAGGCTTTTGTGTTACGCATACAGCAAGCTTAATGTCGGGATCTCGAATTCCATTCACAAATGCCTCCGTCTTGAAATGGTCCAAAAACAACTAGCTCTCTCCAGGATAGCTAAGCTGCACCAGACGCTCAATCTCCACTGCGTAATACTGAAGTCTCATTGCCTCTCTGCACTCTCCCTCTCAGCTCCATCCTGTGGATTTCTTTCTTGTGCTCTCCACCATACTTACGTTGTAGAGCTGCCATGATGACTTCATAATTGTCTATAGATGAAGCGGGCACAGTTTCCAGGACCTGTGCAGCGACACCCTTCAACGCCAAAATTAACAACGTATTTCTCATCCTCGCCCCATGCATTCTTATTGGCCACAGTTTCATACTGAAACTGGAAAATTTTAAAAGGTGTGCTGCCATCAAAGGTGGGCGCTTTCACTCTGCTCACAGATTCAGGAATAGCTCGGACTGGCATCTCCTGCAGTTGAAGGCCATTCATTCTAGCTTCCAGGCTATAAAGCTTTTGATCGACATCATTTTCTAGGGCAACAAACTTTTCACTTACATCTCTCTCTAGGCCGGTTAGTTTTTCTTCAATAGTATTTACTTTCAGATTCATGGCCTCCGAAATTTCCATTAACTTCTCGTTGTTAGATTTCAGCATTTGATTTGTTGCAACTGACGCCTCTTTGATAGACTGCATCATAGTTTCATTTGTTGCCCTGGACTCCTCTTTGATGGATTTGGAGTTTTCCTTCATTTTCTGCATCATCATTGCATTTGTTGCCCTGGACTCCTCTTTGATAGATTTCATCATGGCAGCAAACATCGAGTTTAAGTCCATGCTACTTACAACTGCTTGTGTACTCATCTCCAGTTCTTCTTTTTCTTCGAAATCATGAGTATTGATGTCCAGACCTAACCGATGAAACTCCTCCTTTAGCCTCTTCTGCAGCTCCACTTTATTACCAGTTGTGGGCAGATTCAATTTGCACAACTCCTTTTTCAGTTGTACCACTTTAAGCTCGTCGAACATAATTTTACAATTTCACTTGTGACACCAATTGTTACGAGTTTACCTTTTAACAAGTAAGAGTGCTATATTCGGCTGGGCCGAATCTTAAATACCCTTCACAATGGTACATACATTCTGATTGATTTTTGGTGCGAAAAGTTGTTTTATTTGGATTTTAAAGCCGATTTCTTGAAATATCGGGAGACGCTATATCTGGGGTATATATGGGCCGATTTTTTCTGAATTTCAATATCAGATCCACTACCGGGATTTAACACAGGCTGCAAAACTTTTATTTAAATAATTCTTAATATGCTCAAGTTCAACCACTGGGTGACACCAATTCTTTTTAATATCAATGAAATAAAGAAAAGCAAAATGTATTTCTTAATTATTTATCAGTTAACTTTATAGTAAAATTTATTTAACAAAAAATTGCATATAATTGCATTATTTTTGAATTATAATGCTAAACATTGCCATTAAGTGTGATTTTCTTTTCAATTTACTTACGCATGTGGGTACATGCATACGTATGTATGTATGTATCTATAATAGAAAACTCTAAAATAAATTCTTTATTATTGAATATTTTCAGTGTGTTCCATAAAACAATGATTATATACATACATATATACATACATACATATTTACATTGCTTGCTTTTACAAAATTATTTTTTTTCTTGTGCACGTTTTTGATGATCTGTTGCGTATCATCATACACATGTATGTGTGTATGTACATATGTAAGTCCGTAGGGAGACCCAAAATGATTTTTTGTGTGAATGAATTTGAAGACGCAATTGTTTAAAAGAATTTCATTGCGTACCCTTTTTTCAACAATTCTTTATATCACTTTCATTTTCAAGCTCGTGTATACATATGTACATACATACACATTTTTACACCAAAGCAAAAAAATTGTTTATGCTAACATACTTGCACGCATACATACATACATATGTAGATACATACATACCTACATACAAACGTATCTACATACATACATACATACATACATATGTACATTCATACATGATCGCAAATATTTTCGAATTTTGCTTTTAAACATTATATACATATGTATGTATGTACCATTATGATCGATTTTTGGTACCAAAAGTTGGGTGCATATGGGCCGATGTCCAAAAATTTTCTAATTTTGCCCCTAAACAGCCTGTATGTACCATTCCGACAAATTTTTAGTGCAAAAAACTGTTTCGTTTAGCTTCCAGGCCCGACTTCTTGAGATATCGGGAGGCGCTATATCTCGAACATATATGGGCCGATGACAAAACGATTTCCAGTTTTGCTTCTGACTAACCTATATGTATCATTCTAATTGATTTTTGGTGCCAAAAGTTGTTTGATTTAGCTTATAGAGCCGATTTCTTGAAAAATCGGGAGACGCTATATCTCAGGTATATATAGACCGATTACAGACATTTTCAAATTTTGCTTTTAAACACCTTATATGTACCATTCTGATCGATTTTTGGTACCAAAAGTTGTTTTATTTGGCTTTTAGAGCCGACTTCTTGAGAAAACTTGAGGCGCTATATCTCGAGTGTATATGGGCCGATGTCCAAAATGTTCCACGTTTGCCTCTAAATAGTCTATGTGTACCATTCTGATTGATTTTTAGTGCCAAAAATTGCTTTATTTGGCTTAACGAGCGGATTTCTTGAAAAATCAGGAGTCGCTATATCTCAGATATATATGGACCGATTTCAAAAATTTTCCAATTTTGCTTTTAAACTCATTATATGTTCCATTCTAATCGATTTTTGATACCAAAAATTGTTTTATTTGGCTTTTAGAGCCGACTTCTTAAGAAAACGGGAGGCGCTATATCTCGAGTGTATATGGGCCGATGTGGAAAAATTTTCCACTTTTGCCTCTAAATAGCCTATATATACCATTCTGAGTGATCTTCGGTGACAAAAGTTGTCTTATTTGGCTTATAAAGCCGATTTCTTTAAAAATCGGGAGACGCTATATCTCGGATATATATGGGCCGATTTCAAAAATTCCTTCTTTTCTAGGATTTAATGGGCACTAAAAATGATATGGTTTAGTTTTTAAGACAATATTTTTTTTCAAAAATCTGAATACAAAAATTGCACAAAATACCCCTCAAAACCCGGTTTTTTGAATATATCTCGGCTATCCGTGGACCTATCTTACTGAATTTCAATAGCAGACCCACTACCGGGGTTTCACACGTTTTAGCGAAAGAATGAGGTTTCTATCTCAAACCGTTTTCTCAGAAACGGTATTTCAACGACTACAGACGGACAGACGGACCGACGGACAGACGGACATCGCTCAATCGTAATCGCTATTGATGCTGATCCAGAATATATATACTTTATGGCGTCTTAGATGGATATTTCAATGCGTTACAAACGGAATCACAAACTTATATATATATACCCTTACACATTTATGTGAAGGGTATAAAAACGTTTCTCGTAGATTCTTTAATTGTAATGAAGTTAAGACACTCACGTCTTCAGTTTACAGTAATCAACAGTTCAACACTTTATTTACTTTAAAACACTATACTTGTAAGCACTTTACTAAGAACAACACTTTTACTTATTCACTTTTTATTACTTAAGACACTTTACACGTTAGCGCAGCTAAAAATCGACTTAACTTCCTCAGCGTTAAGCTCAGCTGCTTTTATACCTCTCAGTGATCATTACTCGAACATTCTAGAAGCTTACAGAAGCTGATCACGCCACCTCGCACTAAAACTAATAATGAACAAAAGATATACACACACACACACACCGACGTATGTCGGTGATTCATAAACTATCATATTCAACACATTATTAAATTCAGAATCAAGTGGCGTCCTTACTTAAAAGAATGACAAACTAAACTCACCACTAATAATTTTGAATTAAGTAGCCGACCCAAAATACATACATACACGCGGCAGTGAAACTTAAGCATATGAGCCGCGCACATACATGCACACACGAATATTGTAGCGTGCGGTGGTGTTTTCTTTTATTTCTCTGTAGTACGATTCAGTAACATTTAAAGACAATCCAATCGTTAAACTAAACACTCGCATTTGGTGTTTGCACTAACGATTCAGTGATTCATAAACTATCATATTCAACACATTATTAAATTCAGAATCAAGTGGCGTCCTTACTTAAAAGAATGACAAACTAAACTCACCACTAATAATTTTGAATTAAGTAGCCGACCCAAAATCAAGTCACATTAATTGGCTTATGTCTCGACTAAGCTATAGAACATTGGCTTGTAACTATACTAGAATACTTTAACATTTTGTGGTTAAAATAAACCTCACTATTGACGATGGCCGAGATGGATGGTATTATGACCCAAATGGAGGCACTTCAACGGGAAGTGAATACTTTACGCGAACAGCAGGGGCATACAAACGACATAACAAGATCGAATCTTCAGAAAGTGCATATTCCTAAATTCTACAAACACAATCCTCTACTTTGGTTTGCACAGATAGAAAGGTCGTTTAATATATGCAATGTTACATCAGATACTGATAAATTTGATATTGTTTCTGTGCGTTTTGAGGATGATATACTTTTATCCGTAGAGGATTTAATAACAAACCCACCAGAAAATAACAATTTTTATGCTTTAAAGGAGAGATTAATTTCAAAGTTTGCTGAGTCACTGAAATCCAAACTACGGCGTTTGTTACAAGGTGGTGATACTATAGTTATGAAACAATCTGAAGTTTTGGCACACATGAAACGTCTTGCATCAGGAACAGGTAATGAAGCCATAATTCGTACACTATTTATTGGTCAAATGCCAGAGTCTATACGCCCACTTCTGACTATTTGGATAGAAGACGATCTAGATAAGCTGCCAAAAACAGCAGATAAAATGATAGAGGCAAACTCCATTATGGTAAACGCTATATCTACAAATACTGAACGTGGTGAAGCACAATTGTTAGTTGATGCAATCAATCCATCAATGTCTGAACTCACACATGCAATAAAACATTTGTCAGACAAGATTGACAAAATGAAAATGCAATCGGATCGTAATCCAGGTCAAAATCGTAGCAGCCGATCTAGATCACGTAGCTATTCACGGTCGAACTAGAATCCAGCAGAACCTCAGCTCTGTTGGCACCATGAAAAATTTGGGGATAATGCAAAGCATTGTTAACCGAATTGCCCCCGATTCGACGCAAAATCGGAAAACTAGCTGCGCTGTCGCTAGTTAGCACAATTGGCGGCAGCATCAATAGAAAAATAATGACTGCTGAAATTCGCTTACATATATTTGATAGATCAACAAAATCATTTTTTTTAATTGACTCCGGGTCAGTTGTTTCTATAATACCGCCGACAATGATCAAAGCAAAAGTTTTTCATAGTGAGATCTCAACTTTTGGTCATACGTCGTGATTTTAAATGGTTATTTACTATAGCTGATGTCCAGTCGCCCATAATTGGCGCTGAATTTTTAATATATTATAGCGTGCTTATTGATCTCAAAAATAAACGCCTATTAGATGATACAACTAAGTGTTCCAGCAAAGGTGAAATCTGTAAGACTAAAGGTTTTAGTATTTCAACACTATCAACAAACACAGCATTTTCAAACTTACTGAAAAAGTTTGTTGATATTACAACGACAACATTAACCCGTAAAGCTACAGCAGATTCAGCTGTTATACACCACATCGAAACAATTGGTAAACCTATAGCAGACCGCCCTCGTAAACTTTCAGGAGACAAGCTTAAAGCCGCAAAAGCAGAGGTAGATTTCTTACTGGATCAAGGCATCTGCCGAAATTCTAAAAGATTTATGCACTCGGTATTAAGGGGCTTGGATTTCGTTTACTGCTATATTGACGGTATAATCGTAATGTCAGAGTCCATGGAGGAGCATCATCGCCACTTACGATTAGTTTTCGATCGTCTTCGTCAAGAAGGGTTGACAATTAAAGTAAAAAAATGCCGATTTGCTGAGTCAGAGGTACCTTTTCTTGGTTACACTATCAATAGTAAAGGTTGTCAGCCTCCTAATGATCGTATTACAGCAATTGAGAATTATAAAAAACCGGAAACAATTTGTGAGCTACGCAGATTTCTTGGCGTCATAAATTATTATCGCCGTTGTGTACCGCACTCAAGCCAGCTGCAAACGCCACTTAACAGTTTTCTAACAAATTCCAAGAAGAATGACAAAAGGAAAATACCCTGAAAACGCTTTTGAGGCCTGCAAAAAAAGTATTAGCGAGGCAACAATTCTAGAACACGTTGCCCCAAATACCGATTTATCACTTACCACAGATGATTCTGACGCAGCTATTGGAGCTGTGCTTGAGCAAAACAATGGTGATTTATGGCAACCACTAGGTTTTTTCTCCAGGAAATTATCAAAGGCAAAAATCAACTACAACACGTATGATAGATAATTGCTTGCGATTTATGATTCTATTAGACATTTTCGTCATATGCTAGAAGCTCGTCGTTTTATAATTAAAACTGATCATAAACCGCTAATTTATACATTTTCGCAAAAACCAGTAAAGGTGTCACCTCGTCAATTAAGACATTTGGATTATATTTCGCAGTTCACAACGGACATAATTCATTTATCGGGTCTCGTTTGAACACAATTTCAATGCCATTGAAGATTTCATACCAAGAATTACAATCATCGCAAGAAACAGATGAAAAATTGAAAACCTTATTAGAAGGTAACAACTCATTAAAACTGCAAATAGTTCATTTCGATTCTGCGTCAATATATTGTGACGTATCAACTGGTCATGTGCGTCCATACGTCCCTAAAGAATTGCGTCAACAAATTTTCAACACCAACTTTCCCATCCAGGTTGCAGAGCTAGTCTACAACAACTTCGGAAAAGATATGTGTGGCCTGGAATGAAAAAACAAATAACCGGCTGGGTTCGTAATTGTTTATCTTGCCACAGAGCAAAGATAACGAAACATAATCGTTTTATACCCAATAAAATAGATGTACCAGACAACCGTTTTGATCATGTTCATTTAGACATCGTGGTAATGTCACTAGTACAAGGACTCAGATACTGTCTAATGATGATTGACAGGTTCTCAAGATGGTCAGAGTCAATACCACTTAAACACATGTCTGCACATACCATCGCAACCGCCTTTTAGACAAATTGGGTTTCCAGATTTGGATGTCCAAAAACGATCACGACCGATCAAGACGCCCAGTTTGAATCAACACTTTTCAAATCACTAACCAATTTTACCGGTTCTATATGCTCTCGAACTACTGATTATCATCCGCAACCGAATGGTTTGGTCGAGAGATGGCATAGATCATTTAAAGCAACTCTTATGTGTCATCCTAATACTACATGGGCGGACATATTACCCACGGTATTACTTGGTCTTAGATCAGCCGTAAAAGAAAATCTTCAGGCCTCTCCATCAGACTTACTTTATGGAGGGTCAATACGTTTACCTAATGAATTTTTTGAAAATTCCGACAGCGTTACAGATTTTAATGAATTTCTTAAACAACTTCGTAATCATTTCAACCTACTTCGACCAACACCAACAGCACATCATAACAAGAGCAAGGTTTTCGTTTTTAAAAATATCAATGATTGTTCTCATGTGTTTCTTCGCACAGATGCGGTAAGACAACCACTTGAGACACCCTATACTGGCCCATATGAAGTAGTCAGCCGCCTATCTGAACGCTTATTTACTGTCAGAATCAAAGAAACAGACATTAATATTAATGTAGAGCGTTTGAAACCCGCTTTTGTCGAAAACAATAGTCAACAAACAAGTCCACAACACAACTTTCCAACATCAGATTCTCGGAACAATCAGCCAGAGCAACGAATCGCACCGCCAAGTGGCGAATCTTCTACTAGCAATGATTCTGAATCCAGACCTACTATAAATGTATCGTTCCATGCAGTTCCTGACCTAGTCACTGGAGAGGGAGTGGATGTGGCAGCACCTGAATTGCCTTTGTCACAAAATGGATGTGGCAACACAAAAGAAAATAAAAGACAAAGCAGACGAAAACAAATTCTTATTCCTCGAGTCGTCTTTAACATCGCATCACAGTTGTAGAAATTTCTTGTTCTCATTAAAATAAAATTTAAATTGTATTCTAATAAATATTGATATTTATAATAAATAGTTTGAGTACATTACATATACTTTTGTAATACTAAAATTACTATAAAATCAACACTATTCTAGAAGTTCATATGTTTATGGAATGAAATTGAAAAATCGGTAAGCACTTGTAGTATATAAAATGAACCTAGTATTATATAAAGTTGTTAAATTTATTGAAAATGTTTGCTTTTCTTTATTTCTAGTGTCACAATTTCTAGTGTCACAATCCAAATAATTATAAGAATAGTTATAAAAGATGCAAAGAATTGTGGTTTTATTTTTATGTATGAACGTGACAATTGCTAACTGACGTATAATTTTCCAAAATAAAACTTTTAGCTAAACATATTTTCCAAAACTACTAAGTTATAATATTCTTTGTAAATTAAAGCATTTATAGTGTTGTTTTAAATAAAAACTTCATAGTATTATAAATATATAAAAAAATAATATCGGCTACATTCGACTTCCAGCAGCCGCCAATACTTTTTCCCTCAGTCGACGCCTACGACCATTTAGTGACTAATCGGAGTTCCGCTAAAAAGGGATTTTCTTATAATTGGTTAAAGGTTAAATCTGCTAACAAGGAGTTTGATGGAAAGCTCAACATAGTACGGGGGGTGGGTGGTGCAATCGGGCAGCCAACATCTGCAGACCTTATAAATGAACTGAAAAATTCTTATATTTGCCAGCAGGGGCAAATCAGAAATAATTGTAAAATAAACTTTAAAATTGTTACTCTAGATAGGTTTTAGTTCAAATCATTGGTATGGCTGGTGGTAAAATTTAGGGACACAAATAAAGTAAAGATATGTTTTAAGTCCGAACAATGAAACAACCCTGCATTTTGACAGCCACAAAGAGCTTGAAGGTGCGCAAATATGAGAATTGCGCAAAACGCAAAAATGGTCTTAAAACAATTCTAAAAAAGATTAAGCACAATTGGTATAAAAACACGAAAATTTTGAATAAAGTAGCAAAATGCAAATTAACACTTTTTACGGTTCCGTACTCATCAGAGTAAAACCCTATTACCGAGACTACTACGTCCGTCACAGCGTCCATTCTCCGAAACGGTAAGAGCTAAAGAGCTGAAATTTTCGCAGTATGTTGTTGTACCTTGCCGCTACAACAACAAACACTAACCCAAAGTAACAATTATCAGTAACTCCCAAACTGTAAGAGACAGAGAGATGAAATATGCACAATATATGTACACCCACATATGGCCTACAATAACAAATTCTAAAAACAACAACAATTCGAAAACTAGCAGGTTTCCCTGAGTAAAGTAACAATTAGCCGTTACTCCCGAACCGTACGAGACAGAGGGATGAAATTTGCATAATATATATATTCACATATGTTCCACAACAACAAATGCTAAAAACAACAACAACTGGAAAACTACCAGGTGTCCCTTTACAACGTAGAGTAACAGCTATAACTCTCGAACCGTAAGAGATAGAGAGCCGAAATTCGCACAGTGTCTGTATTTCCAGATGCCTTACAACAACCACAAGTCGAAAACCACTGGGTGTACAACATAAAGTAGCAATTAAACGTAACTCTCAAGCTGTAAGAGACAGAGAGATGAAATTTATACAATATAATGTATTCGCATATGCCATTCTATACGCACATTATACATATGTGCGGAACCCTAAGTGTGCGAGACAGCCTCGTACTTGACTGAAGTTGTTATATTTTTGTAGCAGTTTCAGGCCTTTTTTACTTTGTGTTAAGTTCATCGGTGTTACTTTGTGTTAAATTCGTTCTGTATTACGTTTGTGATTGATTTTAATTAAATAAGGCGAAGAAACTATCAAAGAAATTTAGCAGGCTGGACAACTAGCTGTTTCGAATCCGCCAAACTTTTCGTGAGCACCTTAATATTTTCTGTTTCTTTTCAGCCGTCATATACCGCCGACATTTCGTAGATGCTGCTCAAGTCATCAGTAGACCCGAAAAATTATTAAAAGAATGTGTGAAACTCAACTACTTGGTGCAAAATTCCCAAGAAAAAAAGGATAATTTGGAATGTTCAAACAAACCATTAAAGCAGAAAAGGAAAAAAATAGGATAACAAAAATTGATTAACTTGGCCTTATTATTTATTGTTTCAAAAATTCATAGTTTTCGGTTGTAGCAGTTGTTCATGAGAAACTAAATTCCGTCAAAAAATTGGGAAGTTCAAAAATAGAATTGTCGTATTTATTTTTTGTAACAAAAAAAATTTTTGTTTTTTTTTTCTTGGAGCATTGCAAATATTTGCTTTGAATTTTACAAATTTTTCTAGATTTTTACGTTTATACACTCCAAGTGCAAAACGCTGAGAGCCTAGATTCACATATGGCAAATTTTTCATGGGTTTTTGTGGTTTTGCACCAGGTTGGGTTTTTCTTATTATTTTTATCGCGTGTTTGTCCTGTTGTGCTATCTGAAACTAAGTTTCAAAATTTTTTCTTTGATATTTACACTTTCGCAACACTTTTGCTCTATTTATGCATTAAAAGCTTTACGATCTTATGCAAGAAAAAAACAAAAATAATGTACATTTGAAGTGCACGTTAAGACAAATCTTGTATGAAAAATGTGTTCTAAAGGCCGTGATATCCTAACCAATAATATAATTCATTCACTGAAAATTGCTGGCTAAATCTGATATAGCTCTGTGCTACTTTAAAAAAATCGCATCAAAACGGCCACACTATTATACTTTTGTAAACAACTTCGAAAAGGCAACTCTGATCGCATAGAAAATGGTCATTTTTGACAATTTTCAAAAAGATTAGAAAATCGGACAGACAGACTTGTCAAAAGTGGTTTCACACACAGGAAATTTTTGTCCACACTGTCACACTTTATGGTCACATTTGTTATTTCTAACAGATCGTACGATCCAGTAGGATAGTGAATCACGGCCTTAGCAAGTATTTACATATGTATACAAGGTGGGCGAAAAGAAATCACCGTATTCGAAGTTGCTCTTATTTTTGTAAATGGCGGCCTTTATCAAATCTGTTTAACTAGACTACAAGTGTCCAAGCTATAGAACGATGCACTCCCCAAGAGCACGGAGCAATAGTGTCTATGAAGAAGTGGACGATTTAAATAAATAAAATAAACACAAAACTGCGAAGCCTTCGGCAGGAATCAAGCCTGCGACCTCGGGGACTCCTAATAGGACACTTTACCAATTCATCCATTGCGGCACACAATGAGGCTCATTTCCACCTCAGCGGGTACATGAACAAGCAAAACTATCATTTATGGGGCACTGAAAATCCACTAGTAATGCGCGAGGAGCCATTACATCCGCTCAAAGTGCAGGGCCTGTTCGTAAATGCATAACAACTCTGCATGTTATGAGCACAACGTTTGAAAATGCAAACGATGGCAACACTGTAGAAGTAATCTGTTCGCAAATGCAACACTGACATAGATTAGGAGCAAATAAAAACAAAAAACTAATCATAAAAATGGCTGATGCAATGATTGAGGGATCATAAAAATTGTTTGCTTTTAAATATGTATTTCTGATTTATCTTTTTTTATTATTTTCAGACTCGAAGGTGGTGAAAAGTTTTGGCAACTACTAATCTAATTCACAGATGGAATTAATTATTAATTTTTCCATTTTTACAATTTTTTAGAAGAAAAAAGAAATGAAATTCTCCGTTCGTAAATGCAACAATAATATGTGCAAACAATAACATCAGCAACAGGTGATCAGAAGTGGCATCGCAAAATAATCATATTAGCGGTACTCAGCGTTTGGTGCGTTTTTGGTTGCGACTATTTGCATTTGCGATTATATTGCAACGAATATTGAGCACCCTTTTGAACAACTTTGCAAATTTTATTGCACTCCAAATAACAGCCGATAAATTAATACACAATTTTTAATTTTCCACTTTTTATTTTTTTGGTAATTGCTGTTGACTCCATCTCTACAATTTTTTGTTTGCTTTGTTTTAAAATGTCAGCTGTTCGAGTGTCAGTGTTGCAAACGCAACACTCATGCGAAAAAAGCAACACGTAATTACCGGTGCACAAATGCAAAAAATATTGCGAGTGCAACCTTGTATATTTTGTTGTTGGGTTGCAAAGAAAAAGCAACGATTTCTTGAATTCGCACTTACGCAAGACATTTGCACCAAATAATGAACTGCGCTATTGTGCAGAGTTGTGATGCATTTACGAACAGGCCCGCTGTTCACGCTGGAGAAGTCGTCGCCAAAGGTTAATGAACTATAGGGCCATATTAGCCGAGTTTCTTCTGCCACAATTGAACGAATTAGGTATGAAGGACATGAGGTTACAACATGACGGATCAACGGCACACACTGCGCGAGCCACAACCGATATTCTGAGAGCCAAAAACATCGGCAGATTTCTTTTGACCCACCTGTTATTTAAAATAATTTCCACGTTTTGTAAATTCTATAGAAATATTAGAGAGCATACAAACTTAATGTGTATATTTTTTAACACAGTATTCTACACAATTTATAAAAACATATTCTTGTACACTTCTGTAAAATTCAATACATTTGATACAGCCATTAGGCCAAGTTGTAAATTGGGCAAAAAAACTACTGCAAAATAGTCACGTGCTTAAAAAATATTAGTTACTTATTCAAAATAAATAATGACAAACTTAGTAGTAAAAATGCTAACTTTACTTTGAAAGAAATATTTCCCTACCAGCTTTTCTCTTCTTCTTAACAGAAATATAATTGGCAATTTTTCGGCCATTTGGAACCACGCTCGAACTACTGATATTAAACAAATAAAAATAAATTTAGTCAAGTACGAGGCTGGCTCGCACTCTTAGGGTTCCGTACGTATGTATGTGTAATGTATGTATGGAATGGCGTATGTGAATACATATGTATATTTAATAAATTTCATCTCTCTGTTTTTAAAGCTACTTTATGTTGTATGGGGACACCTAGTATTTTCTACTTGTTGTTGTTGTTGTTGTACTTTGCTGTTGTAAGGCATCTGGGAATATTTCGACTCTCTATCTCTTACGGTTCGAGAGTTATAGCTATTACTATACGTTGTAAAGGGACACCTGGTAATTTTATAGTTGTTATTATTTTTAGCAACTGTTGTTGTGGAGCATATGTGAATACACATATTGTGCAAATTTCATCCCTCTGTCGCTCACAGTTCGAGAGTGACGGCTAATTGTTACTTTACGTTGTTTTTGGGGCACCTGGTAGTTTTCGACTTGTTGTTGTTTTTAGCATTTGTTATTGTAAGCCATATGTGAGTAAATATATTGTGCACATTTCATCTCTTTATCTCTTACAGTTTGAAAGTTACGGCTAATATTTTTTACGTTGCATAGGGACACCTGGTAGTTTTCGAAATGTTGTTTTTAGCATTTGTTGTTGACAAGCATCTATAAATACATACACTATGCAAATTTCAGCTTTCTATCTTTTACGGTTCAAGAGTTATAGCGAATTGTAACTTTTGGTTGTATGGGGACACCTGGTAGTTTTCGGATTGTTGTTGCTTTTAGTAAATATTGTTGTGGAACATCTATAAATACATACGCTATGCAAATTTCAGCTCTCTATCTTTTGCAGTTCGAGAGTTATACCTAATTGTAACTTTTGGTTGTATGGGGACACCTGGTAGTTTTCGACTTGTTGTTGGTTTTAGTGTTTGTTGTTGTAGAACATCTATAAACACATACACTATGCAAATTTCAGCTCTCTATCTTTTACGGTTCGAGAGTTATGGCTAATTGTAACTTTTCGTTGTATGGGGACACCTGGTAGTTTTCGACCTGTTGTTGGTTTTAGTATTTGTCGTTGTAGCGGCTAGGTACAACAACATTATGTGAAAATTTCAGCTCTCTAGCTCTTACCGTTTCGGAGAATGGACGCTGTGACGGACGGACGGACGTACTTGCCTCCGTAATAGGGTTCCGTTTCACTCTGATGAGTACGGAACCCTAAAAAAATTATCCTCCTCGTAGGATGATATTAGAAAACTTGTTGCATCGATGGATGCTTTGTCGGCTACTGAACGGTATTTCTCACGTTGTTCTACTAGGGCAGATGACACACCATGTATTAGAATTATCGGGCTTACATTGAAAGCAGCAATTTTAGTATCGCAACATGATTTTTTTTTAATAAGAAATATTTTTATCCAAAAGGTAAAAAACGTAAAACGTTATTGTTTTCGTCTTCAGCTCTGCGTTGTTGAAGTTTGAAGCCAACACAGTATATTGGCCTGGATTCCTTAAGAAATGACGTTTGTCGTTTCTGTGATGATGCACTGGCTAATCTTATGTATGTAGATACATTACACAAATTTCAATTAAAATTAAGTGAAAACTGTAATTTTTATTGTGGAAAGTGCATTTTTTCAAAGGAACAGTAACACGTCTGCTGTGTTGCTTTAGTTCTCTTCCTCTTGTCAAATAAATTAATAAATGAATACATAAATAAATAAATAAATAAATATATATATATATATATATATATATATATATATATATATATATATATATATATATATATATATATATATATATATATATATATATATATATATATATATATATATATATATATATATATATATATATATATATATATATATATATATATATATATATATATATATATATATATATATATATATATATATATATATATATATATATATATATATATATATATATATATATATATATATATATATATATATATATATATATATATATATATATATATATATATATATATATATATATATATATATATATATATATATATATATATATATATATATATATATATATATATATATATATATATATATATATATATATATATATATATATATATATATATATATATATATATATATATATATATATATATATATACGCACTTATGAATATCGGTTGATAATAATTAAAATCTAATAGTTTTCTACAAATTGTGGCAAAAACAAACTGTGATAAAAAGATAAAAAATACTTTGAGGCAAGCAAATGCGAAAACAAACAGTTAAACCGTACGGCGTACGAACACGTTTCTGTGGTTGATAAAAACAAAGTTTGGTTAATTATTTATTATTATTATTAGTATGTAGGTATATGTATATTTTAGAATGTGCTTCACTTCAGAATTTGCTTCACTTTTTTTTTTTTTTTTTTTTTTTTTTTGCTCAAAAACACTCTCTACTCATGCAAGCGCGCACGCACGTTATTTTGTATGTATACGATTTTTGTATTTTTTAAGACTGTCACATTTAACAACTAAAAATTTGTTGCATATTTTGTGGCATATTCTACAATTTCACAGTTTAGCCGTTCATATTATTGTTAATAATATTTTTTTTAATATACTTTAGTTATTTATTATAAAAAAGAAACACATTTAAATTATAAAAATACTATATGAGTTGTCTCAGTTGAATGTTCCGCAGATAGTTTGCAATTGGGTTTACAAATATATGAAAGCGAAAATGAGCTGGTAGTGTTTGTTTTTCTTTAACTTTTTATGTACATATATGCATATGTATGTAGCCGTCTGAGCGAACATCATTTACTGTCATTTTTTACACAAACACTTCAAAATGTTGGAGCTTTAATAGTTTTACGAGTTGTAAAAGTTTCTGAAAGCTTCGGCTCTTCAAAAAGCTCTGTAGTAAATACAAAATTCAAACTCCATGAAAATACAACTCTTAAATTAACCACCACTGCTATGTATATGTGTACAGTGTTTGAAAATAGAAAATAAAAATGTTAACCACCAAATGGTACTTATTAAAAAAGATACGGTAACGGTTATGCATTTTACATGTGTTTTTTTTTTCTACCAAACAAAAAAATAATTTTCAATACAAGTGAAAATTCACTGCTGCTCAAAAATTCATTATTTTGAGTAGCTTGCTTTTAGAATTTTGCCTTATAGCTGTTTCACATCTACCAACATTTTCGTGGAACGAGTTGAAGGTGTTGAAAATGTGAAACATGCGTTCATATACAACATCTAACATCAAATATGGCTGTCAAAATAAATAAAGCCTCGATTTGTATTAAAAACTTTAATAAAAATATAAAATAAACGGATTTTGTAGACAAATTAGTACTAGAGTTAGTAGTTAACTTGCAAGAGTAATCTCTACTGCTAATGCAGAATCCATAAAAACCTTGCTGGAAGAAGAAAATAATGAAAATATAATTTTGGGCAATATCATACCAATCCCTAGAAGAGTTTGGGCCTTTTGCAAGTAAATAAATGCTTAAAAATGATTTACATATTAAAAAGAGATCTCTTTTAAGAATCGATACGGGAGATTTTGGAAGAAAGATGTACACAATACCAATGATAAAATATTTTTTTTAATAAAGACAAAAAACCAATTTATTCAACATAAAACCAATATGAAATTTATATGAAGATATTTTTTAATGATTTTCAATGCCAAATATCAAAATTTACGGTGATGCGACTACATGTTTTTTTTTTCCATTTCTCAGTGATGGCACTAAAATAATCGAAAGATGTTGAGTGGAACAAAATGAGTTACAAACATTTTATAAAGATGTTGAAAGATATTGGTTTTTAGCCCTGTATATTTTTTATGGGGAAATTTCAACGTCAAAGCAAATTAATGTTAGATGTTGATAGGCGTAAAAAGACTATTAACTTATTAATATTTGTGCGGAAAACTATATGAAATTGGTATTTTTTTACACTCATGTTGGCTGAACGATTTGAAAAAATACAGTATGTATTGGTGCACAAAACTTTGCCATCATTTTTATACCCTTCACATAAATGTGTAAGGGTATATATAAGTTTGTGATTCCGTTTGTAACGCATTGAAATATTGATCAGCATCAATAGCGATTACGATTGAGCGATGTCCGTCTGTCCGTCTGTAGTCGTTGAAATACCGTTTCTGAGAAAACGGTTTGAGATAGAAACCTCATTCTTTCGCTAAAACGTGTTAAACCCCGGTAGTGGGTCTGCTATTGTAAGATAGGTCTTCGGATAGCCGAGATATATTCAAAAAACCGGGTTTTGAGGGGTATTTTGTGCAATTTTTGTATTCAGATTTTTTAAAAAAAATTTTTTCTTAAAAACTAAACCATATCATTTTTAGTGCCCATTAAATCCTAGAAATGAAGGAATTTTTGAAATCGGCCCATATATGTCCGAGATATAGCGTCTACCGATTTTTAAAGAAATCGGCTTTATAAGCCAAATAAAACAACTTTTGGCACCGAAGATCAATCAGAATGGTATATATAGGCTATATAGAGGCAAAAGTGGAAAATCTTTCTACATCGGCCCATATACACTCGAGATATAGCGCCTCCCGTTTTCTCAAGAAGTCGGCTCTAAAAGCCAAATAAAACAACTTTTGGTATCAAAAATCGATAAGAATGGAACATGTAAGGTGTTTAAAAGCAAAATTGGAAAATTTTTGAAATCGGTCCATATATATCTGAGATATAGCGACTCCCGATTTTTCAAGAAATCCGCTCTTTAAGCCAAATAAAGCAATTTTTGGCACTAAAAATCAATCAGAATGGTACATATAGACTATTTAGAGGCAAACGTGGAAAATTCTGGACATCGGCTCATATACACTCGAGATATAGCGCCTCAAGTTTTCTCAAGAAGTCGGCTCTAAAAGCCAAATAAAACAACTTTTGGTACCAAAAATCGATCAGAATGGTACATATAAGGTGTTTAAAAGCAAAATTTGAAAATGTCTGCAATCGGTCTATATATACCTGAGATATAGCGTCTCCCGATTTTTCAAGAAATCGGCTCTATAAGCTAAATAAAACAACTTAAATAAAACAACTTTTGGCACCAAAAATCAATCAGAATGATACATATACATAGGTTAGTCAGAAGCAAAACTGGAAATTGTTTTGACATCGGGCCATATATGTTCGAGATATAGCGCCTCCCGATATCTCAAGAAGTCGGGCCTGGAAGCTAAACGAAACAGTTTTTTGCACTAAAAATTTGTCGGAATGGTACATACAGGCTGTTTAGGGGCAAAATTAGAAAATTTTTGGACATCGGCCCATATGCACCCAACTTTTGGTACCAAAAATCGATCATAATGGTACATACATACATACATATGTATATAATGTTTAAAAGCAAAATTCGAAAATATTTGCGATCATGTATGAATGTATGTATGTATGTATGTATGTATGTATGTATGTATGTAGATACGTTTGTATGTATGTAGGTATGTATGTATCTACATATGTATGCATGCATGCAAGTATGTTTGCATAAACAATTTTTTTGCTTTGGTGTAAAAATGTGTATGTATGTACATACATATATATACACGAGCTTGAAAATGCAAGTGATATAAAGAATTGTTGAAAAAAGGGTACGCAATGAAATTCTTTTAAACAATTGCGTCTTCAAATTCATTCACACAAAATATCATTTTGGGTTTCCCTACGTACTTACATATGTACATACACACACATATGTGTATGATGATACGCAATAGATCATCAACAACGTGCACAAGAAAAAAAATAATTTTGTAAAAGCAAGCAATGTAAATATGTATGTATGTATATATGTATGTATATAATCATTGTTTTATGGAACACACTGAAAATATTCAATAATAAAGAATTTATTTTAGAGTTTTCTATTATAGATACATACATACATACGTATGCATGTACCCACATGCGTAAGTAAATTGAAAAGAAAATCACACTTAATGGCAATGTTTAGCATTATAATTCAAAAATAATGCAATTATATGCAATTTTTTGTTAAATAAATTTTACTATAAAGTTAACTGATAAATAATTAAGAAATACATTTTGCTTTTCTTTATTTCATTGATATTAAAAAGAATTGGTGTCACCCAGTGGTTGAACTTGAGCATATTAAGAATTATTTAAATAAAAGTTTTGCAGCCTGTGTTAAATCCCGGTAGTGGATCTGATATTGAAATTCAGAAAAAATCGGCCCATATATACCCCAGATATAGCGTCTCCCGATATTTCAAGAAATCGGCTTTAAAAGCCAAATAAAACAACTTTTCGCACCAAAAATCAATCAGAATGTGTGTACCATTGTGAAGGGTATTTAAGATTCGGCCCAGCCGAATATAGCACTCTTACTTGTTTTGATTTAATATTCAACAACAAATAAATTGCCAACAATATTTTTTTGTTTTAATAAGCATTGGCAAAGCAAATGATTGTGTTTCTGTGAAACGCTGAAGTTAATTCTCTTTTAGCCGGGACAACTTAAAGAAAACGAAATTAATATACTTGCACATTTTATTAACACATCTATTGAACTGTGTAACAGACATGCCACTTCAAAACTGTAACTGTATTCCTTAAGATAATTTTTGCTATTAAAAAAGTAGATCTCTAAGTTAGAAAAAACAAGTAAGAGTGCTATATTTGCCTGCGCCGAATTTTGTATACCCTTTACCACAGTGTAATTAGAAGCTTTTCTATATAAATCTGTAATACCAGGTTGTATATGAACTTTGACATCCCTAAGTTTATTTAAAAAATATTACATCAAAATAATGAATTTTGACCAAAAATTCGAAACTATAAATGCATTTTTTAGATCAAATGAATTATAATATATTTATAAATTACTTTAAATAACAATATATTTTTAGTAAGTAATGTTTGTAGCATACCACCGAAAACTATTTAGCCAACTATTCAGCCAAGAGGTCCGAGTTCGAATCCCAGATGGGCCGTTCACGAAAATCTATTTTTATTTATTTTTTTCGTTTTACTGATGTTTGATAACTAAAATTATCATGAGCAAAATTTGATTAAAAATCATTTTCATCATCAAATTCATACAGAAATAATAAACTGATTCAATATCATAGTGTAACACAACATCTATTGAAATTGCTTTTTATTACGATGGCGATTTAAAACCTACCAGAGGTGAATGGCAAAATTTGCAACACAATAGAAAATAAGGTAGAAGATTAAGAAATCAATAAAAAAACAATTACTTAAAAAAATTTTTTTGGAGTATTTTTATATTCCTCGAGAGTAATGACTTCGACTACTGCTGTAAGCATAAAACTAGGGGTTTTTATTTTAATTACACATTTAACAAATGCATTACTTATTTATTTAAATATTTTTGTCGATGTTTTGCTTCATTATCCTGAAGAAGCTATTCGAATGAGAGCGAAATATCGACAAAAATAGTAGAATAAATACATAAGCTACATAAAATAAAAAGACTTTCAGCTCTAGAAAATAATAATATTAAATCAACTTAAGCAACACGAAACTTAGAGGCTCCTTACAAAATGAAAGTATTAAAAAGAAATATTTCTCTTAAAGAATATTTAATAGCTGAAGTGTGTTGGTGGGGATATTAAAACTGATTTAATGAAAACCTTAAACACAGATGTGAAGTACATGTTTTGATATGCACAAAAAATATAGAAAAAACGGCTCTTTTCAGTTTTGAAAGCAGTTAACATAAGCTACTAAATGTTATTAAAAGAAATTACCCCAAAGTATAAACTACAATCTTTTATATAAAATTTTTTAATAAATAAATTGTTTTTTTATTTGGTTTTTTCCGCCCCTTTTTTTATACATTTATTTTCTTGAGCTAAAGGTCTTTTATTAAAATTATTTAATTAATTTTGTCGATATTTCGCTCTCCTTCGGATAGCTTCTTCAGGACAATTATTGTCCTAAAGAAGCTATCCGAAGGAGAGCGAAATACCGACAAAAATAATTAAATAATTTTAATAGCTCAAGAAAATAAATATATAAAATATTTTTTTTTCAAATTAATACGCAACAGAAAAGTTTATTATTATTCTACCACTTTTTAATTTGCCAATTTTTTTCCCCAAAAATGATGTTTTTGAGCAAATTTAACTGGCATCACTGTTTACGACACATACACACATGAGACGATGCTCATTTCGAGACTCGAATCTCTGTGTGTATGTGTTAGAACATACATATAACTTGTTTTTGTTTAACAAAAATCAAACCTCCGACATGAAACTACATGTATACATCTAAAATGCCAACCTCAGCAACAAATGGCGGTGGCTCAGTGGTAGTGTAAGCTGCTGACCAAATTGTATGCTGCTAGTTCGAGCAATTGTTGTTCCTTGGTTTTTTTCTTTATTATAAAACAATAAATGTGGTTAAAAATTTAAAATATTTTTTTTGTCTATATCTCAGTAATTATTAATCCGATATTGCTTATTTTCAATTCCAAAATAAAGGGGACATTTATAAAACGATTAAAGTGAGATTTAGAGGGAGTTGTCTGGTGACTTCACAATCGGTGCCCGAAAATAGGTATTTTATGACAAATCTATATATACCCTTTTGGCAAAGCTTATAAAAATGGTTACTTCCGGTTCAGCAAAGCAAGAATCATGCTCGTTAACGTGCTCACCTTTCAAGCCCGTCTATAGTGTTTTGAGCATATGATAGAACAATTTTGAATAAAAGAAGTTGCAGAGAAAGTTAATGCATTTTCAACTGAAATTGCTCACTTCCGGCTTTGAAGTGCGTTACGCGTGTAAAGAAACTTGCATAGCCTCAAAATAAAATATATCGAGCTTTTAGCATAATTTTGCAAAAAAAAAAAAAAATAAAAGAACAAAAAACTGGGTTATTTTTAATTGCACATAAAAAATTTATTTAAGTTTTTGTGATTTTTTGCATCGAAACAATAATAAATTGAGACTGACACGCACAGCACAGGGTTCCTCCGTACTACTGTCCAAGTGGTAGCCAAAGGCTACTCCTGGTATAAGGTACCCTTTAGCTTGCAACTTTTTATTCTTTTTAGTATTTGTTGATGTAGAGGTCAGACAACTAAATGCACCGTGTAAATTTTAAGCCTTTATCTCTTACGGTTGAAAAGTTATAGCTGCTATTCAAATTAAAGGGTGTCTCCGTGCATGAACAGCAATTAAATTTTAACTTTTTGCTATTTTCGGTATTTGTTGCCTGTGAACTGTATATACTGTCAAAATTTAAAGTCTCTATCTTTCACGGTTCCAAAACTAAAGTCAATTTTCATTTTAGAGGGTGTCCCCATATAAAGGGCAACATTTAAATTTTCACTTTTGGTTACTTTTGGCATTTCTTGTTGTGTAGCTACATATTCTATGAAAATTGCACTGCTCTATCACTTGCATGGTTCAAAAGTTACAAATAATTTTAGTTAGTTTTTACAGTTTCTTGTACGGAAGCACCCTTTAGTTCTTAATATGTTGTTACTTTGGGTGTTCGTTCTTGTAGAGCCTACGTAGCCTATTATTTTATTTTAATTCTAGCTCTCTAGCTTTAATAGCTCAAAAGTTGCAGGTAATTTTAAATAATTTTTGTAGTTTCTTGTATGAGAGCACCCTTTGGTTCTAAGAGTTTTGTTGTTTTGAATATTTGCTGTTTTATACTCCATAACCATACATTTTGTGAATATTTTAGCTCTTTAGCTCGTATAGTTCAAAAATTGCAATTAATTTCAGTTAGTTTTCAGAGTTTCTTGTAATTTTATCTAATATTCACAGTAGCTGGTATGGGGACTCCCGCTTGCTTTTAACTTTTTGTTATTTTTAGTGTTTGTTCTTGTAGCGACCGGGCAACCACATCTAGCTAGGGCTTGTGATGGTCGGACGAACGTAGAAGTCTCACCAATAGGGTTCCGTTTTCATTCTTTGAGTACGGAACCCTGAAAAAACCAAAAACAGCAATACTTTCGCACCAATAAACAAACAACAAGTATATAAAATATTTTGCACAGGTTCATGTCTGCTAGAAGTACATATATTTAGTTATGCCAAACATCAAGT
This sequence comes from Sturmia bella, assembly GCA_963662145.1. Taxonomy (NCBI): domain Eukaryota; kingdom Metazoa; phylum Arthropoda; class Insecta; order Diptera; family Tachinidae; genus Sturmia; species Sturmia bella. The sequence goes on along the minus strand of OY759173.1, from coordinate 3,610,272 downwards.
TATTCCGAAAAAAAAATTTTGTTTTGTCCGTTTCGTAAATAATGTCTCCCAAGAGTAACATGGAAGAAATTGGCAATAACATCCCAACATGGCCTTTCGATTTTAGGCTCGCGGGCGTATTAACTATTTATAATTATTTTTATTGAACTTCTGTGTATGACGAATTTCGTGCCACACAAGTTTTAAATCGTTTATAAGATTTGTTAACAGAATTTCATGTCAAAACTTACATATTTAGTAACAATATTAAAGTGATTTTGCCGCCACAAGAGAAGGCTTAACCGCCGTGTGCGTTCGACTGAAGTAAGAGTTAAAGATTTTTCGTTTTTCTCACAGACTTGTTCAGCTCCAGACATTTTTTCAGTAGTTCAAATTAATTAATAACATTTCACCAACAGCAAACACTTAATTAATAAAATGACAAGCAGTTTTTGTGGTATTTCCAACCGCAAAAAGAAGGAAAAATATTCCAACAACAAACGTGATTGTTTACCTAAGCCATATCCAAAAAAGTAGAACAGATAACGCTACCTTCATACTTATATCCAAGCATATATTTACTTAATCAACAAGTATGATACATATGTGCATGCATATGTATGTATATAGTTTCACAGTCACAACTTAATTACGCATTTATTGTTTCTACTGCAATGATATTCTAATGAATTTCCAACTGAATTGATTAAATTCAGCTATAAACTTCAATTTAGTTCATGTGGAGGTAAAATAACGCACGTTACGTTATCGTTATAGTGCTTAGTTTAAGTATTTCACATATGGCTTAATTCTTGTTAACCCTATGCTGATTCAACAGCGGGAACTCTATTTCATACCCTACCAGCAAATTTGTAGTAGACTACGAATAAAATCAACTTATAGTTCATCCCTGTCGGACATTGAGTAGTCGACTACTAAAATAATTAACTTTACGTTAACTTTTATGGACTAGCTTCAAATTAGCTACAATACAATCAATTTGTAATTCACTTTTTGTGTACTGGCTATAAGCTAGCTGAAACGTAGTACAGGGTTAACCCAAAATTCAAATAATAACATACACACATACACGGTAAATAACTCTTTAATTAAATTGCCTATTGTCGCATTCGTTTTAAATGTTGCGATGGCTGAGTGAGTATGTTGGCTGCTCACCAGTCTTGAGGCTTAGTGGTTCGATTCCCACCAGAGGCTAACAAAAAAAAGAAGAAAGTAGGATGAAATTTAATTTAATAAAATCAAATATTACCACCGAAAAATGTAAAATCAGCCTTGATTTGTACATTTTATCTGTGGGTACTGACTTTTAAGTAGCTAACTTTAAGTTAGTTGAAAAGTAATGCACAGTCGGACAATTGACTACCTCCTAGTCAGTCATCTCCATTAAAAATAATCTAAGTGTCAACCACCACCAGCTGTAAAAAAGTTAGCTTATAATTAATTACTAGTTAACTGAGTTGCCGGCAGGGTACGTACATCTATATGAACCTGTTTGTATTTCTTTGCTGGTATGGAAATGAGAATGTGAACACATATTAACCCAGCAAACCATAATATTTGTAAATAGAAACGCAATCCAAGTTTTTTAAGAGCAGCACAGGCTATTATATAAATATTAATATTTTCATTGCACTTTACGAGACAAAAGTCTAATTACATTTCTTGCGACTGTCGCAACTTTTTATACCCTTTTGACTTGTCATAAAATACCTACTTTCGGGTACCGATTGTGAAGCCCCCAGACAACTTCTTGATCTAAATCTCACTTTAATCGCTTTATAAATGTCCCCTCTGCTTGGGGATTGAAAATAAGCAAAATCGGATTTATAATTAATTACTGAGTTATAGCAAAAAAACATTTTAAATTTTTTTGCCACATTTATTGTTTTATAATAAAGAAAAAAATAAAAAAAGCAAATGGAACAACTAGGGCTCGAACCAGCAGCATGCAGGTTGATGAGCAGCTAACACCAACACTGACCCATCGCCGGTTGTTGATGAGGTTGGCATTTTAGTTGCATGTCAGAATTTCACCCTTTTTCTTATGGGTTTGATTTTTGTTAAACAAATGCAAGTTCTATGTTCTAAGACATACACACAAAGATTTGAGTCTCGAAATGAGCATCGTACTTTGATTATGTCACACCCACTAAGAAGTGGTAAGAGTCCAATTTCGCAAATCTTTCAAATAATGATATACTTATGTCAAGGATGCAGCCGCTTAGACTAACTACTTTTTCCTATTCCCATCCTTCTCATGCATAAATGCAATTGAAAATAATATTTAGTTTTTACTTGTTTCCTGTTGCAATCCTCTTCAGGTTAAATATAATTGAAAATAACTTTATTATGTTTTATAAATGAGCGTAAGGTCACTTAATTTTCAATAAATATATTTACTATTTATTGATAATTTTTCGATACGCCTTTGTGTATCTTCTTCAGGAAAATGTATTTTCTAATATTAGAAAATACATTTTCCTGAAGAAGATACACAAAGGCGTATCGAAATATCGAAAAATTATCAATAAATAGAAAATATATTTATTGAAAATTAAGTGACCTTACGCTCATTTATAAAACATAATAAATTAAATAAAAAAAAGGTCGAAGAACGAGTATCCAGAACATAATTGAAAATAAGTACAAAAACGCAGATTTTATCAACTAAAATTCAAAACTTCAGAAAAGTACCACACACCTATCCAATTCTGTTTAGTGTGCTTTCAGGTCCTCCTCAAAATTTTTTGCTACCTTTGTTAAGACCAGAGAAATTTATTTACCGGTTTTACCCATTTTTACCCGATTTTACCACTTAAGTATTTAAATTTCAAACAAAGGCGAAATTTATTTTAGCATTATTTAGTTTTTACTTTTTTCCTGTGCCCATTCCCCTGCTACATAAGTGCAACTGGAAAAAAAATTCAAAATGCAGTTTTTACCTGATTTGAACCCTTAAAATTCAGAATTAAAAAAAACGGACACCTGTCCAATTATTGTTTGTAAACTTTTAGGACTTTTTTAAATTTTTGTTCTACCTTTGCTAAGTCCGGAGAAATTGAGTTACCGATTGCAACCGTTTTTACCGCTTATATGTCCAAATTTAAGAAACTACTTTCAAAATCTATTGAAGTATTTAGTTTTTACTTTTTTCCCGTTGCCATTCCTGCTCTACGTAAAGGCAATCGGAAAAAAGTACGGAAATGCAGATTTGACCCCTTTTATCCCTTTAAAATTCAAAACTTCAAAAAAGTACCAAAAACCTATCCAATTTTTAGTGTCCTTTTTAAATTTTTGCGCTGCTCTTGCTTTTGTGCGGTTTTACATTTTTTTAACCCCTTGGCGATTTGATCTAACATTCATATAACCTATAAAATTCATATAACCTAATTCCTTCCAGACATGCACAGATATACTGTCGAAATTTCAAATAAATCGGCTTAGCTGTTTAGCTGTCTATAAGGAACAAACACACATTCACTCTTACATAGAAGAAGAAGATATCATTATTATATATGAAGATTACATTTCGTAGTGTCGCCCGCCTGAATATTCTGAAGATTCCCTGAAAATTTAATGAAAATTGGCCCAGCCGTACGTTACATACATACACACAAATTGATTTATATATATATATATGTATATGTATATATATATATATATATATATATATATATATATATATATATATATATATATATATATATATATATATATATATATATATATATATATATATATATATATATATATATATATATATATATATATGTATATATATATATATTAGGGCCGGTCGATTTGTAGGGGGTGAAAAAATTCACCAATTTCCCTATGATATATACACATATATGCATATATAACGAAACTTGTAAAGTAACTCCGTGAACCATTTATTATAAATTGTTTTTAGAAATTTGCCAAAAGCTATCGACAAATGCTTGTCCATACAAATTGACCGGACTTAATACTTTTTAGAATTGGAAAAAACAGCATATACTACGTTTATACGTACTGCTTATTCGCGAATAAAATTATTGTGAATAGAAAAATTTGGCGTATAAACAGTAAATAAAATTTTTATTTGTGAATAGCTAAGTCACGAAAACAAGTACTGATTAAAAAGCTAATCGCAAATAAAACACAAAAAGTTGCCACTCTTTTTTTTTTATCGGTTTTAAAGTTTTCTTCGATGTGGCACACGTACAATCATATGACAGAAAGGAAATAATTTACTAAATATTGCACGAAAGCAAGTCTGCGCCTTCTTCTTTTACTAGCGACTACAAAAAAAGTTGCATGCCTTTTGTTCAACCGTTCTTGCATATATATCGTGGCTTTTCTGCATTTATTGAATTTTAAGAAACATTATAATTTATTGTTTCTCCATTATTATTTTAGTAATCACGTCTTTTTCTGAACATATGTTGTGCTTAACAGTGTTACCAATTAGTTACATTTTTACCATCAGGCTTCACTAAAAAATACAAATTTTCTGTATTCGCATTGACGCATAAACAGTGAGTTATTTATTTGCGAATAGTTTTTATTTGTGAATAGGCCAGGTATGAACGTAGTACAGTATTTTTCGGTTAATTGACCCTACGGTTAATTGGTTTCCACGCTTAATTGAACCACATGATCGGGCAAAAAAAAATATTGCATACGAACACCATCTGAATTTCATCGGATAATTGAACCCGGTTAATTGATTTTTCCGCTTAATTCGTTCAAAATTCATGTCATCAAAAATAAATTTCCTCTTACTTTTACCCGGTTAATTGCATTGAAAAATAATCTGGCATTTTTGCACATACATATGTGACATCATTTGTGAAAAACACTGGGTGGCATCTCTACTATACACATATTATTACACTTTTTGCAGTTACTTGCATTTTTTTCGTTTAAGGTAAAAAAAAAATTATTTTGAAAAACTTAAAGTGCACATATGCGATTACTTTTAATTCATTAGTACATAGTTTCAATTATGCGTGATTTCTGTAATTGAACAAACTGTTCAATTAAATAGGGTTCTTGTAATTGAACGAATTGTTCAATTAAACGGGTATCCGCTAATTGGTTCCCCGGTTAATTGAACAGAAAATTGTGCAAATTTTGATGTGCAATTAACCGAAAAATACTGTAATAGATTGCGGGGCGGTGTTTAAGAGTGTAATTTTGAATTCATGTAATTGAGATGACGACCGCCGATAAGAATTTTTAGGCTACCTAAAGACATGGTCGTATTCAGTGTTAAAAAACATAGTTTTTTTGAGTGGATGCGAACTAGTTTCGAGTTATTTGTTGGATAAGCACGGCATTTATTTAAGGTGTTATTTGTGCTTATTACACATCAATATTTTCGTAGATATTAATAAAATTGTGTACTTACATTTAATTGCATGATGATTTTGTTGTAAGCCCAATGCCAACGTTGTTTTGCCGTAACCTCCGTCTTACGCTTCATAATTTGCATATGCCCACTAACGACTTCTTCCGTTTCACCACGCATTAGCTTCATTTTTCGGGACTGAGATGATCTTAGACCGGTCGTAACCGTCTGCAGATCCCCCATTTGGTCATTTTCGATGCCACGGATATCGTAGCTAGATTTGCGACTGAGAGACTTGGATGGAGATGTAGCGTTGTCTGGGTGTCCAGAAACTGTAGACACCTCTTCCTTTTCATCTTCTTCCAGTATTATACTGTCTTGTTTCTTGATTTGCTGGTGCGATGCAATCGGCCCTGACGAAGTAGTAGTGGTTGGTGGTGCAGCTGTTGAAGCTTTCATTTGGATGTGTGAGTTCTGAAGCGATGTAGTGGCGGTAGTTGTAGACATTTGTTTATGCGTTGTTAAACCTTTTACACTACCACTGGAACTTTCATCTAGATAATTGCCACTATCTTCACTGTTATACATCTCCTCCATATATTCATCGATTATTTCATTTTGTTCTTCAGGAAAATCATCATCTACCACATACTGCACCGACGTTTGTTTCTGTATTTGACGCACTTGCTGTTTATTGTCAAGAATTTTTTCCTTTTCTAGGTAATTTAACTCATCCTCTTCGTTGAAATAATCATCCCGATAGTCATAACGGCCACCATTTGTATGCTCATAATAACCATTAGCTGCCATATGTCTAGCAGACGGTGCCACTGGCTGTGCATCCATATAGTAATCGGCCTGCTCACTATCGATGTCATAAGTCGGAACCCTTTTGAGATACGACTGAGACTTATTATCAAGAACTTCAGCTTGACTTTTCTCATCGTAAATCTCGGTTGGCTGTTGTTTCACTAAGCAGCCCGATTTATCATTGATGGTGGGCAGTTTTTTGCCAGTGGATCCACCACCTGGCGGCACCGTTGGTAATATCTTCTGCTGAGACTGCTGTATTGGTTGGCTCTGATTGGTATAGTAATATTCCTCTTCCTGCAACTGATGGTCAAACTCGCCATCAGCTTTCGGTATATTGCTATTATCGTATTCATCACCACCATGGCTCGATGCGTATGGACTGGCTAGCGAGTTTTGCTGGGAAAGTGCACTCCTCTGATAGCTGTTTTCTGTTCGCGTTACACAGGTCACATTGCCTGTAGTAGTTCCTTCTGTTGTTGCCATCCGTTTGATGACACTTGGCGCAGTAGATGTAGGTTGTAAATTCTTTTGTACTTTAGTGCTAGCCATTGATGCACCCTGGTTAACTACTTGGGTGGCTGTTTGCATAGCTGCTGCGGCCTTACCAAAAATGGATCCAAACATGCCACCACTACTAGCGGGCTTTGTACTTGTTGCGTTTGCTGTGGCACCATATGTAATTGCTGCAGCTGAGGTAGTGGCCGCAGCTGGGGAAGAATTTTGACTTGAAATCTGTGACGCCACATTAGTAAGGGATGAAAACAACGAGCTCGTAGCTTTCTTTGCCGTTGTAACTGTTGCTGAGTTAGCTGATTGCATCGAAGTTGATGCGGGTGCCGTTGTTGTCAACTCAGTGACAGTTGATAATATCTCACTTGATGTAGGGTAAGCCATTGCCGTAGAACTATCGACTAAATGACCGGAAGTTGTGACCGATATATGCGCAGAGGTATCAACTAAATGACCTGAAGGCGCGACTGAAATATACGCAGAGGAGTCAACTAAATTATTTGAAGTAGCAACTGAAGGGTACTCGCTATAGCCGTCATACATATCAATAGCCTGGTGCTCATCGACGTAATAATCACTTTTAGCTTCACTATAGTCCCCAGTGACCGTGTCATCGTACATCATCATTTGTTCGGCATGAGCGTTCATTTCGTCTTGGGCGTAGTCAACGCTGCTGGTCATATGGTAGTAAGTAGATTGACTACTATTGTAGTACAGATTACCACCTGTACTACCGTCCGTTTCGTTTCTACATATACCAGGCGTTTGTGTTGATATCATATAGTCCAAGTTCTTATTGTCAGATGTCGTGCCGATAACATTTCCAATGCTGACAGCATCATTGTAATAACTTTCATTCAGTGATGAGGTAACAATATTAGGGCTTGTAAGAGAAGCGGTGGTTATAGCGTCAACTTTGGTAGCCAATAATTCACTTCCAACCAGATTCTGTTGCGTAGCGGTGACAGCTGCTGTTGTGGAGATAATTTTAGGAGATTTCCTTCCAGCTGTGGCAGCAGCTGGTGTTGATTTTGTTGCAGAACCTAACAAACCGCCGACACTTGGCACAAGTTTTGAAGCTAATCCAAAACCAAAACCTCTCTTTTGCTGTTGCAGCTCATTACTGCCAGCAACAGCTAGCACTCCATCCAAGCCACCTTTAAGACTCTGCGAAAGTCCACCCAGCATGCCGGTTGCCTTAGCACTAGCACCAGTAGAAGGCTTTTGTGTGCTTGATGATGATGATGGTGTCTTTGACGAAGTGGTGGGCTTTGGGATTGATGGTATTGTAGCTGCGGTGGTTTTGTCTGAGGTGGTTTTTGTTGTTTTGAGTGCTGTTGCTGATTTGTCATCACTAACGCTGGCAGCAGATGCGGCTTTGCTTGTGTTGTCCAAATTTGAATAATCTAGTGCGGCGAAAGTATCACTATACGTTGTTTGTAGTGGTGATGATGGTTTCTCAGCTTCAAAAGTCTTTCTGGCAATATTAACAACAGCTGTTGCAGTTGTAGTATCTCCCATCAATGAGTTGAGGTTGATACTGAAACTGCTATAAAAATTATCATCAAAATCAACCACAGAATTCAAGGCAGTGTTGGCAGTCAATTGGTGTTCGGTTGCTGTTCTTGTTGCTGTTCTTGTTGCTTGTACAATAAAGGTTGGTGATGGTGATGATGTTGTGACTGAATCAGATGTAATGAGAGCTGGCAGAGTGGTTGTTGCTATTTTTGTAACAGACTCATCTTCAGCTACAAAGGTCTTGCTAACATCACTGGTATCACGCTTTGCACTTGTTACATAATCGTTAAGAAAGTTTTCGCTATTGCTTATTAAATTGTTATTACAGGTGATATTTGAATCTAAGGTAAAATTATCTGTTATTGTGTCAACTTCTTTTATTTTATAAAGGTTTAAATAATTGCTAGTATCGAATTCACTACAATTTGATGTTACGAGGAAATCAGTTATGTATGCTGGTAGTTCTGTAGACGATTTTCCTGTTAGTTCGGAGACAAAGGAAGTGGATGATGACGCTGTCACTATGCTGTAGTCCTTTAGGTAATCTATAAATAAGGCCGACGTTAGCGAAGCAGCTGTTGTTGCTAGCGAGCCCTCTTTGTCAGTCGATGTATTTTCAGCAATTGGCGCTGTTGTCTTAGTTGTTGTAAGCAAACAATTTGGTGCGGTTGAGAGCAACGCTGTACTCGTAGTATCGGCAACTTCATTATTGTTTAGGGAATTCGTTGTGGCATCGCTTGTTGTTGTTGCTACCAACGTTGTTGACATTGTGCTTGTCGGCCATGATTTATTCAACGATGAGGAGGATGCATTTGTAGATACCATAGATGCTGTGACGGCCGCTGGAGTATATGTCGTAGATGATAATTCGGATGATAGTGTTTTCGAAGCCGATACAAAATCAAGCTTATAGTCTTTGAAATAAGAATCATCTGTATGCAATGACGAAGGCGCATAAGCGTCCGTCTTTTGATAGAAATTTATTTTGCTATTACTTGTTTCTTCCTGCTGCATTTGAGTTGGAGAGCTCGCAGAGACTTGCTCTAACCTATCAATATTCTTAGATGTTTGATAACTATATGATGATAATGTTGTTGGCGCTGTTGACATCGCTGGTGTGGTAGAATGACATGATATTGTTCCACTAGGACTAGCAATTTTTGAAACGGGTGAACTAATGCTACTTTTACGGCTAATATTATCACTTAAATTTAAAGCTGTAAATTTATTAAGTTCCCGGTTATTTATTGCTAAATTTGTTGATGTAGTTGCGGTTACTGGCATAATTGATGATGGCGATGATGTGGTGAGAACTGTTGGCAACGTTGTTGATGTGTCAGTAGTTATTGGTGATGAAAATACTAAATAACTAGAATGAATATCTAGGCTAGGATATGGTAAATAGCTGTTACTACTTATACTACTACTAGTATTAGTAAGGGTGTATTGGAGATTTGTGTTGCTACTACTGATACTAGTGGTGGTGGAAAACGTTGGCAAAGTGTAGGGTTTCAAATAGTCGCTATAATCGTAGGAGTAAGTTGTTTTGTAATCACTGTCTATTAATAACGTTGATTTAGAATCTGGAAGAGCGGAAGATACTGTAGTTGTTCCTAACGTTGTTGATGTGATTGTTGCTGCTGCCGCTGTTATTTTAATATTATATTCCTCACCATGGATTGCTGTTGTAACAAGAGATGGTGGCACGGAGGTAATTGAGTCGTATGATGATGTTGCGATGAACTGATGAGAGGACTGCAATAACTTATCATTTATGGATTCTAAACTCTTTAATCTGGACGGTGTCGTTGATAAATGATAAATGGAGTCTTCCTTATCTTTTCTATCTTCATCTTCGGATATATTAGCTGTTACATCAGCTTGCTTACTGTCACGCAACGCATCCATACTATATTTATCGCCAATATTTTGAACATTATTACAGAAAAAATTATTATTTTTATAATTATTTAATTTTTCATAGTTTTTCATTTCCGTGTTCAGTTCCGTATTGTTATTGTTTGGAAACAAATAAGATGCTGATGAAGTGTTTTTCGATAACGATGTTTCTGCTGTCAAGCCTTCTGTTACAGCTGCTGATTTTATAAATGAGCTTGAGGCTAAAGAAGTACTACCTTGATTTGATAATAACGAAAACGTTGGTGAAATTGATGCGGATGTTGTTGATGGTAATGTTGTCGATGAAATGGACGATTCTACTTTAATGTTATCTAATGTATCAGTTGTTGCTTTTAGCGATAATGATTGTGGTGTAACTGGTAATGTTTTGCTTGGTACATTGGTATTAACGAAAGAGTATTGAGAAGATTGCGGCAATTGCTTGTTGGTAGTGAGACCACGGGTAGTGTGATGCTTTGGCAATTTTCTAGAAGTAAAGTTTTTGACCAGCGGCAAGTCAGTGGATACTTCCATGTTTGAGCTTGCCGCTGTAGTCGCATATGTGGTATTGCTGAGATTATCACCAGCAATTATTGGGGAGGCAGATGACAAAAGCAGAATAGATGAAGCTGCTGTTTGGGGCAAATTAACTAAGCTTTGATTCGGTATCATTGTTACGTTTGTATAGGCACATGGCGTTATGTTATTGCTGCCACTTAAACTATTAATTTTATTATTACTGCTGGTATTCATAAAACCACTACTATCATCGTAAATATAGGAATTTATAGAAGTCATGCCTTCATCAGCACTTGACTGTGAATGTCCAATTGTTGCAACTGTGCTTGCCGATGTTTTCTGCGTTTTTTTTAGCAAATGTTGTGGTATACGGGTTTCGCCGCTGGCTATAACAGATGCTGTGGTCATGGCCATAATGATAGAGTAACGACATTTTTGTAAATCTTGCAGTTTTTGGCTGGCATATGTTGTGGTAGCACCAATTGGCACGGTTGAGTCGCTATAAGTCGACATATTGTCCATAGAATTTAAACCCAACTCATTATACTCTTCCATTGTTTGCATGGCCGTATGTGGGCGTGGTTCAATTGAATAACGAGATTCATATAAATTACACGAATTGTTATAATTTGATTCTTGCATATTTAATTGATATTCAGTTATACCACCGTTATCATAATGGGGATTGCGAGCAGGAAGGTTTTGCCCAGCGGACGAAACTGGCATTGCCTTTTTAAATTTAAAATTTATTGGATTTCGATATGCCGACGTGGAAGTTGTATTTGCTGCCATATCGTCTAAAGTTTCATGAAAAAACTGTTGTTTTAAAGATTTTTTGATATAAGACTGCGACTGGGGCAAAGGTAACATGCGCTCTGGTAGCCTATGTCCATTCAATCCGCCACCATTTTGATCATAAAGCCGCTGACCATTCATATGAGTTTTAATACCATTCGCAATAAATCCTCTGTCCCAATCACCGTTGCTCGAATCCATTTCTCTACCGCCTACACCACTATCGTAATAACGAAATGTAGGTGTTGACGGCAGACTTACATTACTCTGTTGCCTATGCTGGCCACTACAATACGTACCATCCCAAACATTGTGAGCATGCTGGACTTGTGGAACTTGTGGTAACATTTTATTATTACTATCTCCTTGTGATGTTAGTTGCCTGCTAATATCTGTATCAACTTCCACATTCGAACCGTAGTTGAAGCATTCTCCTCCAACATTATCGTAGTCACCATAGTCAAGCGTTGAATATATATCATAACGGTCGCTACTATCACCACTGCAGGCATCACGATGGTACATTAAATTGTCTGTATTGATTACGTTTTTACAATATTGATTGTAATCATTGCAGTAATAAAATTCATTATAGTTACCAGCATTTGATGTTGTCGAAGTTGTCCTCTGGTTATACTTGTAGCTGTCGCAACTACTTCCATCGTTGTACTCTTGGTTGCCGTATAAATCATAGCTAATTGTTTCGTCTTCTGCTTGACTTTCGTACGCATTAAAAGCACTTTTACCGCGTAAGGTGCTACTAATTGGTCGTTTATTGCAGGATAAGGCATCAATTTTATTAAAATAATAATCGTTTTGAGTGTAAGACTGAAAAGATAAATAAATGAAATTGTGTTTATGTGTTAATAAAAATATGAAACCACAGAAATCGGCATCAAATCAAAATATATACATAAGTGCTAAAGCCATCAATTTACACCTGGCAAGATCTCACACCCTTTGCGACTAGATACGGCTGAGGAGGCTATATCCCATTGAATAAAATATACCTTGAGCGACCAGCACATTTGAGATTTGTTTCAGTCGCATATTGGTAAACGATATGAAAAATGTACTCCGATCAGCGAACACTGCACTGAAAACTACACATCATAGTAATTTTGAAAGAAATTGCGAGTTAAAATCCTCTCCAGTAGCCCTGTTCACTATTTTATAACGATTTTAAAAGTGCTTAATCTATCTCCAAGTATTGTGGTTTGCACAAACGTTTTTGTGATTCATTAACTACCTTTTAACACCCATGGGTGCATGTCAAAATAATTTGAAAATACGTGGTAGCTTCGTCTAAAATGGAAAAAAAACCCCAAAGAAGAATGCAAAAAATAAGCAAAACAAAAATTGTTAATTCACTCTATTATGCGCCAAGTAAGTAAAGTGATGTAATATTTATTAACTGTAGTACGTGCATATTTAATAAAGAGTGCTGCAATTCTAATCTTCGGATAAATCGTAAGCCAAATATTCCAAAGTCATTTCAATAAAAATTTTAAAGTCAAAATAAACCATACATGAAATTGGTTTCAAATTTTAAACCATAAATTTGCCGGCCTTTAAAAAAAGCTGATTTTAAACGCCGGCGAATGTCTTTATGAAATATTAGTGACTACCAAAAGCGCTAATTTATATGTTAAATTATTTAAACTATTTTATTAGCGTTAAAATTGATTACTGAATTGCACTACAGGAGAGAGAAATGAAAATGAGCAATAGTATTAGACAAAGTTAGCGTATCCTGTAGTGCAATTGAGTAACTTTTAAAGACAATCCAATTGTTAAACTAACCATCCACATTTGGTGTTTGCACCAACGATTCAGTGATTTATAAACGTATCATAATCAACATAATTTTAAATTGAGAATCAAGTGGCGTCCTTGCTTAAAAGAATGACAAACCAAACTTTATGTGTGTATATTTGCTTAATGCACTAGCACTGTCATTTGTTGTCATCTTGTTGTGTTAGATTACAATTTACAAAAAAAATTTAAAAAATTTACATTTATTAACAACAAAAAATAAAAAAAACTCACTACTAATAATTTTGAATTAATGCTAGGATCACAACTCGGATGAAAGACGACTTTCGCTCAACATGACGAATACGCCGGTTAAAATTCGCTGTGTAAATTTTGTAAAACTAATTAAGATAGTGAACATGATCCCAGATTATATAAACATTCATGAAGTTTAACATTTTCAATTATAATTTCACTTGTATCCATTTTCTCAATTTTTTTAATTTTATCTTATTATAGTTGAACAGCTGATGGGGTGAGCATACAAAAAAAATTGGTTGCTAAAAAAATTTGCATTACCAAAAACAAAAAACTAAACACTACAAACATGTTTTATAATCTAATATGCATATTGGCTTTTTATTTTAAATGCAAAAAGTCAAAGCTTAGCACTTAAAATAAAAACTATTAAAGTATAAATTAACTGTTTTTACTAAAACACTTGAAAACTAAAACTAAAATGGTCATATGGTACTGATTTGTGCGTCATTCGCCGGTGTAAGAAATAGAAATAAATCTATTTCAAGTTCGCCGCGTACAACGAATTTCGACCGACGCTGTGACTGTGTGTATTCTCATATACACCAATGTGTTTTATTTTTGACGGCGAAAATTCGTCGTTCGTCCCAGTTGTCTTCCTAGCATAAATTGACATTTTTCAGTTTTTTTTTTTTTTTCAAAACAATTGTTCTATATTGAAAACACGCCAAATCTTAAACGAACAAAATGGTAAAGTCAACACTATTCTAGACGCTCATATATTTATGGAATGAAATTGAAAAATCGTTAAGCACTCGTAGTATATAAAATGAACGTAGTGATATATAAAGTTGTTAGATTTATTGAAAATGTTTGCTTTTCTTTATTTCTAGTGTCACAACAATCCAATTAATTATAAGAATAGTTATAAAAGATGCAAAAAATTGAGGTTTTATTTTTAAGTATGAATGTGACAATTGCTAACTGACGTATAATTTTCCAAGATAAAACTTGTTGTATTTCTTATGATGAAGAAGTATTTTTCGAAAGCAAACCAAATTCGTAATTAAAAGACCATCGAGATATTACAAGTAATTTAAACCAACTTCTTCATTTGGTCAAAACGTTATAAAAAAGGAATTCAGAATGTAATGACCTTTACAGGTAGAGAAAAGTTATTGGAATGAATAATATAAAAAATATAACTGTTTTTCGTTTGACAGTATAACAATTAATTAAAATAGAGTTGTAGGTAGGTAGCTTGTGAACAGCGTTGTAAATTATTAACAAAACTTTTAGTTAAACAAATTTTCCAAAACTACTAAGGACACAGTTAATATTTTAGAAAATACAGTAGAAACAAAGCGTGCACCGCGGGGGGTATTCTACGCAGTTCTATGGTATGCAATATTTGTCAAATTGCACCTTTTACACGAACATTTCGACAAACCTGCAAATGCAGGTCGGTTTGTAGTCTTCTTCTCTAAATATTTCCGTTTTCAAATTTTGTACACAGCTAATATTTTAGAAAATACAGTAGAAACAAAGCGTGCACCGCGGGGGGTTTTCTACGCAGTTCTATGGTAGGCAATATTTGTCAAATTGCACCTTTTACACGAACATTTCGACAAACCTGCAAATGCAGGTCGGTTTGTAGTCTTCTTCTCTAAATTTTTCCGTTTTCAAATTTTGTACTCAGTTAATATCTTAGAAAATACAGTGGAAACAAGTCGTGCACCGCTGGGGTTTTCTACGCAGTTCAGTCAAGGCTTTCTCGCACACTTAGGGTTCTGTACGTACATATGTATTTGTAATGTACGTTTGGAATGGTATACATGTGTGAATACATATATTGTATAAATTTCATATCTCTGTCTCTTACAGCCTGAGAGTTACGTTTAATTGCTACTATATGTTGTATGGGGACACCTAGTAGTTTTCGACTTTTTGTTGGTGTTGGCATTTGCTATTGTAAGGCATCTGGAAATACATACACTGTGCGAATTTCGGCTCTCTATTTCTTACGGTTCGAGAGTTATAGCTGTTACTTTACGTTGTAAAGGGACACCTGGTAGTTTCCTAGTTGTTCTTGTTTTTAGCATTTGTTATTGTAGGCCATATGTGAGTACATATATTGTGCACATTTCATCGCTCTGTCTCTTGCAGTTTGGGAGTTACGGCTTATTTTTAATTTACGTTGTATAGGGACACCTGGTAGCTTTCGATATGTTGTTGTTTTTAGTATTTGTTGTTGTCTTTAGCATTTAGAGCATCTATAAATACATACGCTGTGCGAATTCCAGCTTTCTATCTTTTACGGTTCGAGAGTTATAGCTAATTGTAATTTTTCGTTGTATGGGGACACCTGGTAGTTTTCGCTTTGCTGTTGTTTTTAGTATTTGTTGTTGTAGCGGCAATGTACAACAACATCCTGTGAAAGTTTCAGCTCTTTAACTCTTACCGTTTCGGAGAATGGACGCTGTGACGGACGGACGTTAATAAGGTTCCGTTTCACTCTGATGAGTACGGAACCCTAAAAAAGAACATACTCCCATTTCCTTCAACTTTGACTACGCTGAACGGCTATTAATTCCATCTCCTAACCTGTAACTTTTGGCTTGAGCATTTTTTCACATATTGCAAAGTTGTTTTTGCACAAGCTGTAAAAATTTATTGAAATACATATTTACACACATGTTTGTATGTTAGATTTTAATATGCTTATTTTAAGTACATACATATTTTGATTTTAAATGCCTTTAAACTTACCGTCATATTTTAAACTTTCATTCGCATGTTGCTTTTATTGGTGTTGGTGTTGTATTTCTTCTTTATATTTTTAATATTTCAAATTTATGTTGAGTGATGTTGCCTTCAATCTGGCATAATTGCATACTTTTTAGTTACATATGTATTGAGGCGTACATGTCATAACAAATTTATTTCTAGCGTTTTCTGTATTTTTCATTACTTGTGTTTTTTTGTTTATCCTTTTGGTCACTTTGGTAGTACAGTTTTGTTGTGTGATGAATATTTCTTTTTAATTAGCATCTTATAAGAAAACACAAAATAGTTAGTGTGTCTGTGTGACGATTCTGTAACTTTTAATGATCCGCCAATCGTTACTGTTTTCTACATATGTATTTAATTGCTTGTAGTAGCGACTGTCCGTCTAATTCATAAAAATTATAACAGGTTTATAAAGCTCGTATTTGACAGATTTTCCATACAAATATGTCAAATAACAATCTTATAAGCCTTTAATATTATTTATGAATTAGGGGGTGTGTGTTTTTGTAATGTAATTTTAACTATTTTTTACATTTATTTGGATTGAAAAATACTCTCTACCGTTAAAATATTGATAATAGACATCAAAAGTAATAGCTAGTTCCAGTCGTTAGCAAATATCGTTAAGAAATCTTACTGAATAGCCAATTCGATCGAGATAATATTTTAATTATTTTGACGTTACAATCATCGTGATAAAAGCTACAGAACCCAGCTGTTGAGTAATGGCCCAATTACAAGCACAAAATATAAACCAGCGAAACTGCCAGCTGAAATTTATTAATTTAGGCAAGTGATGGTTTTTTAATTGCTACCAGTATATTTTATTAGCCATCTATAAGCCGTTAACTGATCAGCATTTCTGCTGACAACAAGGCAGAAAACAATTAAAGACGTCTTCCATCTAAAATAATCACGGTCTTCACGATGGTTGTTCAAACTATGCAAAAATTCTCTGTTTTTTTTTTTTTGTATGCTTCATTTTTCCTCTTTTGCATTTTGCACAAAAAAACCTTGAGCAAATAGAAGTGTGCAAAAATACTCAGTTGAAAATAAGTAATGTAAAGGTGGGATCACACGATTGCCGCAATGCACCAATTTTTGTTAAATTTTGTATGCCAATTGTGATAGCACAATTTATTGGCTCATGCGGCAACCAAAGCAAATGTTGTTCCTATTTATCCCATTCAAATACAACCCTGATGCGACAACCGTGTGAACATTTTATATAAAACTATTTACCAATAAAAATTCTAAAAATGCACCAATATTTATTGTGTTCTCATGCGGTAACCAAAGAAGACAATACGCGCCAATAAGGGGCTGTTCACAAATTACGTAACACTTAAGTTGTATTCAAGCTTAGGTTTTGAGATTTGACTATATAGCGTTTAAGTGGGC
The DNA here is from genome assembly GCA_963662145.1 of Sturmia bella. Lineage (NCBI taxonomy): Eukaryota > Metazoa > Arthropoda > Insecta > Diptera > Tachinidae > Sturmia > Sturmia bella. Next base: position 3,592,679 of record OY759173.1, on the reverse strand, counting down.
GTGTCCACGCGCCCCCATAGTAAGCCACCTGGGGTATGTGAAAAATTAAAAACGATCTAATTTTTTAACTTTCAATTCTTTTGCAAATATTTTTTATTTTTAAATTACTCTAATCAAGGCCTACAAAAAATGTCACGACACGTATATATTATCTCTTAAAGTTTTCGAGATATTAAAGTTTTAAAAATTAAATTTTCGTGTTTTTACCAACCCTGGTCCAGTATTTTCACATGTTTGAGCTCAAATCCTAACCGATTTTTCAAAAATAAGTTTTATTAGCTTGCCACTATTTTTTTTTTTCAATACTATAAAAAATATTTGAGCAAAAACTCTTTTATAAAGAGAGTTATTTTCAACACAATTTAAAAATTCAAAAAAAGTAAGTTTTTAGCATATTTTTAGGGCAAAAACTAAGTTTATTGTTTCTTATTTCTGGAAGAACTTTCCAATGTAAAGTATATGTTGTTTATTTTTTTTTTAAATATTATTATTTAGAAAATATTTTAAATATCTATTGTTTAGGTAATATTTTAAAGAAAAAAAAATTTGAAAATTATGTCGTGATGCGTAAGGGTAGCATCCTGAAATTAACCTATTTTTTTTTAGACAAAACCGACTTTAGCCCAAAATTTCTCAAATCGCACGCCTCTAACCTAAATATTTTTACTTTTTTTATAGTTATAGGTATTTTTTAGTTTTATGCAAATGGAATTTGTTCCCCCAGGATATTTGCTGGACTGACAGCAAAAAAACTATAAAACCCCATTTTTGGGAATTTTTGAAAGTTTTTTGGGAATTTCGGGATTGATATTATATTTTCTCTACATTTTGGAAAACCTTTTTATTTCTTTTATAAATTCCTATATTTTTGGAAAATTTTTTAAAAAAAAATATAAATAAATGAAAATTTTATAGGCATTTCAAATAATTTTATTTCTCAAAAAGTTTTGTTGAAAAATTAATAATATATAAACTAGAGGTAATTATCTAACTAATGATATATAATATGAAACCCCCTTTCATTTTAAGGGTATGAAATTAATGGACTACAGCTAAGCTATTTGCAATTAAAATTTCCAAAACTTAGTACAGATTCAGCGTTTAGGAATACGAAAGTCAATTAATCAATCAAATGTACAATTACATTAACTTTATAAAATAATCCTTATCAAATTCTTCTAGATCTAGCAGATGCATCAAATCTTTGAATTAATTACTGAAATCAAATGTCAAATTTCTGTAGCAATTCCATCTCCTTCTCATAAGTGATAAGACGGGATCTGTGTACAAAATAAGGTTCTGAAATATGTCCTGATTTTTAGATTGTCTGGAGCACTTCCTGGAGCCAAATTGATGGATATGCTTAAAATCATGGTTTCTTGAGATTCTTCTGTGAGCTCTCCGAGTGGTAGTATATGATGTTCCATTGTTATTTTTACGTGACACAAAACGTTGTGTCCTGTTGGTGAGGAATCTTTCCAGGGGTATAAGTTAAGAAGCAGTCTCGAAACGCCTGCACAGTACTCGCCGAACTTATCTGCATTTATTTTATGTTTACTGTTAATTACTGTTAAAATTATATTAACTTTTTGCAATAATTCCATATCAATTCCTGTAATCTATGAGGTTATTTCAAAATTGCTAAAAAATCGTCTAGCCGTGTTTCCATCATTTGTACTCCCATATCCCACTAGTGGCTTATCAATATTTAACCCGTTGCTTAAACTCCTCCTGAATTCTTTGCTTTTCGTTAGCTCTCACTATCTTAAGCTCGTCGTTTTTAATTACTGATTTATTTACCTTTTCAAGACTATTTCTTTATTTCAAATCATAAGCTATATGTAGAAAATGTTCCAGAAAACGTATGCGAGCATGTACAGGAGATATTCCATATTTAAGAACGTCTTCATTAATCTTTGTAGTTGATGACATATTTGAGAATTGACTTTTCGTTTTTCCACATAAAGAACAACTCCAAGTAGATGACGTTTCTGTTAAAGCATTGCTAACTTTACCATCAATCATCGTTAATCTCATATCAAACGGTACATTGAAAGAGTAGCCCTCTATTTCGATCAAAATGGGCTGCATCAATTTAATTTCCGATTCAATATGATGTACAAGTTCTTGAGTTGCAATCTTTGTCTCCTTCGCATACTCGAAAGTAATTAGTCTACAAAATGATTTAGATTCAGTAGTTGAATTTATCCAAATGTTTTCTTCGAAACTAGTTGATCGAAAGTCTTTGTCAGCATATTTTCGAAGCCGTAATGGAACCCTTGATGCCATAAGTACGCCTTTATAATCAGATAACAAGTGACCTTCAGTGGGCTGCTTGTATTCTGAAAGTAACGATAATCCATCACATCCCCATTTACATATTAGTTTCACTTCACTGTGGTTAATTTTATTTAGCTGCTCTGCAGTAAGTGTTGAATTGATGTTGTGTTTTCAAGAAGAGATGAGATTCCAACAGTAAGTTTTCGGTCAGAAACTGTAATACCAGTGGGTATAATGCTCTTCTTGCTTTCTTGCAGAGCAGATGGCAAAACTTCAACTCCGTTTTCTTTTAATGCTTTTCTCAATATTATATATTTATCACGACTAAGTTGACGCTGCAACATAAGAGCAATGGCTTCTTCTCCTGTGAAACCTGAATTAAACGATGGTGTTGGAATGCTCTTAACAATACGATTAAGCCTTTTATGTGATGCAGTCGGAAGAACATTTGCAATTTTCACAGCATCCATGGATTGATCTTTCTTTTTTAGCCTCGCATTAAATGTGTCTGTAACTTCTTCGGTAGACATGGTTGTACGATTTGTTGTTAAGCGTGCTTGCGTTGACTTCGGGCCTAAGTCTTCATATTCCTTACATTTAGCGCCAGGAGTAGATAAGGAAATTGGGAATTGTATAGATACCTCCAACAAATCAGAAAATTTTTTTCTAAATTTTGCATTACAGCTGTTGACAGCTATCAATTTTTTTTCGAATGTCCTAACAAAATTCTCAATTTTGCCAATATCCTTTTTGTCTACTACTTTAGTTGTATATGTTTCTTCAATATAATCAAGTAGAAATTTAACTTTTTTCTGTTGCTGTAAGTTTGCACTTTTGTATAAAACTGAATATAAATCGATGTGTTTTAGTGTGATTAATTAGTGTGAATAATTAATTGCGAGGTATTTTATACCATGCGCCAACTGTTTCGCGAACTATTTTTAAAGATTAACTTATCTGTTGACTTTGTTTTTAGTTTCCCCGCCAATACATGTATACTATCCATCGAAATTGTATTCACGTATACAAAATATTTATATATGATTACTAAATATAAGCATAAGTTCAGGTAATACTGCGTATTAAAGCGAAACAGGTAGAGCAATAATGGAAACACGCGAAGGTGGTATTAACACTCAGACTATCGTGTCAGTTGTACTTCAATTTTGGAAAATGCAAACATGATATTATTATTACTTAAGCGTTTTCGAAAAACAATTACGGTATTCAAACGGTCTCATATTGTGCCATAATGTCAGAAAGTGCTAACATTTTATGATAGTTTAAAAAAATTGTTGTTGTGCTGCAAACAAAAATAGTCATAAATTAATAAGACTTCATCGACTGTGTTTAGTGATTCGTCAGCATTACGTTAACAGCATACATCTGAGGCGAACGACTAAAACGCATTCGTCGAGCCGGTGATATTCTTTACCTGTGGCAAATTATATTCTAAAAAAATATTTTACATATACATAAAAAAACCCTTATATGCGCATAACGCTTATATGTATGTATGTACCCAAACAAGAATGCATTTGTTTAATAGCTGAAGGCCTTGTTTTACTATCCTACTCAGTCGTACGATATGGTAAAAATGAAATGTGTGCTCACAAAGTGTGATAGTGTGGACTAAATATGTTTGTGTGCGATACGAATGTACGCATGTGTGTGTTTCGCAGACATTTATATCAACATCCATGTCCATGCATTTCACCTAAAAATGAGATACTAATCTAAGAAGACTGGCAGCCCACAAACGCTTGTGTACTGGCCGCCGTCCAAAACATGAATCCACTCCGTTCAACCGGCGCCAGCTGTTTTTGTTTGAATAAATTTATCTATTCACTTTAATATCATTTAAGAAATAAATGCATTAAAATATATACATATGTATATGTTCGTAAATATGGACATATTTGATTTCAAATTTACTTGAATCAGCTATCAAAACATCTAATAGCTAGTTTTTTCACTTATTTTGGCTTTATGAACAAAAATATTTAAATGGCTTTCTTTTTTTTAACAGCTGACTCATATTTTAAATAGCGCACTACTTTATGACAGGTTGCTCACAGCAGTCATATATTTTCGTGCTATTATTTTAAGACTTCTGACTTTAGGACGACCCTTTGAATACCGTAAATTACGAACCGAATACATCAGCCCTTCATTACCATAAATTCAGGTATGTTTAGCGGAAATGTCTAGCCTTTAATAATAAATAAATAGGGATAAAAAGAAATGTACCCTTTGTATTAGTTGCAGGTAATACCAACTATTAAAGCAAACCAGGTAGAGCAATAAAACAAATATTCAAAGATTATACTGCATAAAATAAACAGTGCCTTACCCCTTGTATTCCCAAATGCTGAATCTGTACTAATTTTTGGAAATTTTAATTGCAAATAGGTTAGTTGTAGCCCATTAATTTCATACCCTTAAAATGAAACGGGGTTTCATATTATATATCATTAGTTAGATAATTACCTCTAGTTTATATATTATTAATTTT